>JAHWFO010068719.1:1512311-1591727 GCA_023313115.1 Rhysida immarginata
ATATTCGAAATTTACTATTACGGCTCGTAGTTTGCAGTAGAGATTGCTTTTATTAAAAAAAAAAACTGGTTTTAATAATGATTTTAATATGATCACTTATTTATTCCTGGCGCGCTAGTCGAGAGGCGCACAGAAACCAAGTCCAAATAGCTGAGGGATCACGGTTGCGACGATCCGCTGCCCTATGCAACTTCTTGGCCTCCGCAGTAGACGTCTAGTTTCAGCATCCTTGTTGACAAGTGTGCATCGCAAGAAACGACGTGCGTTTGCATTGCAGTAAAAACAGTGGACCCTAGACCAGTGGAAAAAGGTTGCACTTTCCGATGAGTTGCGTTTTCTACTGCATCGTATCAATGGGCACTACCCGAAACCATTGTTGGGCGGCAACAAGCTGGAGGAGGCAGTGTAATAGTCTGAGGCATGTTTTCGTGCCATGTTTTGGGTCCATTACTTCTTCTGGAAGGTACCGTCAATTGCTGTCCTTACTTATCCATCGTTGCCGACCAGGTGCATCCCTACATGGCAACTGTGTATGCTGCGAATGATGGCATCTTTCAACAGGATAATGCCGCATGCCACATGGCCAAAATTTGCCGTGCATGGTTAGAGGAATATGAGGAAGAGTTCCACTTACTACCCTGGCCTCCAAACTTCCCAGATCTTAATCCTTGCGAGTATCTGTGAATCGACACATCAGACAGCGAGACCCTCGGAATCTTCATGAGTTACGTGATGCTTTTCTGTTCGCATGGACGCAGATTCCATTTGCCTATTTCCAAGCACTCATTGAGTCCATGCCCCGTAGCCTAGCTGCTATTTTGGCTGCAAAAGGAGGGTATTTGGGTTTTTAGGTAGGTGGTCATAATTCAGTGACTCGATCCTGTAGTGACTTAACAAGTGTTTGGACAAAGGCGGCAATAACGTCGAACAATGACCACCCCTGTATCACTAAATAAATTGTAGTGGGACATTTTGTCAAATAAATAATTTTTGAGAGAATACTAACCTTACTTTCCGAACACACCTCGTACATTGTTTTTCCAACGGGTGCTGAACGAAGATCTCAGGGTATCTAGCTTTATTTTTTATAATTCCTTTCTAATTAATAAGACACATGATGAGGATGATAATGATAACAACTGAGTAAATAATATTAAAATAATATCGGGTTGACGAAAATAGGCCGAAGAAAAAATATAAAAATGTTGCATTAATTATTAATGGTCCTTCTTATACACGTAAGCTGAAGTGCTCCTTCATTGGAAAGTTCCTTCATAACAGTTTCTAGTTATGTTTCAGTTCCTTCTTCCGGGATGGGATTTTGGGGAGATTTTGAGCAATCTAATTTGAAAAATATTTACTGCTTTCGTAGCATTTCCAGTTATCACGCCTGTAGCACGAGAAAGAAAGCGTTGCTTTGGAGTTACCAAGGAGAGTCCTTTTGTTAATTTGCTTTTCGGCTTGCAGCTAAGTTACGTTCTTTCCCGCAAGCTGTTCAAGAAAAAGTAAATAAGTACTGATGATCTCTACGTTATTATTTAATTTTCTTCCGGTCTCTTTTAATATTCGTCAGACCAATCTTTTGCATGTGCGGAGTATTCATCCGTGTAATTCCATTACGGTACCGAAAAAGTTTTTAAATTTTATTCTTCTCGTGTGCTTTGTTGAGCTGTACCATCTCACAGTATTTGTATGAAGTGAAGTGACCTAAGATTCCCAAACTCATAATTTATTCTAAAAATTAAGTTTCAGGAATTCGATCGGTAGGAGTTCCGAATTTCTGTTGGGAGATGATTTCCACGGGGAGACTCGTTAAGTCGCCAGTGTGGCATGAATTTCCACGTGGTGACCTGTACTCTTGAAAAGGTCACTAGCAACATCGACAATCGAGTCTTTTCTCATTAAAGGAAAGGCAACTGACCGTATTTCAATTGAATTAATGGAGTCTCGCCTCCTCCTCCTCCTCTTCTATAAATGAAAGGCTTTCAGAGCCGAGTAACAGACCCTCCCCGCTTTCCGTCAATATTGACATCGCTATTTCAAATTTCAAAACAGACTTGAAATGATATTCGCGAATACAGTGAATGTTTAAAAAGGATCGCTTTAATTTTTCATCGCTTATTTCAATGATATTGAAAACAACTCCGGAAGGCTTCATTTTTGAAAGATTTATAAAGCAATCAAAGTGTCTTGGTTTGAGGTCTATTACTTTTTTAAAAAAAAAAATCCTATTACATATTAAGTGGCTCTTAATAAATAAACTCTTAAAGAAAATTTTATCCGGGAGAACCGAAATTGAATTTTTAAAGGGAGAAACAATGTTTGAAAAGCTCGCTAATACATGTAGCATAGATCTGGCAGAAGAGCGGCATCATCGACATTTTTCTACGGTTTTTTTTTTACCTTCTACGAAATTGCAAAGCACTAAAAGTGAATTCATGAGATGAGAATTAACCATTCAGTGATGGGGGGGGGGATACAATGGTTAATGAACATAAAATTAACTTCTTCTGTCCGTCGGGCCGAACACCTGTGACTCGCAGAATGTCGAGCACTGCTGAGTGATTCTGGGACTTTACTTGCAAACTGTTAGGGGATTACAACAATTGTATTCTACCCTTCTTGAACCTTCTTAATCCCCCTCATCATCTTTTGTTAAAAAAAAAACTCGTGCGTTAAAGTCACTGCCTGTATTGGTCTTCACAATTAAATCGATCGGTGTCCAGTCAGAAAGAGCATTTCCTATTATTACACTAAATCTTTGTAGTAAACGCTCAATGTGCTGTGTGTTTTAAAATATTTCCAAAACAACCATTAAACATTCCTAATATTGACCTATTTGACATACGTATTATTTGTTCAAATATGTGCAAGAAATAAATGATATTTGTACTATTTTTATATTTTTACATATATATTCTTAAAACTCATTAAACCTTGATGATAACCGTTTGTCATTAAATCAGGTTGAAAATTTTCGGTTTTGTGCGATCACTGCTTTTGAGTAGATGTCTCATATTGATGTCACATCGAAATCATACAGCCTCTTTTCTCGTGTTATGGCCGAACTTAATTCCTATTGCAGTAGGTGCTATGTCATATTTGTAAATTTTGTATTACCTTTTTAAATAAATTTAATCTGTGACATCAGATTCTAACATACACGTAGCTGCGTGTTTTTGTTTTTTTCGATGTTAACAACAGATTTAATTTTATTTTCCATTTTTCTCTGTTCTTTCCTACCTGTTTTCGTTTTTAAATCCGGCACATTTTGTTTTCTTTCACATAAGGCAACAAAATGAAAGAAAATAGTTTAAATAAACCAAATGCTTTTTCTTTAATGTTGATAAAACTGAATTCACAAATACGGTAATATAATGGTATTTGTAAAACAAAAACGATAAGAAAATAGTATATAGTCTGTCGTTCTGTGTTCTATCAAACGTGTTTCGCTCAACATTTTCAAACCAAAGATGGCTTGGTGTCAGTGAAAGTGGAATTTTTCATCTTCTGGAAGAGCTTAAAGATTTATAAATTCTTGTAGTTGATGTCGAGACACTGAATAGACGTATGCAAATTCAAGTTGAAGATGCAGTAATAATTATGATTCATTTTATCTTATTATCTCATCTATAATCGCAATATATATTCAAGATTAAATAATGTATTATCTTATTAAAATTTATTTTATAAAAGGATATTTATACATCATGGGATATTGAGGAGTTTTCATCTGTATTAGTCATCAATGGGATTCCAGACTAGTCGCAAGCCATAGTGTAATGCATGAAAAATTATTCGTTTCCTTAAAAGTCTTATATTTTTTTAACATTTGTTTATATTCTATTCCAATACATTCTTAATTTTTGATTAATGTGAAAAATGTAGTTGTATAAAAAGATTCATTAAAATTGAAGGCGATGTGAATAACAACAATTCTGTAAGATCCAATATTAAATATCCGTATATACCTCCAAAATTAGCAAAACAGAGTTTTTCCAGGCAATTTCTCACAAATCTGCTAATAAAACGCACACAGGTCTTCGAACATAAAATTGTAAAAGTGAAAATGCAAGGTATCTCGTTCAGCACAATCGAGTGGATTCCTAATGAAAAAGGAAAGGGACAAGAAGGTTCAGCAAACAACTGTGCATAAGTCACACTTTGCCATATTCTGAAATAGTGAAATTTTTCTCTGTGAAAGATGAAAATAATAAACGGTGCGAATCGATGTTCCCTTCATGCAGCTGTGCAGTTATTGAAATGCTGCTATTCACGTAGTGTTCGTTGTCGCGTACTATGATCCATAGTACAAATACTATGTAATAGGCGAACCTAAGCGAAATTTCTTTTGCGTAGCCGCAATTAAAAAAGTATTATACAGGGAGTTTCTAAATTATCTCCCGTATTTTACATGTGTATTACTCAAAACTATTTCAGATTTTAACGTGATTTTTTTTATTCACAAATAAAAAGTTTCGCTTTGACGTTCTTCACGCCATAAATGGGGGGCACATTGAAATTTATTAAGGCATGCTAAGAAACCTTTTGAGTTTTTCTTTGTGAATAAAAATATATACGTTAAAATCTGTAATAGCTTTTGAGTAATAATCATGTATAATACGGGAGATAATTTAGAAACACCCTGTATATTCGTATATACGAAGTTTATGCAGGTAAGTTTCGTCTTGAAATATAAATGGTCGTGATTATTTGGTTCATTTTTATCGGTAAGGTTTATAATTTCAATTTTCGAAGCATCAAAGAAACAGGGAAGTTTACGATGAGTAAAAGTGGGGTCTTTTGTTTTTTATGACCAAGCATGCACGATTTTAGGTTAATCTTTTAATCAAAGCCTTTCAGGTTAGTCCTTCGATATAGTTCAGCCCTTTAGACCAGAGACTGTAACACCTTAATACAACATTGAACATTCATAGGAATGGACATTGCGAGGAATTGTCGCAGTAAGGGGGATTAATTAACAAATTTTGTCCGATGACAATTAAGTAAACACCTCATGATATTAGGTTTCTATTTTCTTAATGATTTAGAATTTATCTTGTGTCATCACTTAAAAAAACAATTTCTATCTAACGGTATTCTTCAGATTGCCTTAAGTATTTTATTGTGATTGAAAGTTGGATTTTTTGCTGTTGTTTATCCATTTTAGAGAGCCATGTTGATTATTCGGTTCATAATCCTTACGAAAACAAATGTCCTTTTTTTTTCTTGTAAGGGTAGTCCAAATCAAAAGTATGAAACTATTAAGAGCATTCATATTCGGTAGCTATAACGCCTTCATAATTCGTGCGCACAATGGAAAAATAATTTAAAAACTAAAACTTTAGCTCCAAAATTCACTGCCAGGGGGTAATTGGCACAGAAAGCGGTAGAATTTGCACAACGCAGATATCATATAACAGTTAAAAGGTTACAAACTTCAATAATGATGCAAATCTCCCTCTGGCGAAGATATTGGAAGTAATGTTTATTTCGAAATCATGTGTTTCGTGATTTGAGATGGCGTTTCGCCTGCTTGTTATCTTTGCATTTGGCGCTGAAAAGTGAAACTTTAATTTGGATCACCCTGTATTTAAATAATGCTAATTTGTGGAAGAGTGTCGTATCATTCTTTCGACTTCAATAAAATGTTTAGTATGTACTGTATTCGCAATTTCCCTTTACATCGCAAATAAAACATGGAGCTAACGCTGCATGTTTGTGGGGTTGAAGATTCCTATGTTCTGACATGGAAAACACGCCGGTAATCTGGAATAAAATATGCTGAAGAAAGGAAATGAAGTGGGTTGGTGCCGTTGCTGGGGTAGTGCGTGCCAGAGAAAATCATCTTTGTGGAACGGTGAAAAAGAAGAAGCAACGAGCGATGTCAACGGAGGGAGGGCTATGGTCTCCGTGGCAACCGTACTTCGACATTGCCTCTGCTGACTGGAAAGCGGGGTCAACCCGTGACCGGTGCGTGTCCGACATCATCACCTCTTGAACCAGAAGAACGCATGGAAAAAAAAATTTTCTCTTTTCTTAAAGAAAATAAAAGAAAAAGCACATCCTACCTGAGGTTTCTACATCCAGTCTCTCCAGGGCACGTGGGGAATATTTTTTTGTTTGTTTTTAATGAAAGTGTTTTCTGTTTACAAAGGAAAAACTCTTTATAAAGTAGAATTTTTTTTAAATATTTAATGAATGTGGGTTTGCTCAGGGTTTTTTTCTTTCTTCGAAAATATCCTCTTTTTTCATTTATGTTTCAGTTATTGTAACCACGACATTGGGAATATAACTGTTGGCTGATTGTTATCACGACGAATTGAAATTTAATTAAATCTCAGTCCATCATTCTTATTTATCTTCCTCTTTTTCTTTCTTTCCTCCTCCGCTTCCAGTCACTTCTTTTTTTTTATTGCTTATAATTGATTGCGGTTTAATGATCCGTGTCCAAAAGAAACTCTTTGGAACGATCACTCTGGGAGAAAGCAATTCTTAATTTGAACGATTGGCAATTAAAAAAGTTGAGCTTTAATTATTATCTCAAATAACATTTTCACTTGTCATTTTCCCGTCCGCCCCATCCCATAGGCATTCCAGTGAAAACGATAAAGTACAGGACAAATTATTTCTAATGCAAACTTATCGGTCGGAGGACTCATGTTGACACTAGGAGGGTTTCGATGCACTTTTACGTTCTGTAGGAGCGCGTTTGATGAAGCATGTGCATGTGTGTGTGCTTGTGCACATATAAATGTGTGTGTATGTGTGAGTATCTCTCGAGGGGGTTTGCTTTTTTCATTCGTTATTTGTTAAATGAGCAAAATGAAAAACAATGATTACCTAGAAACGAACGGTTTATTGATGAATTATCAGAATTCATTAATGGACGATTTTGTCAAGCAGCAACAGTTAATTGTTTATAGTCTCCTTCCCAATAAAAGACGGATGTAGAAGAAAAGAAGGACGAGACTCAAAAAAGCCTGGAATAAAACAAAAATTGAACACAGGGTAGTAAGACGTTTCGGAAAAGAGCTGAATAGAGCTGGCGTTTCGGATAGAGACTATCCTTCGTCAAAGCAAAAACGTAAAAGTGATAATAGGGGCATTAGAAGACATATACAGAATTTCAGCTCTCACTATATTTTTTCTTCTTTTTTCTTCATTTTTGTTGTTAGTCCAATTTTTTTTTACTTATCATTTTTATTTTCTTTTATTATGTCATGCATTTTTTTCATTGCCTTTTCATCACCTCCCATTAGTCCTCGTTCTTGTCGTCTTCTCTTTCATCTTCAGGCTTCCAATTGGCTCTCTTCTGTTCTCCCTAGCCAATACTTTTTCCCTTTATTTTATCTATATATAAAACGTATTCTAATGCCCCTATTACTACCGGCCGGCCAGATGGCCGAGAGGGCTAGGGCGTTGGCCTTCTAGTTCTCCAGTCTAGCTGGTCGTGGGTTCGAATCCCGCCGTGGGCATGGATGCTTGTGTTTGTCCCGGGCTGCCTACAGATATAACTTGTGTAAAAGGCGCAAAATGACCTTAGTAGTCGACGCTAAAAATTCTAATAAATCCAACCAACCAACTATTATTACCGTAATGCCACCGGGGTGATGGTGTTACATCAAAACGCGACGTCTGTTAATAAACCTCTACCATATTACTTTATTCCGGATCTTGTTTTTATTTTAATTCTTTAAGTTTTGTGTGAATTGCCTGCTATCTTAAAAATTCAAAATTTATGGCCAGTTTTCTTTGCGGAAGAAACTGCGACAGCATACACATATCTCATGCCGCAACTGCAAACCATGATATACTTTGTCAAACTATTGCACTCATTTGTAACTACCCTGTTTTATTAAATACTGTATATGAAGTGATTTTACATTATTATAAAGCTCATTTTTTGCATGGTACTCTCCACAAAGTGATTGAAAATGGCAAGAAAATGGATACTCTTTTTCTTCAACATGTAGGTTATTTATTTTCTCCTGTGTTAATATTAATATAATTGTTACATGTGCCACTTACATAACAAAGGCAGTTTGGAATCATATACTCTGGTATTTAGAAATAAGGTAGGAGAAAAATTATTTATTTTGGCTGAAAAGACTGATCCCTATATTTTTTTGCTCTATATACAGTAAATCCATTAGATTTTTACCTTTGGGGTCACTGAAAACAGCTATATAGTCTACAGCGTTGACATCAATACTCAACGAACAATCAAATTCGCAATGATGATTCCATAGTTCGTGTTTATGATTCGATGATTCATAGGTGTCGTGCTTGTATTCAGGCTTAAGGGGCATATTTTGAGCATTTTTAATATGTGCTCAATATGTGTGCTCTCCTCTGCTTTTCAATATGCGTTTCTGTTTACCTATTTGCTATTACAATAAACCTTAATTTTTTTGTTATAATTTTGTATCTAATTGGAATAAGGCCTATGTTCATATGACATTTTTTTGCTCAAACTGACCTCCCCAACAAAATGCTGAAGTTTTTTTACACTCGATGTGAACCACCCTGTATAAAAGAAAATGAAGTCTGGTCTGGCAAGTTTTCTAGCGGCTTAAGAGTAAATTCTAATATAAAAAATCTCTAGTAGAGGGTCTCTCTTGTAGATTCTCTTTTTTGTATGATTATGTTTATTATTTTTATGTTCAAGTCTTTGCAATTAATAGCGGGGTTTCTATTCATTTGCGTGGGTGTGGTGAGCTGTTAGAAACAGACGATGAGAATTTTGTTTCCCGTCTTATCTTTAAAGTTTAAGGTTGACGACCTTAAAGAAAAAAAAATAGGAACAGGACCACACCTACACGATTAGACTGCTTTCCCATTAATGCCAGTTCCTCCCCATTTATTCCTTAAGTTTATCCAATTCTACTTCAAATAAGTTTCCTTCTCCAAATTTTAGCTGGTGCAATGAAAAAAAGAAAGAAAAATTACTGCTACCCCTTGGGTGGTATTTCAGCGAAAACACTGTAATTCGCTTTTAATGACTCGCTGCTTATTCTTGAAGTTTCCACTAGATTTTTTTGTCCTCTATACAACTATGATAAAAGTAAGCTGAGCAGTTTTTTGTTGTTTTTTTTTTTTTGTTGTTAATTTGGTGATTATTTTGAAAGCGTAGTTTTAAAGTTTTGGTTAAGTTTTTAAATAAGTTCTGAAGTGCTCGTAACATTAGGAAAGAATGTGAAGGAGAGATTTAAAGATCTGCGTGCAAAAATTTCCCCCGTCAAAACTTCCCCGGTCAAAACATTTCCGGATGCCTGGAAGACATTCCCTTCATATCAGAGTTATTCTTCATTTTCAGAATCAAAATTATTGCACAAAATTGCTTACATATAATAGATAAAAGGCACTTGGAGGATTGTAGGATTAAATTTTTATGACAATGGGTAAATTACTTAAAAGTTAAATAATAATACATTCAAATTAGCCTGATTGTATGTCCTAGAGCATATAAAAATTCTTCCAACGTCTTCTTTTGAAGATAGTTTAGGCACAGGGTTTTCAGTCGTTTTCGATGCTTCGTCGTGGCACATCTAACTCGCTTCTGTGGAGGTTCTTCGTTTCGTTTTTCTTTTTTTTTACATTGCCTTTTATTTTTCTTTCTGTTTTTAATTTTGTGTTTGTTTTACGCTCAGGTATCATGTCGTGCTTGCTTTTATCACCTCACCCAGAGCACATGGCGAAGAGTACAGAGTCTGGCTTGATGTACCTGATATTCGACCCTTGGCAGCTATGGAATGTCCACCTATGTTTCCGATTCCACCGATGTTTCCTCCGCAGCTATGGAATGTCCACCAAGCCACTCTTGACGACGGGGATCGTACCAAAAATTTATGTAAGAGTTGGAATTCGTATGTCAACGGTGTGGTGGGGAACCCTCATTCAAGGCCAGTGAAAGGATCCGCAAGGATTAGAGTTTGGTTGAAACCTCTCTTCTGAAGGAATCTCGCGGAGAACCTCCACAGAATCGAGTTAGATGTGCCACGAAGGAGCATCAAAAGCGACTGAAAACCTTCCACTCATATCAGAGGCTTTCGGAACTTTTGACGGGGGAATTTTTGACCGGACCCCGTGAGCCATTGGTAAAGTCATCGCCATTTAGTAAAGAGCCATGGATACAAGAAAGATATGTAGGCGATCGGTAAACAAGATAAGGTAGACTGTTAGTAGACTCTTGAGTTAGGGCAGGAATGCAGGGAGATCGAGAATCAGAAAAAAAATGGGCAGAAATGTTAGAAAAATAAAGATCAATACGAAGAATGAGCATTTTGTTTGTTACAAATTTTAATTAATTCAAAATCAAGAAAGCAAAATTTGCAGGCAACTTTAATTTATTGTGCCCTAGCCGATACTCTATTAAATATTATAAGTGATCTAAAATGTTTATAAATTTTTGAAATGACTTACCATTGTAAACTGTGGGTGGAGGATGTTATTGCTATTAATTACTGTTATTACTACCATTTCTTGTTAATTTGGAAAGTGTTTACTGAGAAAAGTTTATTTCACTGAATTTTATCTAAATTTCCCTCCTGGTGAATAATGTGAACAAATAAGAACGAGAGTGTTTCCGACAGGCGGGCGATGGAGGACCCCACCGAGGGTAACACATGAAGGGGAGCAAATGAGGACTCGTTCCACCGTCTGCAGCCGATATTTGCTCTCCTTCAAGTTTATTCGGAAGATTACAATTTGTGTTTTGGATTTCCTGCTCTGTTGGCTTTTCGTGATTTTTATCTATATTTCAAATTAAAATTTTTTGATTGAGGAGGTCGAGAAATACGCATTAGAAATAAGAAATAAAAAAATAATGAGATTTATTAAATTCCTATCCCTGTTAATCTTTCCTTCTTGAAAGTAGAAGAGATTATAACGGTGATAAGAAGCAGACATTCTTAAAAAAAAAAAAAGGACTTATTTTCTTAGGTCAGATGAAAATTTTTTTTTTTTTAATAAATTGTTAATAGAATTTAAGGTGGGCGATAGGAGAGAAAGTCAAAGTAGAAGAATCTGGAATATGATGAAGAAGATTCAAAAAGAGTTTCAAAAAAAGACCATTAATGAAATCCTTTGAAAATAGAAATTGACTGGAATTCAAAAAAAGGAGGATAGAAAATTAAAAAGGAGAAAGATTGTATAGAAATGTTTCGAGGGATTCTTAATCCCTTTTACCCTTCCGCCCCCTCCTTTCCACGTGAATCTATTGGAAAGGGATAAAAAAAAAAAAAACTTTTAGGAAACCGTCGCTGATTTTTTGCCCTTCAAAGAAAAGCGGGATTTTTCTGTGGCATTTTCTTCATCAATTCTTCTATACTTTTAAATTCCCACATCAAGTGTTAAAATAATACCAGAAGGCTGTTATTTCAAATCAAAAAGGAAAAGCTTCGACAAGGTATTTCGTTTCTTCTGTATCACGTTTCAGTTTCTCGGCACTGCCGCAGCCTGTTACTATTCGGAATCACATTCGACCGTATGATGCCTTGTAATGGATTCAAATTTTGAAAGCGCAGTGAGCTTATAACGAAACTTTCAGCTATTTAATCTACTGGAACTGAGCGCCAGTAAAATACTGAGTTTACATTTCTGCAACGCATTGGCTAAAACCCTGTAAATATTAGATAGCATGGATATTAACAAAAGTGTTCCTTAATCATGGGAATTTTAGGAGATGAAATAGCTGAAAGTTTCGTTATATTATAAGCTCACTGTGCATTCAAAATTTGAATCTATTACAGGCCATCATAAGGTCGAATGTGATTCCGAATAGTAAGAGGCTGCGGCAGTGCCGAGTAACTGAGAGTTGATACAGAAGAAACGAAATAAAATGGTTATATTAAATGGAAACATGTTGAATGAATTTAAAAAAAAAAAAATTAAACCGACTTATCAATGAAATTAATATGGGACCATCTTGGTGCTAAACCGAATCCAATGAAAAAAGAATTTTTAAAATCGGTTTATAAATGACGGAAATATCGATAAACATATATAAAAAAAACATACTACATACAGACGAACATAGAACCTCCTCTTTTTTGAAGTCGGTTAATAAAATCTCTAATACATCCTGATCGAAGCCATGCTGCTATTATGGGCTACAACCTGCCTTATTATGATTTCAAATTATTGAAAACGTAATAATCGTTTGTCATAGTGGACTACTGTACGTTTATTATCCAATCCAAACTATAATCATACAGCAAGTTTCTGATTAATAAAAACTCCAAACTGCACGGTTTTATAATCTCTCTCAAACCAATTTCAAACATGCGGATAAACGAGCTGGTATATCCTCATCTACTAATCCGCAACATGCACTCCCCTATCAAAAGTCATGGGACACCATCACTTTAATATAAACACTCAAAAATATACATATTTTAGTATCTTGTTGGTCCACCTTTTGCTGCTATCACAGCTTCTACTCTCTGGGGCATAGTGTCCACAAGTTTTGATACGTTTCGACAGGTAATTTTTGCCATTCTGCCATAAGTGTCTTGGACAGTTCGGTCACGGATTTCGGGCGTTCCGCACAAGCGCGCAATCGACGTTCCAACACGTCCCACAGATGTACGATGGGGTTCAGATCGGGGCTCTGGGCAGGCCAGTCAAGTTCTCGAACCCCTCTTTTCATCAAACCATGTGCCTACAGAAAAGGGCCATGTTATCGTGCTGAAACAGAAAAGGGCCATTGCCAAAGTGCTGCCAGAGAGATGGGAGTGCTGCGTTGTCCAGAATGTCTTGGCAACGCTCTGTGTTTAGATGTCCGTCCACAGAAACGATTGCACCCAACCCCTACCATGCAAAAGCACCCTCACACCATCACCGACCCTCCGCCGAACTTCACCGTGGGCACAACACAGCTTGGCAGATAACGTTCGCCAGGCGCTCGCTATACCCAAACCCGCCCATCCGATTGCCAGATGGTGTAGTGGGACTCATCACTCCATTCAACCATTTGCCATGCCATTGATCCAGAGTCCAATGTCGTTGCTCTTTGCACCATTGCAATCTCCTCGCTGCATTGCTGGTGCTGATGTGAGGTTTGTGGGTTGCCGCTCTGCCATAAAAACCCATTGCATGCAGTTCCCTGCGAACAGTGAGGGTGCTCACAGTTGTTCCCGTCGACTCTATGAACGATCTTGTCAATCAATCAAGCGATGTGTGACGATTTGCAGTGACCCTTTACGAAGAGCCCTTTGGTCTCTGGCCGACGTGATCTTGGGTCTTCTAGTCCTAGGCGGAACACTTGTGGTGGCTTTCTCTTTCCATGCCCGGATGACATTGTGAACGGACGATTTCGGAATGTTTAGGAGGGTTGACGTCTCTGTAACAGTTTTGCCTGCGAGATGGCACCCAACAATTGTACCTCTTTGGAAGTCTGAAAGCTCTTTTCTTTGAGACATTCTTGCAGCATTCACGCAAGAATCATCTCGTAATAGCATACTCTCTGTTATGTAGTGCTGGGAAGAATGAAATTGCAAAGGAATGTCTCATTTTTATTCAAATCAGGGTTGTCCCATGACTTTTGATAGGGTAGTGTATATGGAAAATGATACAGAACATTTCACCTAATCTAACGTTATTTTCTTCTGACAAGGTTTCTGAACACTAACTGGATCAACAATAATATAAATATTCCTTCATCTGGTAGAATAATTAGAATTAGCTTACCATCTTTCTATTCTTCTGTTCTCTATGAGGAAAGGTTTCAAAAACCTGCTGATTTCCTTTAAGCCAAAGGGTAACCTGTTATCCTTCTAAGATTTCAACAACTTCTATCCAACAACTTAGTACTAAAGGCATCATGATAATTCGAAAACAATGTATAACTATGGGATTTCCTGCTTCTTCTTCTTAATGTGCCATCTCCTATCGGAGGTTGGCGACCAATTGATACTGGCGTACTAGGAATAGTAATGCGGTGGTTTTTCGTTGCCTTCCGCATGATTAGTAAAGAACAAATACAACATCCATGCCACAGCGAGATTCGAACCCGCGACCCGAGGATCTAGAGAAACATTGAAGCTTGCGCCCTAGCCCTCTCGGCCATCGGGGCCGGCATGAAATTTCCTAAACTCTTAAAAATAGCAAATATCATAACCATTTTTAAAAAAATCTTACCGTCCCATTTCTGACCTTGCAACTAAGGTTATTGAGAAAATTGTATTCCTTGATTTGGTGATATATCGCCAAGAACTTCCGTGAAGCAGCATGGGAGCAGTAACTTCCGTGCCGACTTTAAATGGTGGCTTCTACTGCTTGCGACGGAGGACTTGAAAATGAACTTAAACATATGATAGTTTCTTAATGAAACATTTTACTTACAATATGTGGCCCTTTGAATGCAATCCCAATTTCTCTATCTGTCTCCCCTGTAAAAGATGTTTAATGGGTTTTTACCTTGAGACGCAAAGTGATCACAATTTTTTACTCTTTGACTTCTTTTAGTTTTCTCTTGCTATACAACCCTTGGCAATAAGTAATGCTTCAGGCTTGTTGAATAAAATGTAATACTGAGGAATATTTTCAGCTATTAATATTGCACTTCCACACATAAAATCATGTTGTTATTTTGATAATTCCAAAATCTGTAGAAAATACAAATTTTTCTTCCATGAAAAAAAAAGTAATGGTTCAGGCCATTACTGGGAAATAAGTAACAGTTCACTATCGACAATAAATCAAAAAAGTGTGATAGCTAATATTAAAATTAGGGCGTAAATAATTATTAGCATTTATAGAATTTTATGTAAATTTGTCGTTACATCAGAGTTATGAATTCAACGAATAAACATCATCAGTTCAATTGATCATTCTGAAGAGACGAAAAAGTTAATATTTGCACTTCTGACAGATGGGAAAAGTCAACAAGAAATTGGGAAACAGCTGAATATGCCTCAGACCACCATTTCCAACATCTGGAGAGAATATAAAGCAACCAACAGCATCCAAAATATTCCACGCAAAGGAAGACCACGGGCAACTTCAAAGAAAGATGACAGGCAGTTACGGAGAATTGTGAAAACTGCAAGATCATTAACGTCTCATCGACTAAATCATGAATGGAAGAAGCATCACACGTGACTCGACTCTATATTAATGACAGCTGGAAAACGCTTAACCTTTATTAAGAACTAGTTAATTCGATGCCAAAGAGAATTTCTGCGGTGTTGAAAGCCAAAGGTGCAGCAACTAAGTATTGACGTTTGTGAACTTTACTTATTTCCCAGCAATGAACTGAACCATTACGTTTTTCCATACAATAAAACATTTCTGCTTTCTTTAAATTTTGAAATTATCGAAATAACCGCATGATTTTGTGTAAAAGTGTGTCAAATAAATCACTTTTTTCATTATTTTTAGCTAAAAATGTCCATCGTTATTACATTCTATTCAACAAGCTCATAAATCAAAAAGAATAATCTCGGCTTCACCTGAACCATTATTTATTACCTGAGGTTGTATTTACTTGTCTATTTTGATGTTACCGTATCTTTTATTCCCTCTGGAATACTGTAATTCAGTGGTGTTCGACCTCTGGCCGGCTACCAGGTTTGCATTGGCCGACTTGTTTCAAGCTGCTTAAACTTTTAAACCTAAAGCATACCTCATAAGGTCGGTGAAGGCCAACAACACGGTTAACGTCACGCGATAGAATAAAGAGGCCCGCGTTTTACGCACGTGTTTCCGACTTTCGGCTGTTTTCTTCTTAAGGTAAAAGTGACCCTTTATACACTGCTCAAAAGAATTAGGGGAACACTTCTGAAAATATTTGTAAAATCTCAAGATCAAAACTTTCATAGTTTTTTGATAAATTAGATGTGGTCTATTGAAATCACTGGGTGTTTTTTCGAGTTTATCTTTTTTCCGTGAGTTTAAAGTGAAAATGCCAGAGACCCCTTAAAAACAGAATGGTCATAACCGCATGACAAGGGTCACATGTTCTTCAAACAGCATCAATTTGCATGTTAAAGCTCTGATACAGTATTCGGAGAAATAAGTAAAAGAGAAAAATGAACCATTTTTAACCACCCCCACTATCTTATTGGCAAAACAAATTCTGACGTCACAAACTGCTCCACGCAAATAAAACTCTATAGACATGCAGGAAAAATGAATCCACTTAAATTTTTTGGGGGGGGGGGGGGGGCCCAACCCGAAATTGGAAAGAAAAAAAATACTAAACTGTGTTGTCATCAGGAACAAACCTGTATACAAATTTAAGAGCGAATGGAAAAGTGGAAGTGCTTCAAAATTCGACTGAAAGGTTCCGTACTATCTCACAAGATCCAAGAGCGAAGAGCGAGTTAATATAAGGTTGGTAATAATAATAATAATAATAATAAAAATGAGACATCTAAGGCTGGAGGAAGTTGCAAGAGCTGTCCAAGAAGGCTACTCAACCAGACAGCTTCAAGTGTCACCTTCACTGATCCATTGTGCATGGAATCGTTTCCAACAGACTGGTCGTTATTTGCGAAAGGCTGGACAAGGACGCAGACCCATAACGACAAGAATGCAGGACCGATATCTTCAAACTTCTGCTCTTCGCCGACGAACATCAACTGCTAGAGACTTGCTAAACGACCTGCGTTAGGCATCTGGAGTGGTTGTTTCGACCAAACAGTCAGAAACGGACTACAGGAAGGTGGTTTTGAGAGCCAGAGGGCCGAAACGTATACTTTATCTCACGCGCCGACACTGAGAAGCCCGACGTCGGTTTGCTCAACAACATATCAACTGGCAGCTGCGTCAGCGGCGATCTGTTCTCTTTACAGACGAGTCCAGATTTCTCCTAACTCGCAGTTATGTACGTCAGCGTTTGTGGAGACGCTCTCGAGAGCACTTTGCAGAAGCAACAATGCCAACAGGCAGACAGAATGGGATGTCGTTCAGTCATGGTTTGGGGGAGGAATCTCTATCAACAGCCGTACTGATCTCGTTGTTGTCCCAGGACGTCTCAATGCTGAAGTCTACATCAGGGACATTCTGGAAGATCACGTAGTGCCTGGTGCTTGTGTTTTGGGCCCTGATTTTGTTCTTATGCAGGATAATAATCATCCGCATACGGCACGTGCCACTCAGGAATTTCTCCAAGAACAGAATGGAGCAGCAATGAGTCCGGACATTAACCCGATCGAGCATATGTGGGATATGCTTGAAAGACGCATAAGGCAACGTCCAACAATTCCACAATCACTGTGCGACCTTTCGCAGGTCCTCATTGAAGAATGGGAGAACATTCCTCAAGCAGACATCTGCCGGCTTGTGCGGAGCATGCATCGCAGATGCGCAGAGGTCCTTCGAGCTCGTGGAGGGGAATACACGTTACTGGAGAACACTTCTAGGGAGACGTGTATCCAGAGATTGTCTTGAGACCCCTTCTTGAGAACAGTTTTCTCACTTTAGTTTCACCAGGGGTTACGTCTGTCATTTGTTTTTTCGAAATATGCTTAGAAAACTAAGCCATACACTTGTTTATTTGTTGAATAAGTTGAGACCGCTTCATATGTTCATGGGGTTGTACGGATATTTTTATTCATTTAAATAACACAGGCGTTCTATATTGTGTTCCTCTAATTCTTTTGAGCAGTGTAATTAAGGTTGAACACCATTGCTTTAGTACAACAAGAACAACGACAACAATAGCAATAAATTTATCGGAGTTTCTATACAGACTTAGAATTTCTTAAGTCGTATAATTTTTTTTTTTGCTTCATGACCATGTAAACACCTAACCTAAAGTAATCTGGTTAAGGAAGCATTATCTATTTTTTTGTAATCTCCGTAAAGATTTTCACAGGCCTACAAGTTGTGCTTTTACTAATGTATCTTAGCGAGTTTAATGAATCTTACACAGGTATGAACTGGTGTGCGTCTTATGCGTTTGTACTATCCTAATTTTTTATGATAGGCGATGGTACCAAAATCAATCCCCTAGAACGCAAAAATAAAAAACAAACAAACAAGAAAAGAGGAATTTTATCTTCAATTAAATCCCCATTGTAGTTTGGACTTTCCTTAAGATGTGTCACATGGGGCTTGGTTAAAGCGTGGCCGACATTCTTAATGTGAATTATAAAGTAAAAGTGGAAACAAGATCTCAGTAGCCTGTAAAACCGGTGAAATGCATACCAGAGAAACGTTTAATTCATAAAAAATACTCTTGCCAGTACAAAAAGAGTCCAATCACTGCGCCACGCGAGTTTCGGTTTCGGCATGATGTAGTAAGAACAGGAAAGACGAGCATCTTACGCGAACATTAGCCTCATAGTCATGTCGTGGAGACAGGGAGGGCGAGCATGCATGACGTAATAGGAGCAAGAGCCACGGCAGTACTATATCTCACGGAGAGATGTAGTACGGCCGTGCAAGAGCACTAATCAGTGAGCAAGAGGCGGACAAGAAGAGAGAGGAAACGTCCACCTCGTCTCAATGCTTCGAGAGGTCTTCAGCGAGAACACAGGGCGAGCCACGTAAGCAAATTCTTTATCTTTGAATAATAGTCAGCCAGTGAATTTGAAACATATTCATACCGGTAAGAAGAGTGATACATTAAGTAATGCAGAACGTAATGATGAAAATTCTTCTGTGCGTAAAAGTTATCAGGCCCATTGCTTACACTCCTCAATGCCTCTGACTATAGCAATTGACTTTTATTTTTATTCCCTGATAAATGGCTTAAGCTACTCAACGGGATGTCCTAGTAATGTTAATGGAATCAGCCCACATGAGTTAAGATTTCTCGGACGATCTCATTGTGTCGACGTGGAGTACGGCAAAGCAAGCGGTAATATTTTTCCTTTATATTCCTTTTCGTCTAAATATCAGGACGGAGCAATGTTTGACTGTTGGAATATACGAATTGTTGTCCAACAATGAATGCTGGAATATACGAATTGTCATTTCAAATATGGATGCGTTTATTTCCGGAGCTCCAATCGTATGAGATTATCCCATTTGGAATTTTCGGAATATTTTATCTGGATAAAAAAATATTGGAGGCATTGTTAATTGAGACCTCTCTTTATTTATGAAACGTTATATTTCAAGTTAACTTTTATTATTAGAAATTATAAGCTGAATGAATTTAATTGCATATTGTGTTTTGAAGAATTAGAATTCTACTAATGCTTTGTTCGAATAGCTTATTTGTTAAAGTTAATAATCCTTATTGCTTATTGTGCATTCTACCTTGGATTTAGTTAGTGTTTGACATCGACGGTGGTCGCAGTTACTACAGTGATTTCCAAATTGAAGTGCATACAGCTAATACTTCGGATAATACCACCCCATCTTTAGCTTATGTGGACTTTTCACCTTTCGAAATTTCATCGGTGTTTCTCGGATCGGTCCTACCTCAATTTGGCGTCGTACTACTAGAAAAGCATGTCTTGTCAATACAATTTAAATTATTGTATCTTCCTTTCAATTTATTAAGTATTACAAAAAGTGTAAATTCGAGTGCCCATGACGTATTATATTTACTTAACAAATTTCATTTTGCCTTCAAATTTGTAAAACTATTTCTACTGCAAAGTAAAGCTTTGTATAGTTTTCATAAATTTTGTTCCCGACTCTGCTATCACAGGTGACGGAAGCTCATATTAAGCGTTAATTTTAAGTGAATCTATTGCCAGAGGATCCCAAAAACCATTACAGCTTCTGAAATCTTCACCGTTATTATTATTAGCTAGCTGGTGATGGGCAGTTCAACAAATATTTTTTCCGCTGTCAGACTGATAGTTGGAAACTATTTCTCTAGTGTTGAAACAACTTTTCTGGACAGAAAAGACCAGTTTCTTTACGACTGTTGCGAGAAAAGGCAGATGGCAGATCAAGAAAGAAGGAAAACAAACCAACAACAAAACTAAACAGTAGATCTTTTATTTAACTTTGTTACTTTCTCGGAGCTGACCTAAGACAAACTTTTTCACGTGCTTATGCATAGAGATATGTGATTTCCGCTATTGCGATCGATTTCTACATGGCTTCTCTTGGTTACATTGGCGTCTCATTTTGTGTTTTGCTTTCAGCAATAATGGACATCGTTACAATCAAAATTAAACAACGTTGAATAATTGAAATTTGGATATTTAATAGAAGTGGGCCAGATATTTAATTGAAAAATTTTATAACCAAAATCATTTTAAAAATGAATAAAATAAACTGAAATGAAAAAAAAAATGCCATCAGCGTGAGAGCTCTCTATACCAGAAATCCTAGCACTGTGAGTATTGACCTTACATGATACATAAAAGGTTGCTTCGTCGGTAAAGCATTTCCGACTGAAATGTCGGTTATAGACGGAAAATTATCGACATCAATTAATATCAACATGTTGCAAGCAGAGATGTTTCGGGAGGGGGATTAAAATTTTCTTATAACTGAATAACATGGAATTTGTATGGTAACATTTTTAGTCATTTACGCAGGACCTTGTGGATGAAACTGGATAACTAATCTAGTATGAATGATGCTCTTTTCGACGACTTTTCATGGGCTTTGCACGAATCCTTCTTGGATATTATCGACAATCACCTATGACGTGAGAGGACGATCAGTAATTTTTCACTTGCATACGGATTCTGTCTTCAGAACTATCTATGCTTTTAACATCCATCTTGGCTGCAGGCGATGAACTTCGCTGAACACTTAAATGGTGTTTTGTTTCGGCAAACCAGGAGGTTTTCCTACACGACGTCGCAAAGATTTTCCTACAATAATTGATAAGCAACAATAGTTTTCTTTTCATGCAATATTTCATGAAATAGATGATTCAATTAAATTTCAATTTTGTTATTGGTTTAACAATTAATAACATGCATGAAAATGAAACTATTTAACAAAAAACACGTGTAGCTGAAGTAGGAAGCACGCATGCACGCACGCAAACGGGCATGCACTTCTGGCGTATGATTTTAATACACACTGGCAAGCGAAAAAAAATCGATTCTGCCTACATTTATACACTTGGGAGCTTCTTTTCCCAAATTTAGAATATCTTAGAATTATAAAAAACTAAAAACATTGTACTTTCACCGTTTTTAAACATTTCAGTAGACAAAAAAGACAAATTTTGCTTTAAAAGATAAGTTTCTTTGTCATCTGTGAAAAAAAAAATCGAGGGTTTTGAATACTTTTCCACATTCTCTAATTGTTTCATTTTCCGATAAAATCCAAGCAACACCTGCTTTTAAGCACGAGTCTTAATTAAGCTAGTTTACTCATAAAAGTGCATATTAGTTTCATTTTGTTCTCTCGTCTGGCGTCAAATTATTTGAAAAATTATGAATGGTAAGGTCAAGTCTTCAAGCATTATTTAATTTAACATTAACACCGTTCAAAATTATTAAACTTATTAATTTCCATATGTACCCCGTCATTGCAAGGTTTCTCGTGAACATAATCTAACAATTGTAAGTGAATGTCATGTAACTTAACATTAAAAAATTCGCTTAATTTGATATATTCAATACATTCAAAGTTTTCAAAGAAAGGGGTTATAGGAAATCAGAAAAAGAAGGAAAACGACTGTTTTTAGCAGTGCATTAGAACATCTCGGCAATTGATTGAGAATCTTGAAGTATTCAAGAAAATAAAACCGTGAGTCGTGATACGGCCCTAAAGGACTCAGGCTTGAGGAAAATGATTCCTGATCCTTTTTCGTGTCTATTCGTACAATTGTACGCGGAATATGGTATTTAATTATTCTCCGGGCCGAAAATTGTCAAAAACAAAGCAGTCAGACAGCTAACTACTCCACGACTCACTCATACCCAGAACTGTCACGGCTTCAATTTGCTTCAAGTTGGTGGCATTGTTAACAATAGAATTCGGAATCTCTCTTCTAATTAATATCGTTGGTGTCTGAAGTTAATGGCAGCTCTTATAGTTGTAGAGGTAACTTGTATTCATCGCGTGATGTCTGAATAAGTTTAATATGTGATACACTATTACACTATTTGATACACTATTTTCTTTTGCTGAAATGTGTATACAAACTTTGTATTGCCTGAAACTTCACATTTAAGACTGTTTTATTTAAGTTTAATATATTTAATAGAAAATAATAATAAAAAACATTACATATTTGTTTTTAAATACTATGCTTATGAGAAACTTGAGATTGGTGTATCCTGTTGATTTTCTCAATAGCCACGGGACACATCTAGCTATCATCTCTTGGGACGCACCCTTTGAGAGGCACCGATTTAACTGGACTGTGTATTTAACTGTTCATGTCAGTAGAATGTTTTTTACTGTTTATTTCGTTTGTGCCGACTCCGTGCAACTGGGTTTGTGTTTACAAAAATGCCATCATGTTACAACTTTGATGCAAAAATCGATTTTAACAAAATAAAACATCTTAGGGCAATGGCAGAAGACTAGCGTAAGACACAGGCACCACTCTTAAAGCAGGATGGGTAGAAATTAAAATTAAAGAACTATGGCTCTTAAAAAAGAAATGCCCTTTATAATATTTATTTAGAGGTAGTTTATTTAGGAACTTAAAAAAGATCGTTATTAGCTTTATTGCTCTCAGCGCTGAAACATTAAAATTTAATGCGCATTATTTAAATTTTTATCATTCGACATTTAAATATTCTTCGTCTGTATGTAGAATTAATGATATCGTTTTAAAACTTAATTGAAATTCCGTGAACAAATGGGTCTTAACCCCCCTGAGCCTTAAGTTTAACCCTTCCCTGTACGTATAGCTGCCGTTTTTATTTAGGAATTTTGTATTCCATGGATGTATCTTAATTATATTATTGAGAAAACCAAACCGATGGAAGTTTATTAGCGTACGCGATCTAGTTTTAGGATATCTCAAATTTAATTTAAGATGCGTAGGTAACCATTTGCTCAGCTCGTGGCAAACAGACAGAGGGTTAATAATATATGGTACTGTGTAAAGATTCACTCCGTGTTTTTATTGCTATTTTATTCAAAACAACGCGGTTTTTAGCAACGACACACTTAAAGGAATTGCTTGTCTTGGTTACATATTTTATCATATGTTCACATCAACCGTCTCAGATGATAGAACATCATGACATTTAAAAAGAATAAAAAAAAAAAAAAAAAAAAAAGATAAAATTATTTTCAGGCATCTTCACAATGCTGTGGAAAAAGCACCGAGTTCGTTTCTATCTGCCCACCTCATTGTCTTTTCCTTGTAGAGTGAGGAGGTAACCTTAAGTAAGAGGAATTTGTTTTCCTTTCAAATGTAACAAAGAATTGTTTTAGAAACTTAAGTAGAAAAAATGAATGCCAGTCTTCCATTGGTGAAAAGGAACATTGAAGAATATGGATATAGCCTTCTTGGATTTGAAGATATAATTCTGGCAAGAAAGTGTCCTGCGTTCGAGAACTGAATCCTCCAGGTAATATTCATTTTATTGCGCATTAACGATATTGGTATGCTATATCTGATTGCATATTGACTTCCTGATGAGTATTTCTCATAGCGATTTTTATGTCATGCTATAGAGGAAGAACTGCAGAGTTGAGAAATCGGAGCCTTGAAAGAAAATTCCTTCTCCATCGTTGAGGAGTACTTCGAACAGAAGTGGGTTACCCTGCCTCGGATGTGAAAGACAATATTTTATTTAAAATATCTGGAACTGAGTAGTAATTTAGATGTAATTTTAATTGCTGAACTGATCTTTCATTCTGAACCGTAAAATGATAATGGCATAAAAAGCATATTGAATCAGAGAAAGATGCACAAATATTTAACTATCTATATCATTGACCTTTGATAAGTAGGTTTATGGACTAATTTACGAACTGCCTGCACGATATAATAGTGGAGGAAAAAACTTTTACCATGCTTTCCATTTTAATGTCACAATCAGTTGAAGCATTACTAATTTTATTACTCGTAATTTGTTTACATTTGACTAATCAATCGAAATATTGCTGCAAATTTCTGCCAGGCAAACAGAATCGGATATAATGTAATGAGAACGATCTTACAGATGCCTCAATAAACATGTTGATCATTTAGATCCTCAAATTTGACAATTCGATATATCCGCTGTGTTCCTCAAAAGAAGATTTTCATGTAAATTTGGCCATAAAAATACAAAATTCGAAGGTCTCGACGAATTATGATGGTGACCCGAAGGCATAGGAATACGTTAGGAATGTTTTCTGTCGATTCCATGCGATTCTGTTTCACCATTCTGATGTCTTTGTACAGTCAGCTACGTCGTGGTTGTACAGTCGTTTCGTCTGCATTATGACATCCGATTAAGAGGCACACTTAATATGGCAGAAATATCACGAATAGATTTTCCACTACAGTCAAGACCCAATCTCTTCACCACGTTCAACGTCATTTAGCTCGCGTGTTTACCTCCCATGTTACCTTGCTACTTCGCGGGACGTGTGGAGACTTTAGATCATATAGTGCAGCTTACAATTTTTTTATTGATTTTAAACTTACGTGGACTCAGACTATAGCTTAAGCGTAGAATAAAACCGAAGGAGCCAAGTTCAACTTCATTATCCTGCTGGGTTGAAAGAATACTATCAATGTCGAACCAAGTTCGTACTATCTTGCTCTGAGCCACGATATACGAGATGGAAAGAGCTCCAAACGTTTCAAAGCGTACTCTCGGGGCTGTTGCACAAAGGGATCGGAGAATTGTTCGTAATAGCTCCATATATGATGATGAATTTAACATGACTTCTATAGGAAATACAGTTAATGCCAAAATATACAGTACTGAAACCCGATCTTACACGAACTGATGTCTATTTGTGGGGAATTTCAGTATATTTGGCGCAGACTGTAATATTTCACAGGGCTTATAGAATACATGGAAAATCAATTCATTAAGCTTGTCCAGGTCATTTAAGTCATTCCTTACAAATAAAGAGGCACCGTAATACTTCATCCGCACTACCTGAACTAGCTTGAAGTAAACTAGTTTAGATGCTATTTGAAAACAGTTTTAGATTAAACTAGTTTGGAGAGCTAACTATGCTTCCGCATTGAAATAGTTCGAATGAGTTAAAAGTATGTGCTCAATGCCTCATGGTGTTGAAACGAGCAAACAAGCATTCATTTCCCGAGCGTGAGCGATTTCGAAATTTCATCACTAGGTGTCCTTCTTTCTCTATAAACAAGCAGAAAGCCAGCTATTTCAATTGTATTATACGTGCTTTTGTAACCATGATAAATTCAAAAATAAATAAAAAAATATTATGTAAATTTTTTTTAATAAAGTACTACTGTGTCAAAAAATGCTACACAGCTGAATAAAGTTAAATTCTTTCGACGTTTTCATGGTTCCCATCAGATGGCAATTTAAAATTCATTATTTCATATATAAATAAATTAATAAAAAATACAGCTATGTAAATATTTTTAAAAGAAATTATTTACTCTGTAAAAAAAATGCTACACGTAAAAGAAGGACATCTGGCGTCAGATTGGTGAAATCGCTCTCGCACGCATTTTAAGCATTGAAACGGAGCAGCATGCTCAGGCCTTGTTAATCTCGAAGGCCTCGACGAGAGAGAGGCAAGGTCACAAGGCAAGGCGATCTAAAAAAAAGAGCATCGCATCAGCGGACGGAATTCTGGGATCCCACAATTCCACGCGCGAAGCTAGTTAAACTGACTCAAGAAGGTTTGGGAAACTCGCTTAATCTGAGACAGTTTCTAACGCCTGAAACCGGTTTCGTTTAAACCAGTTGTGTACGCACTTGAAAATCGGAACTAGTTCGGCAATCTAAACTAGTTTGGAAATGCTAGTGCGGATGAGGTATTACCCAAGACATATCCTTTGTGTTAGTTTCGATGATACTAGTAATTATTAGATTCCATACATCCTATGTATATAGGCATTTTTAGTGTAGGTTTGATAATCGTCAATCAAATCTTTATCCTTTGCCAAGAGGAGCTCCTTTTCGACTTGCATGCTATGGATGACGTGTATATCATACTTCTCTAGTTCAATACAATTGTTTTGATCATGTTGATGACGTTAAATATAGATGAGAAAAGTAAAGGAAAAAATTTTAAACACGGACCACTAGTTTCCAGCTTCTCGGAGCCCAGTTGGTAGAAGTAAGAGGCTTAGAGACTCGTGGTCCCTGGTTCGAACCCAGGTCGCGGAATTTTTCTTTCCTTTTTCATCTAAGGTACGAAACAAAAGTTTAGGGACGCATGTACTTTTTAAGTCTCTAAAAAATTAGTGCTTATTCTATCACTGTTTTTTGTTATAAAATTCTTTTGACAGTAATTTAACAGTCTATGCGCATATTTCGAGGAAAAAATTATTTAACTTGTAAGGGCAACCAAACAAAGTTTATTTGGTACATGCACAGATGGACACAAGTTTAGAGACATTATAAAATAATCAAAACATAATGTGAATTTTTCAAAACTGGATTTATATGGCACTTCCTTTGTTCTTAACCTCGAAAATTCGTTTTGGCATGGATAAGGTAAGCTCCATATGAATCTCTAGCTGAATATTGTCCCAACAATCCTGAATTTCATATTTGAGAGTTTCTACGCTGTCATATTACCTGCCATGAAGATACACGGCACGGGAAAAGAATTCCTCACCTGTTTTCCATAGGATTTAAGTCAAGTTCCTGGAGGGCCAGCGAAAATAGTTGATATTCTGTGCTTCTAACTACCCCCGGTCAACTGGGACGTCGGCATTATCCTGCTGCAGTAGCCAATCATCTCTAGCAATTTGCTTAGCTGTTGAGAGCAAGCATGTCTTCAGCACCTGCTGATAACTTATTGACGACCCTTCATGAAGGCAATTTTCGTCGAACCAAACGCTGAAAATCCAGCCCAGTCCTTAACCGATCCACAACCTTGTTGCCTGCTGTAAAATACACGTGGTTTCTTTCTTAAATCGTGCCATCAGGACCGTCGAGGTTGAACTTTTTCTCGTTAAGTAAAATAACATATTCTCATTTTCGGCCAGAATCCATGACTGGATATGCATAGTCCAACTGGACAGCTCTGTGAGTGGCTGAAAGCAGCTGCATCTTGCACATTTTCACGTAAATAAGGTGAGGTTTTTCGGCAATTCTTTTTCGGATGATCCGTCTGGATACTTTCGTTTATGAGCGTGCTTTAATTTGAAGATTTGAGTAAATGTAAGGCGTGCAATACGTCGATCAAACCGCTTAGTAGTTACTTGGGGTCGTCCAGAACGTGGTTTTTGGCTTGTAAATTCGACTCTTTTTGAAGTACTTTGCCAACTGTAGCATTACTTCTTCCAATCTGGTTTGGAATTGGTTGCGATGAACGTCCTTTGCCTTTTAGCATTCACATTTTTGTCACTTCATCACTCGAGAGTTACGAAACACGTCTCATCATGAGAGAAGAAATGAAAATTCAGATAATTATGCGACGATTATACAAAATGTTTTTTATTTACGTGTGGAAATATTGATTTATCCATCCTTTAATCATTGGGTATATACCGTTTTTGATATAATGACCCTAAACTATTTCGACAAAATAACGCGTCTTGCTCTCTTCTTAAATATTAAACGGCTTTTAGGCCAAAATGTCTCTACAGAATTTCCAATTACTATGCTTCAGTTTCACCGTTACACTATACTGCTCGATTGTGAATTGTCTTGTTTTGTCCGATACGCTATCATTTTACGTGAATAAACCAGAACCCCATATTTGATTTGATTGCCTTGTGATACAAGACCCACTCCATCATATTTTACAGGCTGTAAGTTCTCTGATGAATCGTCCAGAACCACGCAGTATTTTGATCTAAATTTTTCACTGTCAATCTCCTGCTAGTTTTTAGAAGTTGACACATTGTTGTAACGTTACGATAACACGATAACGGGTGCACAGCAAAATGTGCTCTTGCAATACACACTGAATTTCATAGCGAAAACATTATTTGAACCATCAGAGGTTCGACCGTTTTGTTTTACATAATTCACCGTTGTTTCTTATTGGCATTCGGAATGCCTAAATGAACTCGGATGGAAATTTAATTAGAAGTTAATCGGTAGACATTTTCAATATTTCTCAAGTAATATCCCAGCGAGCATAAGGCGTTAGATATTTGTTGGTTTTTTTGTTGGGGACAGTTGGCCATGTTGGGGTAAAGTTGGGTGTGGCGCGCTAGTGGTGGTCCTAATTTGGGATGATGAATATTGGCAAGCATGATGAAAAAATGTAGGCAAAGTGTTGGCTAACATGTAGAAAAGGTGTTGGGCAACCACAATACAGATGGTGGCAAAATGTTGGCCCGCACATAATGTGCTCATTGGGATTAAAAGGACCCCTCCCCACAGTTGCGGTTTCAGTACTCAAATATGTCAGCATATGTGGGAATTTTCAAGTTATTTTAAATTTCTGCAAATATTTTATTTTGATTCTCTTGGCTATTTGCATACAAAAAATAAGGAAAATGTCGTGAAACATTGATTTGTTCGAATGGTAGCTTTCTCCTTTTGGATTACATGACTTTACAAAAGTATAAAACAGTTGAATCCAAATGCATTCAGTAATTGGCCCTTACATTATGACACGAAGTTTTCTGACCTTTATATAAGATGTTCCAAAACCGATAGTACATACATTAGAGGATGATAGAACACAACTAGACAAGCACAAATCACTGGCTTGGTCGGAACTCAAGTTTAAAGCGCTATGTGCTATGTCATGAAATGATGAGAAACAGGACAGACAAAGGGAATGAAAGGACACCGATGAAATAAAAGAAAATATTTTATTTAACAAAATCAAATTAAACAACAAAAATCTCCCATCAGTAACGGGCCGCCAACAGTAACGCAGGCTTCACATTTTCGATGGAGTGACCCTCTAGCACTTTAAAACTTTGAGTTCCGACCATAGATTGTATGGTGATTTGTGCTTGTCTGTTTGTGTACTTTCACCCCCTAACGTATGTACACCCTAATACAAAAGCGTTTTCACTTAGGTGAATAATGTTCGCCGTCCTAGCATTACATTAAACTAGTGAAATTACCGTAATCGGTTCAGGCAAGAAGTCGAGTTTTAGTCACTGGTTTAATGTATTGCAAAGACACCGAACATCATTCACCTAAGTGAAAACGCTTTTGGAATAGGGTGTACCATCAGTCTTGGGACACCCTATATATGTCGTGTAATAGTATCTGCCATTGTTTAAAATTAAACATGAAGAAATTATATCCTCCCATGTCGGAAGAAAGTGGATATATGAGAATTATAATTTTTCTCATTTAACGTTCTCTAGAATTAGCTGATTCAAAGAAACTGCTGCTGCGTATGTTCGCTAAAGCGTAAGAAATGTCATTCGTGAAAGTTATTGGAACTTTTCTAAATTCGATTTAAATTTTTCTAGATTTATGATATAGAAGAAGTTTTCATAAGATTGTTTATAGAGTTAGGGCGAGGTGTGGGTGGGCGGGAAGGCCATTTTTTTTTTTTTTACTCTTAGCAAAGGAATAGCATCGCATTGGGATGGCTTTCATTTAGACACTCATTCGCCAAAAGTGATTGGATTTCCAACAAATCTAGGCTTGGAATGGAGTCGAGAGATGAAAGGCATCTCTCTACCAAAGGGCTTCTTCAACGAGTAGGCAGTCGAGCTGAGAAATTGATCGGCGCCAGAGAAGAAGTCATCGATGAGAGAAGAAGAAGAAGATGAAGAGGATGGAAAAAAAGGAAGTGCGAGGAAAAGGACAGATAATGGATTGCAATTGCCGATTTCATTTCTGGATTTTGAAGCAGCCATAATCCTGACTTTGAAAACGAGCAAATCTCCATCGACATCGACCACAGCCTACAAAAGACTCTGACAGAAGTACTTTTTTTTTTTTTTTTCAAAGGGGATTCAAAAATTTTCTCAAAGGATCAGGACTCCGCACGAAATGGAGGTCGGCCGATTAATGCTTCGACTTGATTATCCTGCAGCGTGAAAGTGTCGAAGAAATTTTTCACTTGTAATGTTTAAAACGTGAAACACGAATGGATTGGCAGAATGAAAGAAGGAAATCCGTATTTGCATTTCGAAGACGTAATTTAATTCGTTGAGCTATATATACATTGTTTTGTTTTATCCTCCGTTTTATATATTATCTAATAATAGAAGCAGCTTGATTTTTACATTTTAACTGTCTTTTAAGATATGTTGTCATTTTATAATGTTTTAAATTCATAAAAAATTTTATATCAAAATTGTGATATGTTTCGTATTGCTGAATCTGCATGAGTTCAAACGAAAATTCATAATCGACAGAATAATGACTGAGTTTCTGAGAACAAAGACAATAAAATCCAAAACCAAAATTAATTGTTAATAATATACAACCATAGTGACATTTTGCCCTTAATTTGCATAGCAATTTCTTAAATATGTGGAATTCATCGTCATCAACTGACCAAGAATTCAATCGGAATATTTCAAAATACTTAAGGAAAAAAAAACAACGACAACAAATCAATTCTTTTTTTCCTCTTGTTGCACTTGTGCACTTTTTACTCGTGCCATTACTACTCGTGTTGTTTTTATCTGTGCCGTTATTGCTGTACATCATACGAGCTAGCCATGCCTCAGTAAAAAGGATTTCAGTACATACCTCCAGAAGAACCTAAGCTCATCCTCGAAGAGGCGGCGGAAGAAAGGGAAGATGATGATGCTCTGCCTTGCTGTCTTCGTGTAGCCAATAGTTTTTGGGCTTTCCTCCGGTTCTTCGGCGGTCCACGATGTTTATCCCCATTTAGTACGCGAAAGTCTAACAGGCGATTAAATACTCATTAATCAATCGATCTCTAATTAACCCTAACGGGTTACCCAGTCCAATAGTTCACCCAGCCTTTTGTTTAAATGGCAAGAATCTTCAAATAGGTTAATTAAACGGTCTATGATATTCCTTGGCTAAGATCGAAGAAAGTGACATACGGGGACCAAGTCTTTTGCGTAATTAAAGGATTAGCTTTGAGATTGTACACAAAATATTTCAACTAACCAAAATATACAGAAAATATTCATAACATTAGTTTTAAAATGGTATTATTTCGTCCAGATTAATGCTTCTGTGCTTCTACGTCATAATGGGCTTATTAAGGCCATTTATTACAGTAAGCTTCAATTTTACAACTTTAACAAGCTGGGATCGGCAATTCCATTTTCTTTCACAGGCATTTCTGAGTAAATAATAGAGAAGTCAGTCTCGTAACCTAAAAAGATTAATAAGAAATAGTCTTAAACACATGAATTCGACATATTTGTAAAGAAAAATTCTGAGAATGAAGAACATAAACAAATAATCACTAAGAGGAAAAGCCATCGGAATCTTTTTGTAGCTTGCTTTATTTTCAAATGTGTTTTTAAATACTTTTTTTAATTACCGAAATAATCGTTTTGTAAAATTTTTATCGTTTTGGTTAGGGAGTAGTCAGATTATGTGGTTGATTATTAGCCCGAAATTGAAGTCCGTAGAGAAACGATTCACATCGAACAGCGTCGAAAGCACTGCGTCGTTCTTTGTTTTAAAAGCTAAATTGCGGTGTCAAAAAATCAGCAATTCATTTCCATTAGTTTCCGAGATTGGTCTCCGGCTTCTCGTCATTTAGCTCGGCGGGGTAGAGTGATATGATCGCCAGTGTTTTATGCCCCTTATATCGTTCTTTATTTCTTCTTCTCTTGTCGAAATAAATTTTTCACATTTCCTATACTGTCTGCCGAAAATTGATGGTAAATATTTCTCGCTTTTCACTCTTTAGTTTCCACGGTTTTGATCTTTTTCGACGCGAAATGCTTTCAATTTGGCTCGCACTTCCTTCGTTTTCGCTCTATCTTTACCCCCCCTCCCCCGCTTGCTTCTCTTTTGTATTTCCTTACATTTTTTTTTTAACAATCTTAATTGAAATTTAGAGTTCCGTTTTTGTTTTTTTTTTTCCTTTTGAGAAATTTTGTATCACTTCCTTCGATAAAAGTAGTAGAGGTATGGGTGTGAGGGTTCCGGGTCTTTTACTCCGTTTAATTTCTTTGCAAGTCAACGTTAATGGGAATTTAAAGGCGACCTTTTCTAAAATTGGATGGATTCGTTTGCTTGTCAAACAGTTGGCTAGCTTATGTGTTTCTCAGAGAAACCGTGCTTTCATTTAAGACGTATCATATTTATGAACATTGTATTTAAGACATATCACATTTGTAAAAGTTCTGGTTTCTCATTCGCTTAACGTTATTTAATTTTGAAAGGCTTTTTGAAATTTATTGATTATGAATATCAACAGAAAACTTAAGAAAACACGAGAAAATCGTTAAAAAGATGTATGCTAAGTTAAAACATTTACTCATTTACCACAAAAATTCGTTTAAGCCGCTGCTTCCCGTCTTTAATAAAAATTTATTATTAATAAGCGTAAGATTTGAAATGAAATGAAACATTTACAGTAATTTCCCATAATTACAGCATAAAGCACACATTTAGTTTTCGAAGTAATTGTCGAATGCAAGGAAAAATTCTACGAGTAATTTCGTCGACATTAAAAGAATTTCTACATATATCTTGAATTTACTTTATTGATCTTTGTTCGTTGTTTCGAAAGATGATGGCTGGAAAATCATTTTTGCGAGCATATTTAGATTGTTTCGAGTTTATTGGATTTATCTTACAGTTCAGTGCTTTCATCTATGTAAGCACCTCTCGTGATAGTAACTTTGACCAATAAACATTCGTAGGTAAGCTGGAAACTGTAAACCTTTGAATGCTAAAAAAATATTAAAAATTGTCACTTTCTTAAAAATAATTAGGAACTTTATAGATTGTCTAATTAATTTTTTCATAGAAAGAATACAGAAGAGTTTAATAAGCATATTTTAAAACAATTTCTTATTAAAACTATTTAAGATGAACTAATATGGTTATAGAACATTTGAAAAAGCAACTTTATATTTTCTATAAAGGTCCTTATTAACAATTTTCATTTTCTGTAGTTGAGGAATTATTTGTGTGCTTGAGCGGATTGCGGTGTAATAAACGAAATCCTTTGTTAATGATTTTGTTATAATATATAAAAGACATTTTCATTGAAAAAAGAAAGGTTGGATATGAAAACAATTTGATTATAAAAACCATGGACATTTTTTCTTTTTCTAATAGTAATTATAAATTAGTTGAAGAATTTTCTTCAGAATCATTAATTTTGTTTGAATATAAAAAGCGTTTTTGAACCAATGACATAAAGTAGTGGAATTAAGATGAAATGTGATTAATACAAAGGAATTGGCTTTATATTCATTCTATTGTATCATTGTGAATTACTTTAAAAAATTTCTTATATTTATATGTAACATCGAATTTCTTTCTTTTTTAAAAAATAATTAAACATGCTGCAGCTGTTATTATCTTTGATGTTGATTTTTAAAGCTTTTTAGTTGTTGTTTTTTTCTGCTTAGTTGTTTCTATTTTTCTTGGCAACAAGGCAATTTCGGCCTTTTGATTTTTCGGCGTTTTGGGTTTCGATATTCTGACAGGGATCAATTACGTATCCTTTAACACAGCATTCGTTGCGAACGGACGAACAGAGCGTAACTAAATGGGTGCTCATCCACCGTCACGAAATGTCCATATGGTTTGTTTCTCTTTCAGAGTAGAAATATGGAAAGAACACGATGCCTTTCCACGGTTGGGCTCGCCATGACAAACGCCTCCTCATGCGTCCTTCTCTTTTCCCAAACCGCCCCACCACTACCACTTCCAGTTTCTTCTACCCTCCGCCAGCCTCGTGTTGTTCTCTCGTTTACGACGACAAGGAAGACAGAACCGGATTAAAGGCGCTCATCAATTTAACTAAGTTACTAATCTGAAGACTAACGACGCGAATAACACTGTAGATGATCGCGTTAATTGTTTACAAACGAAGCCTTCGACAAGGAAATGAGAAGGTGAAACATCCATTGATAAGTAAATAGCATTTAGCTCCTGGGGTGGTCCTAGATTTTCGCGGGAAGGGTGTAAGAATTCGACAAAGGCAGACCGGTTCCATTTGACTCCTTGGTAGGGGAAGGGTAAATGGGATGCTGAACATTAAAACCCGAAGGCCGAACGCGAAACCGACACTTGGCGCTCAAAACTTAATGAAATTAGTGAAGGAACCCTCTTTAACCGACACCATTGGGGATGGGTGAAATTAGGGGAGGACATCTGGAGAAAAGAGGCGGGGCGAAGAGGGAACAGATAGTTGAACCATTAGCGAGGGAAAAGCCCTTCAAAGGGAAAGATTTAGGGTTAACTAATGAGCTCCAGAAGGATGATATTATCCAGGCGGAGGAGAAGGAGGAAGAGGGCAAAGAGTAAAACGATGGGGGGAGAAAAGATATTTCTAGTCTGTGGGTTTTTATATTTCTAGTCTAGAAATCTGCCTTCACCACTTATATCTATAAGCACTCTTGACAGCCGAGGAAAAAAGTGAAAAATAGGGTCCATAACTTATCCAGATTGTTTTTGTAATTAAGATTCCATCTATCAAATTGTATTTACAGTGAACAGTCATTCGCAGAAGCATTCGTGTTAAGAATAATGTTTGAATTCGTGCTACGAAGAATATCCATTCCTCAGTTAATAAGCGTCCAAGTCCAATTTTATTACAGCAAACAACTCAAGAAGTAAATTTGATTTAGCATTCTAGCTTATTTCACTCTAAGGTTTCATCCGTGTGTAAAATCATGTGCTTTCTCTTTTTTTTCTCTTCACTCCTTATTTGAATTACGAGGGGCGTTCAAAATTGATCTGGACTTTATTTTTTTTTAAATCAGGAAACTACAAAAACACACACACACACCAGTTACTTCTCAAAGAACTCTCCTTGCATCTCTACACATTTTTTCCAGCGTTCTGTGAGCATCTGGATACCGGTTCTGTAGAAATCTTCAGGCTGATGTCGAAACCACGTCAGACAGCCTTTTTCACTTCCTCATTGGAGCCGAACCTCTGCCCTCCAAGAACTCTTTCAATGGTCCAAAAAGGTGATAGTCGCAAGGGGAGAGAACAGTCTGTATGACATCTTACCAGAGGATGTGGTAAGATGTCCCATTTGAGTTCCGTCAGTGTGTCCATAGTCAGTTTGGCTGTGTGTGGTCTGGCATTGTCTTAACATAGTAATTATATAATAAAAACATGACTGACCTTGCTGATCTGTGGATACCTTGATGCAAAGGAGGAGATGTTGGATACCACTATTTCCACAATATGATATGATGAATAAACTCATTGTGGAAATAGTGGTATCCAACGTCTCCTCCTTTGGCATTGTCTTGCAGAAAACAAACACCATTGGGAAGGAGTCCTGGTCGCTTTTTCCTTAGTGCCTGGCAAGAGTATACCCGGGGTTGGTTTAGGCTAGGCTGTTTTATACCCGTTTTATACTAGCCAACTTTATACCACGGGTGTACACCGGCTTCAGGGACGTTCTCAAAATGTCACAGTAGTAGGGTGCATTTATGGTTCGACATTCTTCCAGAAAATCGACATGAATGACACCCTTAATGTCCCAGAACAGTCGCCATCACTTTCGTTGCCGACGGTTTCATCTTGAATTTCTTGGGTCGTGGAGGTTGTGTGTCGCCACTCCATGCTCGCACGCTTGCTTTCAAGAATATGGTGATGAATCCATGTCTCGTCAGCGGTCACAACACGCCTTAGGAAGCTGTCACCTTCCCTGTCACATCACTGCAGCAGCATGGAACAGGTCTCCACCCGGGTGGTTTTGTGATCCTCGGAGAGTTGCTTAGGGATCTTGTTGAATCCATCTGAAACAGATCTTGTTGAATTTCAGCTTATTGTGGATGATGGTCTCCACACTGCCACTGCTGATGTTCAGTATTGAAGCCAATTCTCGGAGATGAATCCGCCTGTTGTCCCTTATCGGCTCATTTGTTCGTGCGATGATGCCATCATTGACAGCAGTTGCTGGCCTTGCCTTATGAGGTTCATTGCCGGTGGATTCTCGCCCTCCTTCAAACTTTTGGCACCCAGCAAAGACGGATGGCTCAGTGAACTGTCTTTGAAGTCTCTGATGAATTTCGTTTTGGAGAAACTTGATGATTATTCATTGTTCCACTTTGGTCGACACATCGCTGTCCGCCATTTTGTTTAAACATGGCAACCGGATGAGAGGTGCTGCATTTGCATGAGAGGCGGTAGTTGCCATCCCAACAATGAAAATTTACAATTTTACAACAATGAAATTTACAAAAAAAATATCAAATTTTTACGCCCCTCGTATATATGCAAGTTCGTCTTTATATTGATATCAAATTGCAAGTTAATTAACGGGCACATGTATGGCACGAGATGTTGAGGTAGTTTGTGGAATCTGAGACCATGCTTGATGCATGGCACTTTACAATTGTGCGATATTTGATGGTTGTGGATCCAGGACTCTAATGGCTTTTTCAACTTCAACCCACAAATTTTACACGAACTTTCCAGCAAATCTATTGATAATTTGAGCTAACGTAAGAATTAATTATACGATATTCTTTTAAACAATCATTAAATTAAAACGAAACCATGAAATTGGGCTCTTAAAAGCGGGAAGCTGTTTAATTCGGAGCTCTTTTAAATCGAGTCGACTGTAATCACAAGTGTAAATATTTGATACTTTGCATCATTTTCTCCTACTTTGCATTTAGGATCAGTTTCTCCAGGACCGTTTTCTCCGGGACTATTATATCCTACACCCTTATGTGCTGACACCAATAGTAATATTTAACAATTATTAAAACATTAATAGTTGAACGCCTGCTGATTGCCAGTCAATATCACGCACAACTTGTAATCCGTGAGAGTTTGCCTAATGGTACATACAGTGCATAATTATTAAAAAAAATAAACCCATAGTGTTTTCTGCATATTTAGCGTTTCTTGCTCATAGATTCTGCTGAGTAGTTCTAATGGCAATTTTCTAATGGGACACCTCTCTATTTTACAAATTGTGCTTGACTTTTAGACCGTAGTTTGCACTGTGATCAAAAGTTTAGGGACAGCAGCATTTCTGCGTCGCAGGCTTCAGATAACAAGAATTATAAGCTGTGGCACCCCCTTTTGCTCTAATCACAGCCTCCACCTTCCGAGAAAGATTTTCCACAGTTTTTGGTAGTAAGAAGCTGGAATTTCCCACCATTCCTGTCTCAGAGCACTGATTAGTTGATGAGAGACGGTGTGGTCTGCTCGTAGCCGACGTTCCAATTCATCCCACAGGTGTTCAGTGGGATAGAGTTCGGGACTCTGGGCAAGCCAATCCATTTCTTCAACCCTATTGTCTTGAAACCAGTCGTGTACAGACCTTGCTTAATAACACTGTCGTGGTAAGGAACACTGTCATGTTGATACAGAAAAGGTCCATCCCCAAACTGTTCCCACAATGTTGGCAGTTGTCCAAGATGTCTCGATAAACAACAGCATTCATCGTTCCTTTGACAGAAACAAGCATTTCCATTCCGAAACATGAAAAACCCCCATACCATGATGCCACCTACTCCAAACTTCACAGTGGGGATCACAGACTCAGGTAAGAAACATTCTCCAGGCATCCACCAAACCTAACTTCCAACATTTGATAGCCGGAGTGTGTACCGTGATTCATCAATCCAATTCGTTTTCATTGTTCCATGCTCCAGTTTCTGCGACTTTTACACCACTCAAAACGTCGTCTGGAATTGTTGTCAGTGATGAAGGGCTTGTATGACGGGACCCCAGCGAGGAGTGCCGCCCTAGCGGCAGTGAACTGTCAACAGTTCCTCACTGGCGTCCGTCACCAGAGTTCTGGACCGATTAATAGAAAAGAAACTCAGGTTTATTGTTCACATCTGACTACATTAATAAAATAGGAATGGGGCCTCAGGACTATAATTCAATACAAAGAATAACTCATTTAATTCAGTAATCCCTATTAACGCAATCTTACGTCTACCATTTAAATTACTATTATGGGTGTATATTTAAAATACATTCATATTTCAAGGTTACTAATCATCTGGCTAACTGCATTTTAACCTTATGCTGCGGGCGATGGGGCCTAGGCGTGTTCAGCGCATGTATCACACTTCAGGGTGTCCAACACCCACGCCCTTGACGATCCATCCGCCAAGGCTACGCACCACTTTTGTGCAAAGTCGCGTGTAAATCTAACGCCAGGAAAGCGTTACGTGCCACTTTTGCAGCAAACGAGGAGGGGCACCGTTACCCCGTTTCATAACGAATAGAATAAATAAGTGTGATTACTCTCGTTTTAAGCAATGCTAAAAATCAGGCGAGCGGCGGATGTGCGAAATAACAGCGCTGCTGTCGATTTCGACCAACTTCGTGGCGTTTTTTTTGCTGGCTGCAAATGGGAATTTCACGTTTCGTGTTCAGTTTCTGTCGTATATTTTCTTGTTTCACTATTTATACGTGATGAGCTTGTTATAATGTGGTAATAGTGTAATTTGCATATCGTTTGTTACGTTTAAAAACAGTATTTTTACTCGTATTTTAAAACATTTACTCGTTACATTTACTCGTGCACGTACCTTATGACAGCAGACAAGCCTACTTCTTCATTCCTTCGGCGGTTAGCAAATGTTGTTGTTCATGAAGATCACCAGAATTATGCCCTTTTAGAGTTGGAACAGATTCGAGTTTCAATGAATTTCGTTTTAATTTTCAATGAATTTAAAACTGCAGGATAATAGAAAAAATAAGACGCTTCGAAATGAACTGATCACACGCTTTTGTTCGTATTTGGATACAAAGTCTTCGCTGGCTAAAGGTAATCCGCTGCTTCTTAATCGATTCCGATTGTATAAATGTATGAAACGTGAAGTTTCTATCGGATTTCTTATTTACACATCCAAAGAGAGAACAAGTTAAAGGCATTCTGATAGTAAAAAGGCAAGCAAGCTCTAGCGTTATGTAGAATCGAAACTAGGCTAGAAGCGAAACTAAGCTAGAAATGACTTCCTGTTCCGCTGGTTCTCCTCAGGGGACGAGAGGGCCAATTTTTGAATTGTTCAATCTATTGAGGCATTTTTCTTATTAAAATATTAGGATAAATCGAATTTTTTCCGTGGAGTTTACTTTTAAGAAACAGTAAATAAACAGTAAGAATAAAAAAAGAACTCGTGTTTGAAAATTAATTTTTAAACCTACTGTTAACGTTTCATCCTTCTCCGTGTAAGCGAATACTAAAAATCTGCGACTCACTGGTCGAAAACGCACGCAGTGACATCTTGCGGTTGCGCCAGAAAACTACGCAAGTAATCATACTTACTATTCTATTCGTTATGCCCGTGTCTTCTCTATCCGTTGCTCCCAGGGCAACAAAACACATCCGGAACATCCGTTAACTAACCTGAGGTTAAGGTGCCGGCTGTGAAGCATTGGTCGCTCCCTACCATTCGAAAGTAGTTCCCCACCCGACGTCCATTTTCACATGTAAGAATCCTGCACGAAACTACCTCATATGACCACTATTACGTGCCCGTTTAAGCATAGGGCAAAATGATCCGCTTTACAAATTGCTGCTGCATGAGCCAACTACATTTAAATAGCTATACAAATTATGCAACGAAATCATAGCATAGCGCTGTATGTTTTAAAAATCAGGAAACAATTACGCACTCAAAACATTTCCTTGGGCTGGTCCATTGAGCTTTCACCAGACGAGAAAGACCGTGTCGAATCATTATCAACCCATTACACAGGGTGTCACACAAAGTTGCGAGCCACCGCCCCACAAAATTAACGGCTGCACCGCATCACTGACTGTCCGCGATCATCCACGGCGAAATCGGCTTATGCCGCCCCCAGGAACAAAAGGAATGGTCTTAACGCTACGGAAATCCGGCACTCCCAAGCAAAATTCGCAGTTCCAAATTTGATTTATCTTGGTCGTGTATTTGCAGGAAAAGCCATAACTTGAATATACTAATGTCGCTCGTATAATAACCATATAAGTTGCAAATCTCAGAGTAAGGAAGGTAAGTAAGGCATGGTTGCAAATATACAATTTATGTCATGGTCGAAAAACATGGCTGCCTATGCCTCGATCAACATTCACTGCTTCCTCAAGCAGCGTTACGAGAGAACGCCCAGCCTATTCCAAAACTCTGGCTGCACTCTTTTAACGATCAACTGCCAGAAGATTGCCCTTTTCAGGAAATTGCTGCGAACTTCAGCATCAATTCCCTGAAAAACGGCTACAACAATCCATCTAAAACAATCCTCAGGCCAAAACAACACGTAACCAAACATGCAATTAACCAAAACGTTATCAACCAAATGTTGATCAAACAATAAACACATAAAAAAAAAATTTAATATTAACGACAACCAACATCAATTTCCCCCCAAAACTCAATCACACTGCCAGCACTTGGCACACTTGTAAACAGCAGCACGACTGTGGAAACCCAGGGAATGGAGTTCCCAACGAATGATGATTGTGCTAGCAATACAGGAAGCAGAATTTCTGAACTCTGTAGCAATCATTTCAGCACAAGACCTTCGATTGCTTCGGGTCACACGTGCAAACACTCGACGATCTGTCTGTCAATTTCTGAAGTTCTGCCAGTTCGTGATTGCAGTGTTGTTACTTCCTGGGTCTTCCACTTCGCAATCACATTGCGATAGTTGTACGCGGTATTTGCAGAATGGCGGAAATCTCACGGACTGGCTTATTGTACAAGTGGTATCCTATTATGGTTCCACGTTGGAAATCGCTGAGCTCTTTTGAGCGGCCCAGATCTTAATAATACGAAGCAGATATGTGTCTGAAGATGTGTGATGTTGTTAAAATAATTTACATGTTATAGTCATGCGACATTTGGCACATTCCATGAGTTATGAGGGATGTCCCTAAAATTTTGATCACAGTGTATTTGAAATGGTCATATATTTAGACAAACTAGAGAGCATTGTTATTCTGAATGGTGTGCCGGATTTAATTTGAACTGAACTGAAAGGTATTCCGCATATGAAGTGAAATATAAGGAATTCCTAATATGAATGAGCGTTCATAAAGGTTATCTGTATGGCTAGAAGAAACGTGTGCCTTGGCACGCATTGGCACATGTATCTAGTTTCACGTGCATTAAAAGCTTCCCGCATCGGTAGAAATGTGGCGTCGTTTTCGCAAGAAAAAAACATGGATGCTGATTTCGAGAGAGCTGAAGCGAGAGCTGTAATACATTTATTGCATTTGTAAGGGAAGGAAATCAGCAAAACAAAACCATGAGGTACGGAGATAACTCACTAGTGTATGAGACTAATAAGGTGGAAGAGGTTAAACAGACTGAAACGCAGTCATCAGGGAAGATATTTGGCCAGCATTTTTGAGGATCATCGTGAGAGTTATCCAAAGAAAAGAATAAATTAAGCAAAAAAAAAAAAAAAAAAAAAAAAAAAAAACAGCCATGGCAGAACGTGAAAGCAAATTATTCTTCTGAAGAAACTATCTGAACACAGCAAGTGCAAGAAAATGGGAATGCTGTTAAAAGGTGTTTGGATCCTTCTTGACAACGCACCCATAGCACGGTTCTGTAGACTAAGACTAAAATATGAAATTTAGCCTCGTTCACTATATTCCCCAGAGAGGAGGCTGCACCTAGTGAATTCTTCGATCGAAAGAGCTGCTCCAATAGGAAGCGCTCCAAACGAAGAAGAGGTGATCATTAAGGTGAAAGAGTTAATTTTCAACGCCAAAGTTGGAACTTCTACAGTGATGATATCAGATAGGTGATACGTCGCTGAGAAAAATCGTGATTTACAGGGAAAAATTTACATGTGCAAAATTTCAGTCTTTTATCTTTTTGAAATTCTATTATGAACTCCTCTTATTTGTGCACAATTTCTTCATACAGAATCATGTGCCTTGCCAATTAAATATTTTTTATTGGATATATTGATTGATAAGAACGAATTTCTAGATCGGCATATCACTTGATTATTTCATTTTTCAATGTAATGGGTGAAACTGTCTTTAAAACATATTAACATATGTGTAAACATATGTTTTCTTCTATTTCAATATGCATGGTGCTCGTTTTGTCTTTATCTCTTTCTTTTATGCGTTCATTTTACACGGAAAATTTCTCTCGAATAATTGCAGTTTCGTTCCCCTCTCGTCGCTTCTATCTGACACGTTCACTGAAATTTCGGACTTATAACTGGAGATGCTTAAACGATTCCTATTGGAGACATATATGGCGTGAGCGTTTACCTTTCTTGATGTGCGGAATCGTCGTTGGTCTCTGACGGGAAATGTGGAGATAAATTTCGTGAAACGGAAGCGAGACGGAGGCGAGCGGGAAAATTTAACGCCCGCCAACAGTACGACGCCTCCGCGCCTTTATTTCCGAAACACAGCGAGCGGGAAACCTGACACCCCCGCTTGCCAGGCACATGACGAGATAACACGGAAAACAAATAGTTCTGCCATTTGTATTGGCCTAATTTTATGTGGTCACGTCCTTGTTCGCTTAACGAACCGAATTGCCATTTACTATTCGCTGCACCGGAACAAGGAACGCGCCGTGGCTTGGAGCGAGAAGCAGTAGAGGAAATGGCTCATATGCTTCGGAGAAATGCTAGCAATTCTGAGTCAAAGTCGTTTGCTTACTTTATCCATCCCCTTTCCTCTTTTCTTTTTTTTTCTTCTTTTGATGGAGGGTTGTCGTGAAAATCACTTACGAAAGCAGCCTCTCCACCTATTTATTGTTAAGTCAAGGTAAAGAAATGGTTGAAATAGCGAACTGGTTGTTCGATTTCCATTTCAATTTTCAAAAGCGCCAACCACACAGAATTGGTTTTTCTTTTCCCGCTCTTTTCTCGCCCTCCATGTCAAAGAGTTTTCCAGTTGCCATGGCAACCGTTATTTTATTTTTTTTACTCCTTTTTCCTCGCTACTCTCTTCTGGTGAGTGGATGAATTGGGGTTCAACTCCCAGTTCCACCGCCAGGGTTCATTGTCGAACAGAGGCGCCAAAAATGCGACGGTTTTTTCCCTCACCTTTTATTTCTTTCTTCTCCTTCGTTTTACTTCCAAACATCCAAAATTCTTTTTTTTTTCTCTGGATAGAAATTTTTTTCTATTTTCATCTCGCTCTCCTTCCTCCATAATGAATGGATGTCTGTTCATCCATTATTGCTTCCACAAAGCAAACCGGGAGAAAGATGAGATCTTTACGGAGGCCATTACCACGATGGTTCCGAAATTGAATTAAATGTCGAATAGAGCGAAAGGGGGGAAAAAAAGGTCGTAGAACCAGCAAAATGCTCTAATAAAATTAAATCAACAAAATGACATGGGTGAGTTGTGAGACACTTTTAGACTCGGTGAATAGCCACTAGTTTGGCGTAAGTGTTTATAATGAAATTATTAGTTTTCAGCGTGATTAATTAGGAAGAATGCCAGTTACGTGCAATTCATATTAAAATCATTTCGCCTTAAAATTTTATTCGTTTGGAAACGTCCGTTATGGTAGTTCAAAATAAAACAAATTAAAAAACGGAGAGAAATGGGTATTGTATCTGGAGTAAAGAGTGAGAATTGCTGATTTGCATATATCTTATAAATGAAAAGTTCCATTTTTTCACTTTTCCTTTGAATAAATATTTAAGAGATTCTTATTTCCAATACATAAACATCTTTCATCATAATGTGCGATGCTTAATATGTCGGGTGGTTTATAGGCGGAAATTCTAATTGTTTCAAGAGGTTCTTAAGAAAATCTTTTATCGTCTCCATAAAAGATTATGATGTCATTTGAGTAGAAATAATGCCTTGATGGGAGGCTTAAAAACTTTCAGTATGCTGATGGTTTCTATGTGATTGGGGATCTTTTAAAATGATTGAATTTCGATGAGAGACGAGCGACGATGAAATTCTTGATTAGTTTCCTCTCCGAGGGGTAAAGATGAAATCGTCGATCCTTGTGAAATATTCGACGTTTACGACCGACGATCGGCGGCAGGGACGGCAATTTTTGTCACACATTTTATACTTGAAGGAAATTTCCCTCATATTGTTTTCACCATTAAGAAAGGCGAAATTATCAAGAAATTTTACTTTATCTAAAAAGAGACGGGTCTAGAAATGATCAGCGATTTAACAGTTAAACAAAGAGAATATTTCAAAATTAATATACACTGGTAGTGTTAGTTTTATATTTCTACAATGTCATTGCTACAATTTCTGATCCTTGCGACAATTGAAATATTATAAGAATAATGAAAATGTTAAATATAAAAAAAGATGGAGAAAATTCTTATCTATTTAATTCTTTATTGCTTTCTTCTGAAAAACTTCTATTTCGAGTTCCCTTACCAAAAAGCAAAATTTATGCTCAGTGCTTTACCGTTTGCTATTTCTGAGTGGAGGTAAATTGTTCCTTACATGCCTCTGAACTTTTTATAGGGATGGGCGTGTGAGTACGTGGATGTTTATTCGATCTGCGGCGACCTCTTGGTCTTGTTCGTAGTCACATAAGGAACAGATCCACCCCCAACTGCCGTTGGCTCTTGTACCTCCCCGCCTTTATCTCCCTTCCCAACTCCCATCAGCGATAGCCTTGTTTACTCTTTCGAACTTCAATCCCCTAAAAGCGGTTCCTATTTCCATCTTTTTTTCCTTGCTTGTTCCTGTCAGAGCCACGTGCGTTTCATCCTCTTTTGAACCCCAAACCTCACTCATCCAGCCCTCTTTCTCGCTCGCTGTCGTTCTGCTTTGACCATTCGTTTTCAATTGGCAGCTTATCGTCTCTGGTAGGAATTTTGGTTTAGTTTCGCCCTCTGTCTTCTATCCTCGCGTTTCGTGCGGCCCCCAGCTATCCCCTGTTTTTATAATCGATGTCAGCGCATCCATTCATCATCGTAGTTCTTCGATGCCCCACTCACTCAATCAATCAATCGGTGAATCTTTCCGAAAGGAGTGGAGAATGAGTCAAGGGGAAAAGAAGATCCTCTATTTGCATTTGAATTCGATTCCTCTCAAATTGAATTTATGTTCATGTATGGACGTTTGTCTGTTTGACTACACACGTGTGCAACTCGAGCGCTCTGTAAACATTCTTGGTGATCGCGGCCGACCGAGTCATTTCAATAAAGTGGACTAACTAGATCGATAATTATTATAATCGGTGAAATAGTCGTAATTAACCTTCATTAAATTATCGTTTGACCTCTTAAGTAAAGTGAAATTTCAAATGGCTTAAATAATTTGAATTAATGGCTATACAGTTTAATTAATGCCATTTGAAATTTCACTATCCATCACGATTGCCTCCATTTTCTTTCGTTGTGTGTGAATTCTGGACTTTTTAATTTGCTCACTCGATTGGTTTAAATTGTTTCTAAGCTTCTACTATTAGTAAATCTTCTCAAATTTATTTCTTTAATAAATTTATCAAATTGTACTACCGTAAATACTGTATTAAGCGCTCGGGCGCTTATTTGCAAAAATTCAGCGGACCCCCAGGCGCTTAATGCAGGCGGGCCGGTATTACAGGTCCGGCGCTTATAAAATTCTGCACAAGTGTGATGGATACTATTATGCAAAATTCTCGCCCTTCTCCTTCATCTTTTCTAAAGTATCCTGCTGTGTTTTCCATTCCCGTTAAGATCAATGCCAAACTGTTTGGCTGTAGCCTCTGTAGAATGTTTTCAGCCTACTTTACTGTTGCGAGATTGAAATTGATGCTATAGCTGTGAAGTTTTCAATTTTCATCAGCTATGTTGCTTGACTGAATCCAAAATTAAAAGCAAGAAATTAGAAGACAATCATGCTGGTATCTAATTTCCGGTTTAGCAGTGGCATTTGGGAGAGCAAACATTCCTGTGGGAAAGCAGCAAGAGAAGAAAAATCCACGAAATTAACTAAAATAAGCGCCCGGGCGGTTATTGAAGGTCCGGCGCTTATTTGCAAAAATTCAGCGGACCCCCAGGCGCTTAATGCAGGCGGGCCGGTATTTCAGGTCCGGCGCTAAATACAGTATTTACGGTATTTATCAATTAAATTTAGCCTTAATAATTTGCACAAGTGAGACAATTTGTCCACAGCGCACATGTTAAAAGAATTCAAATATATGTAATTCTAATATCTTGCGCGACGAAATTGTCTCATTAAGTAGCATTACGTAAACATTAAAGGTATTTTATATCCTAGACAAAATCTGCAATTATCCAAATTCTGCAGTTTGTTGATATCAGTTGCTTTATGATGCCGTTTTCAGCTCACGTGGAAGAAAAAAGATGCCTGGTCCACTTCAAAAATGAATTAACCAGGCATAATTATAGAAAGATTTACTGCTTGAATTCCTAGTCCCTATGGCGGAGATTTAATTAAAAATCCTCCGTTACAATTTGATATACGTGAAAGGAATACAAGCCCGACGTAAATGAAATGAGTCAGATTTGTCTCATTACGTGAAGATTGATGGTGAGAAGTTTTTTGAAGATAATATAAAATATAATAATAAACATTATACTAATTACTGCTCTATAGGAAACCAATTTCAGAGAAAACGGGAAAGCAACACGAAATATTCCCGATGGGAAAAGAATGTCTTTAAAAGCCATTAGGATTCGTTGTTTTTTCGTTGGGCTCATTTTCCTCTTTTTTTTATATTTATTTTCCTATTTTTTTCTCTCTCTCTCTCTTTCTCTCTCCCTACTGTATTTTGTATTTCATTAAGAGAAGGCGTTCTCGGTTCGTTTCTTCCTCGTCTTCTGTCTTGGAGATATGAATATTTAATTTGTGCTATAGACTTCGGAGGGGTTAAAAAAAACAGGAGGCGATAGAATTAAAAAAAAAAAAGAAGTGAGTTAACGACGGGAAACTTTTGCAGAATCGAGATAAAAAATTCATTTTACGGTAACTTTTGAAAAAATGCTCTTTAAAGAAAATTCGGGAATTAATTGTCATCTTTAAAGCGTATGAACAGATTAAAAGTTTGGCAAGATAACAAGCGCAGGAAGATGTTTTCTTTCAGGTAAAGGTGTCGGTAAAAAAAAAAAAAAAGAAGTCAATATTGCTGTATATTAATGAAGGTGGAATGGCGAGCGTGGAATTAACTGTTTAAAATCTTAATTTTTAAAATATAAAATTAAAATAGGATGAGCATAAAATTGTTTTTTGTTTACCCTTTTATGATTTGAATCAATTAAAATTGTTAACACACGTGTTCTTTTAAAGTTAGATTAATTAAGCCTCAGTTAAGGTGTTCAGGTTCATAAGGTCATTTATCCTTCAGATATTCAATAGTGTTAACTTCTTAGCTTGAGATTTAAAATGATGATAAACCGAATCCTTTTTTGCACTCATAAAAGCTTGCTACAAGTCTTTTAGAAATGTATTAATTGCTGAGCTTTTCAGCAATATTTGAAGGTAAATCTTCGGTGGGAATTTAGATCGGATCCCGACTTCCGCCACTAAAAAAAAAAACAAAACAAAACTGGTCCTTTAAACCCAGAAATGATTTTGTAAATTCGCGCGAAAGATTTCAAAAGGATATTCGACTTTTTTCAGTGTTTTTGCAGCTGCGTAGCTAGAGGTTGGGCCGCCTAGAGCAATCCTTCAGTAAACGATCCCCTCCCTCCTTTCGAGTTACAAAATAATACTCATCAAACTTACTAAAACAAAACTGTAGAAATGGACAGACCTACTGTCCCGATTGGAAAATGAATTTTCAAAGCAGTAGGTTAAAAAATGCCGCACCTTAACAAGTGCCCTTGCTACTCTCTGCAAGCATGATAGCTTGAATTGTCGCTATTGTGTCACCGGACTAGTGACACTGATTCATCTTTTATGTTTACTATTATCCGTAGATTTTTGTGTACATTTCGTCTACCGTCGCACTTTCTTCCCTCTTTTCTCATGAATTTCCCAGGGCTGCGCTGAACTGCTTCTAGATTACTAATCCATTTCGCGGCTTCTAGCTTGCGTTAGGGTGTCCAGGACACCGAGTCCGATCTACGTTTGTCAGTTAGGTTACCAGCCTCTAAAAATATTTTCTCCCATTCCTGTTTCTAGCCAGAGGTTCTGCCTGGTATTCTGCCCGAAAACGTCCCCGTGCTTGTTTATTCACATGAAGTTGGAGTGATGCCGCCTACAGTTTAGCTACGCAAAAACAAAATTTTTGAGATATAGTTGAAAGAGTCGTTTGTTTCCATCTAATATACTTTTCGTGAAATTAATGTGTGAAATATTTCATGAACATCTTTTGAACACTGTATATTTATGAAACCATTTATATTCCTTATAATGGGGAGAATCTCTTCACAAAATTTGTCCTCGCATTTCGTTACCAAACATTTCATGGGGAATAATGATTATGAAGGAATACGGATATTTCATTATAATTCATGTCCTGGATTTGCAATAAGTAGTCCCTGTATCAGCTTTCATTAATTAATTCAAAGCAGCATCAATAGATTATGAATATATCTAATTCGTGTTTCTCATGAACGAGCAAAAGTAGGGTATTATAAATTGTCTGTCCAACATTTTTTAATTTGTTGAAAAAAATCGAAACCAATTTTTAACCTTCCATATAAGACCCCCACTACTCCTAGCAGTATCTCAAGTCAACCAAGTGGCAGATGTAGAAGCAAAGATTTGTGTATTCCTTTATGCCATGAAATTGAAAAAGATGAAGAGATGCGGTTATTTCAAGTAGATGACTTAGCATCTGCTGATAGTTTCATTAATCATATCGTAGCCGTTTACAACAACTCACTCCACTTCTCTTTCAGCGGAAAGCTTCCTAATGATTTTGAATTCACATTGCGGCAAAATGCTGCACAATAATGTGAAATGAATATGCTGGACGTGACTTGATTTTTCATTTTTATTTTTATATGTAATGCCTTTAACGATAAAAAATAGTTAAATAACTGGCTCGTGTTCATACGAGGTACGTTCAAGCTATAGTATAAGGCTGTTAATTTATTTCTGAAAAAATATTTGCAAAAAGAGAGCAAAAAGTGCCATGATTTCTCAACATAGCCTCTGTAGTAGCCTACAGAATGTTCACAAAATCGACGCCTCAACTGCAAAACGGCTGTATAAAAACTTTTTTAGGAGTCTGTCGATCTCACTGGAACATTACTAATGCCAGGGTGACACACTGTAAAATGAATGACTACAGAAGGCTAAACTTCAGAATCGGGCAAATCCAAAAATCGTTAATTCAATATAATCAGTTAAAATTGAAATGCGTTGGCTTGTTATCAAGGAGAAACTCCTAAATCATATTAGCCATTTTTAGGATAAATCCAGCGCTGAGTTAGGCATTTATTTACCTATAGGCGAAATTGTGTTTCGACTCCATCTCTACCTCCTCCCAGTGATGAACACCAAGCTATTAGTCGCTAAATTTTGGCGCCCCGAGGCAGTCAAAGACCAGAAACATTGTAAACTTTCTATCTCAATCGGGCCAACCTTCTATGATCTAGAGACCCTGAATAGAATAATATTCCCATCCGAATCGGGTGAGTCTTCTATGATCCAGACGATGCTGCCATCTGTCTCACCAAGAGCACATGGAATGCTCTTGGTCTCTCTCATCTCTAACGAATGCTCGCTTTTTCCAAATCCATAAGTCTGTATTCTCCCATTACCGAAAAAAAAAATAATTTGAATGCTCCTCAAAAATGTTAACCTAGAATGCAAACCTCATAAACAGTCCTTTACTAACCGTCGTACCATCGATTACTTCGTAAATTCATCTCTAAATAATGCTTTAATCAGATACTCTGTGACCGCAATAAAAAAAAACTATAGTGTATCTAATTAAATATAAAACAGGGCATGTCCAATTCGATTTCAAGCCTTATTATTAAGCAGTGTTACTTTGCCTTTGCAACAATGTTTAACAAGTTCGGGAAAACCCTCTTTTTTTTTTCGTGGGAGACACTAAAGCAACTGATAACATTGTTTTAATTGTGCTTTTTAGTTGATGACTTAACCAGTTATTGACCACGACGGACGACTTTCAGCGTTCACGATCTATGTTTATAGTTGCATCGATGGAAGTGGTTGTTTTTCTGTGAAGGGTTTACTGTTGTCAATAAACTTAAAAGCCGTAATTATGAAGACACATTCAAGGACGCGACGAATCTAGCCAATAACCTGCTGCCAACGAGAAAGTCTATTACTGCCATTGAGTACGGCTCATTACTTTTCTTTCCGTTACAGTGCTCCGTTATTAAAATATTTTCATTACAGCGAACTATTAGGATCGCCCGTGATAAATAAAAGGTGCGTCAAAAGATCCCTTACTTTTATAAAAATATTTACCACTTTGCAAAGTTAAGAGAACTTGCTCAGTTTTACCAGGAGATTAAAATCCTTTCATTAACAACCAAACAACAAATGGTTAGTGGGTGCGATTTTGTTTCTCGAGAACTCTGTGATCGCACAGTAAAAATGTAGAAGAAAAGAAGCTTAAATGACGAAAGCATCCATTAATCAGTTTTTTAAACTGTTTTTAGTTGTTTATGATTTTAAAAATGTATAAGTGATCAGTTGTCAAGGAAAACACGATGTGTATAGGATGCCTTACAAAATATAACGACGAAATACACACTTCAAATTATTCACGGCTTTGTTAAGACTATAGTGAAGGAGATTACAAACATTATATGTATGTAGAATATAATTTTAAAGTGAATTGTGTATTTCTTTGTCATTTATTATTGTAAGGCATCTATCTGCATCGTAGATAAAAACAATACTAAGAAGTCTATTCAACGGAGAATACTCTTTAGAGAAGTTACTGAAGGCTTTTCTTACTTGACGTTTTAAGAAGTTTCTTTAGTATCCTACTATCGTGTTTTCTTATTGGTCCAGACAATTTTTATAATTAAAGAAGAAAAAAGTGAGTACTGTAGTTTCAACTATGACTTTCAACGAGGGATTTCGTAGCACCGCACATCATCGTCATCGCCAACAGCCCCATCTTTAACGCTTGGTCAATTACCATTGGCGAAAGAATTCTTATTGGCAAATTCATTTACACCTTAATGTGTTGACTTGCCTTGTTTTCCACGCACCCGGGAAGTTTGTTGTCCCAGCCCACTGTAAATCGCCGTTGCCAGCACTATGCTCGGTAGCCCTGAGAAATGATCTGCGGTTCGGCAAAGGAGGTGGAAAAGGGAGAACAGAAATCCAGTTTCTCTTTCGTGCGAAACAATTTCCATTAATGTATTATAATGAATTAATTAATTAAATTAGACGGGAACCTTCGAGTTGTTCGGCCGTTCCTTCCCCTTTGGAAAAAAACACTTGATTCGAACGATCCCTACGAATAATCAATGAAAGTAATGAACCAAAAGTGAAATTTTCTCCTCTCTCTTTCGATCGCCGATAAAAATTTAATTATAAAACTTACTTAAAAGAAATCGAACATTAATCATATGAAAAGTGGTTGGTTAACGTTTAATGAGATAAAAGGTTTGGTAATTGATCGTTATTATTGATGCCATGGTTAATCTCAACATTAACATCGTGTGAACAGAAAATAACGGAAGCTTAGAAGTGGTAATTTCTTTTCAGGATGTTGTAGTTGGGCTTATATTTATCGATTTTTTATAGTTTGGCTGATATCGTAAGTCGAAGTGTGACTAAAACTTAGCAAAAATGGCTAGTTTTATACAAGTGTGTTCTTTACATTTGGCTTTCTTTTTCATTGGAATGTTTTCTCGGCCTTATAATGTTAACTTTGTTATTAATTGCAACGGGTATTAAAGTGCTGTCTTAATGTATGGGCACGGCCCGTTGGCCCCGCCAGTTTCATTACAATTTTAACGCTTTCTTCTCCCTGAAAACTACAAAAGCCCGGAGGCGGGTAATTGTTTTACGACGGTCCTCTGTAATTATGCACAAATTAATTTGTTTCTTTAAATATTAAGAATTAAAGATAAACTGGCACTTAGAAATTAAAATCTGATCAAACATGAACAGCAACTGTATATATTTAATGGATCTGAAAGTTATTTTGTTTTGCCAAAGTAAATTCATATTTAAATACACGTGTTTTTTAATACTGCACCCGTATGTTTCCTTATGTTCCGAATATGTTTAAGAAATTTAACAAAAGAGGTCGCCAGCAATCTCGCGCGCCTACTCGGTCGCTTTTACTTTTTTTTTTTCTTCGAAACCTTGCAGCATCATTTTCTCCATCTCTCCATTTCCCAGTTGTAGTAAATTAAATGCGTTACCGTAATTAAAAGCGTCTCTTGTCATATTAAAAGTACCTGAAAGTAACTAATTAGGAAAACATCTTTATATATATCCCTGAGAGAATATTTGAATACTCCTTTACTGAAACATTCGTATTTAAAAAAAAAAAAAAACTATAAGAACAGCATTAAAATATTAACTTATAATTAAAAAAAAAATTGCTAACGTAAGAGAGTAAACAAGGTGAAGAAGCGGATTTTTTTTAAGTAAAATCAAAAATACCGTTGCAGAATAGTGAGACGTTCTAGTCAAAGATGGCGACACCGTCAGAAGACAGACACGCACCCGCATTTCTTTTCTCGTCTTCTTAATTAAGTACTCCTCCTGGAATGACACTCAAACAAAATACTTTTTTTTGAAAAAATAACAAAAACTAAGATAACCATTCTGCAGGGACAAGCAGTGGCGTAGTAGTTGCGCGGAGAGGTGCTAGTCATTTGCTCGCCCCTCTTTCGAAGGCGTAACACAACCAATGCACATCAAATAAAACCAAACTGTTAAATATGGTATATATGTTCGAATGAATATCATGTAGAAAGAAAAATCGTGTGAAAATGACATAATATGATATATCGTATATGAAAAAGTAATAGATTCCACAACTGCATGTTTTTTTAAATTCGTGCAAAAAAGAGAAAAAAACGGAATTGGATGTGCACCGAGTATAGAATGTTTTTATAGAATTTTGAGTCATTTCCCTTTTTAATGAAATACATGTATTTATACTAGTACTTAAGCAGACCAAGTCAAAAAGGACATCTTAAAAAGAGCAATGCTTAGTGGGATCCTGCCTAAATCCCCATAAGACAAAATCCCACTGTTAAAATTTCCCTTTTTTTTTTTTTTCTTTTTTTTTTTTTTCTTTTTTTTTTCCCTCCTCTTGCCGATTTAAATTTGTTGACCAAGGAGATCGCCCACTAGTTAACTTAATAAATTAATCTTAGAGAAACAATCAGTAAATTTCCGAATTATCTTATAAAACTCTGATCCATAAATTGAGGTTTGTTCAAGTTTCCTTTGTACTTTTACTGTTAGGTTTTGCTCTAAGTTCATTCTTGCCATGGCACTGTTGGAAATTTCCTCTACTGTCACGAGAGAAAAATAAGTTTTTATTCAATGCAATAGACAAGCTAGCGCCCGGGACGGACTCCTAAATACTCTACTTTGTAACAGGTTATGTGAAATCTATCTATAGGGTGATTCTGAAAAAGTGTGTATAACTGTAAGCAATGACAGAGGTGACCAGAATGAACATTTTTCTTTTAATACAATGTGGGGTCGCAAGTACATTGTTCAGGAGCTATCGCGTTTTATGTGCAAGACACTTTATGTTAATGACAATAATACGGTTACGTGTACATCATGTGTATCCTCTGGTTTAGACGCCAACCAAAAGAGAAAACAAAAGCTGTAAACATTACGTACAATAACGACGCCAGTTCAAAGCAAATGTTCGATGTGACGGCCACCAGTGGTGCGACATAGCTGACAACATCGACGTGAGGATTCTCGCCCGCGGTGAACCATGTCTGGAGTATCTTGAATGGCACCAGCAGCAACAGCAACTCGTGGTACAAGATCATCCGCTGTGTCCACAGGTGTTTCATACACTAGGCTCTGAAGATGGCCCCATACAAAGAAATCAAGTGGAATAAACAGTGGAATCGTCCGGTGATTAGCAGCGATCTCAGTGCAGAGTAACTGTAGCAATGCACGTGAAATAAAGAGTGGAATCGTCCGCAGGAACGTGATAATTCAAGTAATAAACATAAAACGTGATAGCCCCTGAACAATGTACTTGCGACCACACATTGTATTAAAAGAAAATGTTCATTCTGGTCACCTCTGTCATTGCTTACAGTTATACACACTTTTTCAGAATCACCCTGTATATGTATGTATTGTCCGCGCGCCACGAGAAGACCGCTGAGTTGCTTAATGTGCTCGTATGGAGTCGCTGCATTTGCAGATGAATCTATTCATTGTTGGGAGACAAACAGCCAAATTTGAGTCGATCCATGTTTCATCGATGTAAACAATAGGACGATTTTCTTCTCTTATTTTTTTTCATATTTCTCAGGTATCTACCTCTCCATGCAAACGTTTTCATTTGTTTGGAAACACGGCCAGAACTCATTATTGCGCTTACTTGATTTTAGCGCTTTTCCTCCCTTCATAACTATAAACTGATCTGCAACTACCATCGACACCATACGAGCACATTAAGCACATTACGGTCTTCTCGTGGCGCGCGGACAGTACAGGGTGAATACAAAAATATGAGCCTCACCTTTTATTTTCGATTTCCAAAATCCGATGAACGGATCACCAACAATCCAAAGAAGATCATGTTGACCATTTTAGCTTGCTATCCTGGAATTGTTCTGTCTTCTATATGCTGACACAAGCATTTTATTTGCTTATCCTCATGAAAGTGAATGTTATTATGGTAATTTCTGGTAATTTCTTGATTTGCATGTTGAACATTCAAATGCCTTGTGAAGTGCATATGGAGTTAACTAATAAATTCAACATGTGATTGTTGGTGATCCGTTCATCGGATTTTGGATTTGATTTTTCTTTTTTTTTTTTTTGTTCAGAATTCCATGCTGATCAAGTCTTCAATTGGAATTTTTCGCGTATCTGTTGCGGTTTTTAACATAGGATTTGAATGTGTCGTAATTTGCATATTTGGGATGATGAAAAGTGCACCATGGGATAAGTCACCCACAACTTCCTATTCATTGGATTCATCAAAATTGACATATCTGCTTCGGTTATGAAAACAAAAGCGGGGGGGGCGGCTTATTTTTGTATCCACCTTGTATAATGATGAATTGTTGTGCATTTGCTTCTTATACAAATCTACAGTTTTATGCTGATCTTGATGAAACTTTACACACTTGATCTTCAAAGCAAGAGGAAGGTCACTGTCTGCCTGAGATTTCGAAAAACATAATTATTGATAGTAACCGATATTCATAATGATGGCAGGGCATACTAATAAGAGGTATCTCACCAACAATATGCGCGGACCAACTATACAGGGTGTCCATGAAAGGTCTGACACATTTTATCTGTGCATTAACAAAAAACTAATAAAGATAAACACAAACGGATTTCAATATATGAAACTGTAACTGAAGCAGATATGTCAATTTTGATGAATCTATTTCCTCCCACTTTCGAAACCACATACGAGGTTTCCTCGTACATTATTCCTCCCACTTTCCTCGTACATTATTCTACACATTTTTTTCTGTGGCATTACGTAAAACTCAGCTATACATAGCATTCCAATAGAATCGTATAGAACTTCTAGAAGGCCATGGTTGGCCATGAATTTTTACTATACAGGGTGATTCAAATCGTGTGTAAAACAATTTAAGAGGGTATTGTAGAGGTCAATGTAAACATGAACATGGGTCCGAATTTGAACAATAACTGAGATAAGAACAGAAATAAAAATGCTGCCACCAAGATCAACAAGTTAATAACTCAGGTTCTGTAAAGCCTAGATTAATGAAATTTGGAGAAATAATAGGGTGCATAAAACTGTGTATACCGTTAATATTTGATCGAATTCCAAAAAGAAGTTTCCGAGTTATCCATTTAACATCATAACACGTGTTCACTTGTGAGTACTAACCAGGACTTGTTACAATTTTGACTGCGTAATTCGGAAATAAAAAGAGGGGGGGGGGCTTATTTTTGTTGGAATTCGATCAAATTTTAACGCTATACACAGTCTTACGTATCCTGTTATTTCTCCAAATTTCATTAATCTAGGCTTTACAGAACTTGAGTTATTAACTTGTTGATCTTGGTGGCGGCATTTTTATTTCTGTTCATATCTCAGTTATCGTTCAAATTAGGACCCATGTTCATAGGACTTTTTGTGTTTACCTTGACCTCGATAATACCCCCTTAAATTGTTTTACACACGATTTGAATCACCCTGTATTTATTGTAAGCTTTTTAATATGTTTATTTTTACTGTACATTCATATTCAGATAGGTATTGCAAAATTTCATCAAAATAGAGCTCGAGCAACGCCGGGGATATTAGCTAGTAAAGAATAAAAAATAACTAATTAGGACCAACGGATAACCCTAGTTGGTTCGAGTCCAGTAGAGAGCCTCTATAAGGAGAGAGGCGACAACAAGGTGACTGATTTCTATTGGGCGTTGCAATCACGTGGTCCGTGAACGTCTTGGTTTGTCAGGATTGTTAAATGCGGAAGTTTTTCCCTTGTACTTAAATTTTAATAGTTTAAAAACGACGTAAGATTTTTCAACGAAACTTTACAAATAATTTCATAATACATCGAAGTTCAAGATGATAAATTTTCAGGTTTATAAAATGCACCAATACAGAGAAAAAATAATAATTTGCAAAAAAAAACGACACTCACTTTTTTCTCGTTTTCTGTGAATCTAAGGGAGGTAAAAATACAAAAAAAAATCTTACATGTAAAGAAATACTAAAGCAAACTTTCAATGTTAAAAACATTTGCCGAAAAAATTTCAACAAACAGAAAAAAAATCTTTTCTACCGCATGAATAAATGCTTTAATTGCATTTGCTACAGTATAAATCAGTTGTTTATTATAAAGCATTATGCATAAAAATATCCAGAAATATTACAACAACTTTTCGTTAAAGGTAAATAGAAAATGCATTACCTATGCTTGGAGACGTTTCTCCAGTTAATAATTATTATTATTCACTTGTGAGTTCATCAACTTTCTGATGGTTTGGAGTGGAGAAATTCTCGATCTGCGGGTCAGGTTCCCGTCTCCCATTGGGCTTTCAACCGTGACAACTTGGTTGTCTTTAAGACACCTTGAGCCAGCTTGGCTGTCCATGGTGTCTGCGATAGCCCAATTGGTAGAGGCATCGGCCATGATAGTCGAGGTTCCTGGTTCGAATCCGGGTCGTAGAATTTTTCCTTCCATTTTTCAATTGAAAAATCATTACCTATGCTTGGAGACGTATCTCCAGTTAATAATTATTATTAGGCAAATAGAAACTTTTAATTCCTTGAACTTATCTTTCAATTTACTAAGTTGAAGATTACTTATTAATTCAAGGAATTAAAAGTTTCTATTTGCCTTTAATGAAAAGTTGTTGTAATATCTTGAAGCACATTTTCTACCAAAGATATTATGGATATTTTTTTTGCATAATGCTGCATAATAATCATGAGAAGGCGCTACGTTTCACTTATTTACTCATACGGTAGAAAAGAGTTTTTTTCTCTTGTTGAAATTTTTTCGGCAAATATTTTTATTATTGAAAGTTTGCTTTAGTATTTCTTTACATGTAAGATTTTTTTTTGTATTTTTACCTCCCTTAGATTCACAGAAAACGAGAAAAAAGGGAGTGTCGCAAATTATTATTTTTTCTCTGTATTGGTGCATTTTATAAATCTGAAAAGTTATCAGCTTGAACTTCGATATATTATGAAATTACTTGTAAAGTTTCGCTGAAAAATCTTACGTCGTTTTTAAACTATTAAAATTTAAGTACAAGGAAAAAACTTCCGCATTAACAATCCCGACAAAACATGGCGTTCAAATTTCAGTTATCGCCTATCTCTCCCTATAGAGGCTCTCTAGAGATCAGGTAGTGGAATTTTCTTTACTGTTTTCAGTATTTAATATTAACATTCGGAAGTATGGCGTGAAAAAATCCTCCTAGAGCTATTTTCCAGTTGTTATTATAAAGGGAGTTAAGAATAGAATGATATTATATTTCCTATTAAAATATTTGTAAGTTATAGCAACCTTTCACTCAGTAATTAAAGGCGTTCACCATTAAAGTACAGTGTTTTTAAAATTATAATAGACCTAAAACTTTCTAATTTTATTTGAAAATTGATCTTTCATTTATTCGATCTATCGTTTTTAACAGTCGAATGAATGAGAAAGAATAGCACGTAAATAATTTTTTTTCTTTCTTTCAAACGTTTCTTTGAAAGGTTTGTTAAATGTTACAAATCTTTAGATAATACAGATTAACTGGGTGTAATTTTATGCAATCATTTTTTATACGTTTTTACTCCATTTTTATTGATAACTCATTGATTTTTCTTTGCTTTCGCATTAAATCATCTCCAAGTTTTGAACATCTGATAGAAAATTTTTCTGCTTTAGACATGCATAGTAGGTGTAAAGATGAAAAACTTCTAAGGTGCTTTGTATTGTTGGGGATTATGGATTTTTTTTTTTTTTGAAAGGAAGATGCGGACGACATGAAGGGGTGTGTCGATGCTCAAAATGACTCCTTCTTCCCGCTCTTTCCCCCCTAATTTTACCCTCTTTACCCTCTTTCTCACTCTCTCCCTCCCACCATTTTTATAAGCCTCCTCCTGCTCTTCGTTGACGTCTTCAGAGAAATTGGAATCTTGACGTTTGCAAATGGATTTTTCTTGCCACCAAGAACAGGATGTTGACAAGGACTTCCGGTCGAAAACCGGGAAACTTTTCCATTGAAAAGGAAGCGTCGAATTCTGCCCAAGGATAAGTTGACGAAATGAGGGTGGAAACAGAGCACGTGCGTCTGTTGTTGGCCCCTCCTTTGCCCCTGATCCTGAGTGTAGAAAGAAAGGCGTGATGTCAAAGGAAGATCCGGCGGCCCACTGTCAAGGATCATTTTACGGCGAAGGATCACGAGCAAAAGGCGACAAATGGTGAAGAGAGTATAAAATGTTTAAAACTTAATTAAATCTTTTCAGATGTTAAAAGGCATAACACATTGGGCATTTGACGTTTCTACTGTTTAAAGAAAACTTATCACGAGAGCATCGACACCACTTGCTAGGAATCCGCTTTAGGCTAATTATAGACATGTGATCAAGCTCCAATGCTCCAGGTCATGGGTTGGAGTCTCGTCTTAAGTACGGATTTTTTTTTGTCATGAATTATCAATGATATTTAAAAAGATAAAAACATTTTATGAATGCGACACTCTCAAAATCCGCTCATACGTAAGATAACAAAAAAAAAAAAAAAATATCAAAGGGAATCTGGATAATGTGGTGAAGAAATATAATCGATGTTATGAGAAATTAATTTAATCAAGTTCATTTTACTCTTGATTTTAATATAAGCTTCGAATTTATTACTCATGATACATTATGGAAAATCGTAATGCGAAATATTGTTTTCATACACTGAATGATCATATAGCTTTCCTCTCATCTCAGGAATTCATCTCAGATGTGCTCTATGCAGTTGAAGTCAGATTTAGAGCCGGGTAATCCATTATCTGTATCTTCATGGCTTCAAACCAGACGGTAACAGCTCGGACTTTGTGTATTAGCCTGCTCATAGGACATAGAGACTTTCACCAACAGTGTATGAAGCCTGTAATTGTCCAGAATGTCTAGTTGATCCAGTTACCGTTGGATGTTCATCGTCAAATAACTAGTGGACCAGGATTAGAAATCAAACCAGACGGTGACACCACACTCGAGGGAAGGGAAAATTCCCTTGGCTGGTGACACTACTACCGCCGAACTTCACTGTTGGGATTACATACTCCCAATTCAAGATGCCGTTCTCTTGCCTTACGCTACACGCATGTTCGACCAGCCGACTGGAAAATAGTGTATAGTCAATTCGTCGTTTAACATCACGTTATTCAGCGTTGCATTGACTAGCAAAGAAAGTCTTTCTGTGCACCAAGTTAGACGATGTTTCAACATTGATTGTGGCGATCTACGGTTTATGGGTAACAGCCCGACCTTTATAACCTAAACCATGGATCTCTCGACGAATGGTCATAGTACTGACAATAGACTTGGCCGCTTGCTTGACGGACCGGCTGGTTAAGACACGTCGGTCTGTGGAGATCTAAACCACTATGATATGACAAATATGCTCAAGTTGTTTATATGATATCCTATGACTCACCGTTTGTTGTTTATTTGTTTAGGTTCCGTTTTTATATGGGCGTTCTTATTAGCACTCTCACCACGTTCTTTTTAAATAAAAGATTGAAACAGCACATTTTTAGTGATGTCCACTTTCAAATGATCATTATATTATTCAATTTTTTTTTTCAATAATCAAGGAGAAAAATATACGGAATTTAAATTGATTAAAATAAGAAGCCACCATCGAAAGCCAAACATAATAATAAAACTTGATTTTATTTAAAAACTAGTTATGTTTTTTTATGCATTACATTTATTTCTCTATGGAGACGGAAGTCAAGTAGACATTATTAAAAAAAATAAAAAATAAAAATAAATAAATAAATAAAAACAGTGGGCTAGATGCCGCTTTAAAGTCTGGGATCTATAAAACTACCAAAATAAATAAATAAATAAATAAATAAATAAATAAATAAAAAGAACCCCGGTTTAGGTGACTTTATTGAATGTAGGATTGAATCGCAATAAGTTGTTTTTCTCTTTGCTCGCCGCCAGTCACCGCTCGGAGTCGCAAGTTCTCCCTCGACGGCGCCTATTGTTGGCTGCGAATTACCGGCGGGGCACCGACTGTTGAGAACAAAAAGAAAGCGGGAGAGAAAATAAAAAGAAAGGCGACGAAGGAGTAGGATGAGGTTATTTTACGACTTGTTTCCTCCCACCCTAGAAGCCTTTCACTTTGGAAAAACTTTTCTTTACTGATGATTTGTTGCGTAGAAAATAAACTGATGGGAAGCCTCTTTCTCCCTCGCCTTGTTTCTGTCTCTTAGCTATGACGGAAGAGAAGAAGCAGCTCTGTGAAGAATGAATAGTGTTTCCTGCGGGCCAAGAATTATGGATAAGGAATTTCAATTTTCTTTTTTCATCGAGCATTCTTTGGTTTTCATCACACCGTGTTAAATAAAAATATGAATGGGGCCTTTCCTCTTAAGACTTTATTTCCTTCCCTGGATCTTTTTCGATCTTTTGTCTTTATTTTTAGAAAGGCAGTGGCAATATAAAAGTAAATGCGTGGGCGTTATTGTGACGCGTTTTCAAAACGATGCTTGAAATTTAACCGCCAATTTAGATGGAGATTGAAAATCGATTACGGCCTTATACAGAGAATAGCAAACAATTTACAATGCTGAACATCCATCGATCGTTTCCTTTTAAAAAATATTGAAATTAACTAGAGTTTTCGAAATTAAGCGAGGAGAGAGCAGATTTATTGATTTTCAGCAGCTGGGCAAGTGTGTTTACGTTTTTTAATGAAAGAACTGTTTCCTCTTTATGCATTCATCACGTCTCTGTAAAATCTGCTATTACACAATGGTAACAAAAACAAAAGGCAGCAACAGAAAACTTTTCTCAATAAGATAAGAATAGATTAAGGTTTACTTTTTGTTATAATAATGCCACCGTTATTTTAAAGATTGGCCTAGTGGCCTTAATCTTAAAACATGAATCATCAAAATTGTTGCAATAATATTTGGTAAATGATACAAATTATCGCATTAGATATTCTTCGCACATTTGTATTAGTTTTGATAGAAGCCATAAACATATACGCAGGCTTTTATTAACCCATTTTAATAGCATTATATTGGTCAAACAAGAAAACAACTCTTAATATGATTTACAAATAGCTAAAAAGAAACTTATAATTTATTTTTTAAATCTTCCAGTATATAATATAACGAATGACGAAATCTTCAAGTAAACATACATAACCTATCTAAATATTTTTGATTGCGTGTACATCGACTTCTTCATTCGTCTGCAATCTTTCAAACAACAACGCCTCCTCCTGCGGCGTTCACGCGAATCTCTCTAAACCCATGCGAAATAGGTAAGCATTCCAAGAAGTAGCTTCAGGGAAGCGTTCTCCCTCTTCCCTGGTAACTTTAGCTGTGACGTGGAAGTAATTTTAAAGTTGGAATTTCACTTTTAGCTTAATAGGAATTCCTTTAATTCCATCCACATTCACATCTGTTTTATTGCTCAACGTTCACGTTAAAAGACAGATCAATTCAAATTCCTTGTCTCGTACAACCATACAGAAGCAGTACAGTTATTAGTGTAATAACTTAAGTTTTGAGGCAGAATATGTGTACCTTGTGCACAAGGCAGTATATAAAATACTGCAAACTCAAAATAATATTTCATGTAGGCTCTTATGATAAATTAATTAATGGTTATCACAGCTTTTCACATTCTCAACATTAAGAGCTACACAGGCCAAACACACATTGCATAAGGTTTGGTTTGGTTTGTTTGGTATTGACGTCCTTTTCAACTGCCATGGTCATTTCAGGATGGCGTTATAGGGGCCGCAAATTTTGCCTCGCAAGGGTTCTTTAACGTGCAGCCGGCAAACGACTACACGGGACCAACGGCTTTACTTCCCTTCCGAAGGAATTGCGTGATCTCAGGATTTTCTCCCTGAAAAAATCCTCGTCGTCCTCGGCCGGGGTCGAACCCGCGTCCTCGGGCATCAGAGCACATTGCATAAGACTACAACAATCGCTAAGAATTCATAACAGCAATTTCTTATTAATAACAATAGGCCTAACATTTATTAGTTATTGTTGACAATAGGTCTTACATTAATTAGCTATTAACTACAATAGGCCTAGTAGGAATTAACTATTTTTAACAAAAGGCTTAACAGGAATTAGCTATTCTTAACTAATGTGAATTAACTTAAGAATAGCCGTTACATCCATTGTGAATTAACTATTGACAATAATAGATCTAATATCAATCAGCTATTGTTAACAAAAGGTCTCAAAGTATTTACCCGTTTATAGGCCTGACACCAATCAGCTATTGGTGACAATATGCGCAACATTAATTAGCTGTTGACAACAATAGACCTAACAGTAGGGCTAACATAAATTAGCTATTAACAACAATAGGGCTAAGAGTAAATAGTTGTTGCTAATAATATGCCTAACAGGAATAAACTATTGGTAACCATAGGCCAAACATTAATTAGCTAATTTGAACAATAGGCCTAAAGCCAATTAGCTATTCTTAATATTATGCCTAACATCAATTAGCAATATAATACAAGAGCTCATAAGAGTCCTAACATACAAGCCCTTATGAGCTCTTGATAATAGGCCTAATTGTAAATAATTGACAATAATAAACTTAACATTTATTATTGTTAACAGCGGTAATTTAGCAACAGTACAGTATTTGTACATGGATCGAGAGGATCCACTTAATGCATCACTACTTAATATACCTTTCAACCCAGAGACGATCAACCAATGTACTGTACAGTTCATTCCAAAAGCGTTTTCACTTAGGTGAATGATGTTCGGCTTCCTTCCAATACATTAAAAAAGTAAGATTAATCAGTCCAGGCAAGAAGTCGAGTTCGAATCACGTTGGACGATGCCATTTTATTGTTTCTTAGTAACAGGGATAAGTAGGCATAGTGAGAGACGTCAAACTGTTTTAATTGAAATCTGATTTTGAGCTTTCATTAGGAAAGTTTTTCTTTATTATTAATATATCAATGTATATTATTATTACTTTAGCAGAAATGCTGTATAATAACGTGAAAACTACACGAGGAAGTAAGCGATAAGTTGGCAAAGCACGCTCAACAATATAATGGCGAATACACCAAATAAATCATTAGATTTTTTTTTCCTTAAAATAATCAGTAGTAGAAAACTAACTAAGTATAATTCATTAGATGGTCAGTGAGGGTTTTAATGGTACGCCTACCTCAGCTGTTCGAATTAATGATGAAAAATAAGAAAGAAAATTCCGCAGCCTGGATTCGAACCAGGAACCTTTAGCTCGGACCGCCAACGCGCTAACCAATTGCGCCACTGCGGCCATGAAAGCGACCCGCTATTTGCATGACCTTAGGGCTTGGTTAGAGCAGTTACCTAGTTCGCAGGCTGGGACTATCATTAACTTTAAGTTAGTTTTCATCATTAACTTTAAGTTGCTGCACATTTAAGAAAAGAATAATATACAGGGTGTCTCAGAATTCATTGTACAAACTTCTAGGGGAGTTAGTATGGGTGATTCTAAGCAAAAAAAGTTCATATGAACATGGGTCCGAATTTGAACGATAACTGAGATATGAACAGAAATAAAAATGCCGCCACCAAGATCAACAAGTTAATAACTCAGGTTCTATAAAGCCTAGATTAATGAAATTTGGAGGAAAAACAGGTACATAAGACTGTGTATACCGTTAAAATTTGATCGAATTCCAACAAGAAGCTTCCGCAATAATTTAATCATCTGAGGTTTTACGTAGGATAAATTCTCATCGAACATTCTTGACATATTCTTAAATATTTATTGCTTTTTTTTTTAATAAGTGCGTTAAATATTTCATCCGCAACGTCGATCTTACTGAAATAAAAAGCAGCGATTAATCTTTTAAAAGTGCTGTAATTCGCTCACACCAGTCATAAACGTCATCCCTATTTCCACTCTGGACGGCCAAGTCCAATTTAAATTTCTACGATGTTCGTTCAAACTACTAGACTTTATAACTGATCAACTTCGCTTAGCTCAACTCCTGCCAAGCAAGTGAAAACGCTTTTGGAATGAACTGTACCATAATTAGCAGATGATTTTCGTTAAGTCGATCAAAATGTTTACAAGATTTTAATTTAATTTTTATTTATTTCTTTCCCGGAAATTTTGTCGTCCAACCTGAATGAATTGTTAAAACGAAATGAGAGCTTCTTAAGAGGCACATGCTCCAAGTTGACATCAACAAAGCTCTACATGATAAACAGAAAGTAACATTGTGTTCTTATAACTGTCAGTACGAGTCGATTGATATATAAGTTGCTCTAAGTTGATAATTTCACTTTAGTGCACGTACTTGAAGGGATCAACGCAGAGACGTTTGTAAAAGTTAACGGTCTCTGGGTCCACGACAGTGCACCAAGAGTTGATACATGCAAGTTAAGTTCACTCGTTTTAAGTTTTCGTGCAAACGACGGACAGACAAACGTCCCGACCAAGCTTGTACTTATATATGGATGGCTGAAAATACAAGTAGATTAAGTCACATTTTTGACATTCATAGTAATTTAGAGATTGGGCTATTATTTTATTAAAAAAAATGAGGAATCGTGATGTAATAAAATTTTTCTTGTCCTAAAATTGGTATTGGTCTACAATTGGTATTTATCCACAATTTATTGAAAGTGGACTGAGTCTATTTGTATTTTTAGCCATTCATATAGCTTTAGCTAAAGCTCTTAATAAAAGGTCATTGGAGTACTTTTCGCAGATCATTTTTGGGGACACAGCATTTCGAAAATTGAAAAGAATGTCATATTCGTTTTGTGCTCGTGATTCCTGATCGAATGACATAATGCATGCCTAATAAAATATTTTTAATGGAGAGGTTTGGGTCTCAATAGTCACGTCACTGTTAGACCGATTTCAATGACAAACTAATCAGGTAAGCGCAGGAAGGGCCTCTATCGAATAGCGAAAACGGAATTTGAAAAAGTTAAAGCAGTCTCGAGAAATCGACGGACGGAGGGACAGAGCGAAAAAAGTAAAACCATGTTGCGACTAAATACGACCACAATGGTGTTTTACTGTCAGTCATTTTCTGATTAAAAATTTCCTAACATCACCGGCGTTTTTGACATGGGAGCTAATGAAAACCCTGTGTAATGACGGAAAAGGCGTTGGAAAATTTACCATGTAAATGCCGAAGGTTGCTTATAAGCATTCTGTTAGCGATCTCTTCAGAACACCGAATGAATTCTTCAATTCATCGGTTTATAGGTGATTGGATTTTAATGTTGTGTCAATCTCAGGCCCGTAGCCAGGGGGAGGGGGGTCGACGACCAACCCATTATGGAAAAAGGCCCGCCTTCCAAATATGGAAAAAGGTCCGACTCAGTAGAATTTTTGAAAAAAGGTCCGACTCAGTGGAATGTTTGAAAAAAGGTCCGGAATTTTTGAAAATCGACCCCCCAAATAATGTCCTGGCTACGGCCCTGAATCTTGTGAGGTATATCTAATACTGAAAAGATTCTTTTCTTATTCGTGTCTGAAAATGAATTCAAGTTTTATTGCTCTTACGTAAGTTCCAGTGACTTTTATTAAAACTCTAAATTGAATGTTGCATTATATATTTGGTAATTTACGTCATAAACATGGGGGTGGGGTGAGATGGTACGTGTATGTAATATATTATTAGATTTCCCTAGAGGAGTCTGTAGGGGATCGTTTTGTTGACTAGAGGAGGAGGTTCTGCCTTTGATGTTTTCCATGTGTTTCTGGGTTGTCTCAAAAAGCATCAAACGATTAACTAAATTATGGTGGGGCCAACGCACAATGAACTTCTGCACGCTTTAAACTAAACATCTCACTTGAAGCTTATAAACATTACATTACGTAAATGAGGGAAGGAAGAGTTGAGGAGTTGAACACGTCTGTGAGAAAATTCCATTTTAAAAGTATAGCAATCTTATCTGTTATGAAAATTCCCATAGCAAAAGTCATTTACTTCAATATGGTCAACCATTTATTATAAATTTCATTGTATCAAGGAGATAACTGTTACAAGAAAATATTCGAAAAGTTGGTTCGCTTGTTTTAGTTTTCTCCTTCCCCTTGTAACGTATCTGTAACATCACTTCCGCACACCGACAACTATAGTATAACAGTGTTTTTCAAATATCGTTTAGGTATGATTGAAAAGGTTCATTTTATTACAAATTTTAAGTTAGGTCAAGAGATGGTCATTTAGGAAAAAACTACAGTCACTCAGTTCCAAATGTAGCTTCATCAACTCATTCTAAATCACTATAGTCACTCAAGATTGCTAAATATTCACCATAGTGCAGCTATGCGTAGTGGTCTTTCTTTGTGAACGGTTTATTCTCGTGATAGACGTGTTTCAAGTGTGCTAACAATCTGGAAAAGTGAATGTCACATATTAAACTTTTTTTTTGCAAATCCTTTTTGAGAATGGCTTTGAATTTTATTATAATGGAGGTAGTATGAAGCAATCTTAAAGAATTATGCGAAACATATTTTGAGACATTGACAAAGTCACAAATAATTCAGGGTTTGAGTTGGGAAACTCGGAACATATGGAATCATTGCTTTCTGAATCAGAGATAGTGGAAAAAAAATCTCTGGAGAATGAAATAATCATTCTTGATGCAGCATGATGGATCAGAATATTTTATAATCTGAGTGAAATATTGGCTTTCAAGTCATTTCTTCAGGCATTTCTGATTGATCTGGTGCAATATACTTTGCGTGAACTCAGTAACTATTGATTATTATAAGCGACCAAATGTCTGCCGATGTAACGCGAGCATGCTGAAAAGTAGCCCTCTTGAGATTTACATCGATAGTTTTGCCATTCATCTAAATGAGATCCGAATTTATCATGAAAGAGAATTACTCTTGCTGTGCACGGCTCAGTAATGTAACATACCTCTTATCCTTATTGAATGCACTTCGTCCCTTGCATTTGAAACAGTAAAAACAGCACCTGAACTGCAGTCTAGAAAGTGAAGAACATGTCCAGAAAAAACGGCATTAGCTCAATTAGTTCATGAAATGGATCTGAGTCTTTCACCGCCATTTTTTGTTACCATTTAGCGATCTTTATTCATATTAGACAAAGTGCTTAAGTATCCCTGATGAACGAGCGCAAATTAAATTTAACATATTGGATTCTTCTAAATTAACGTGCTTCTGCTATATCTCAAAATATAACTTAATTACAGTATATCAAACTGTACAATGCTAAAATAGTCTCGTGTTTGCAGGCACAATAGCAAAATTGCTACTGAAAAACCTGGTAAAAACCGAATATGAATCTAGCAAATGGACATTTTTAAAAAATAATGAACTTCTTCCTTAGAATGACTATAATGCGTGGCTGCCTACGTTTTTGGCATCGAGTTTTCCTTTCGATGATAGTGTCGAGTTGTTCCCCATAGTTGAAAATGCTGCTAAACTATGAGGTCTGTTTAAAAAATAATGAGACTGTTCCAGTAAAACGCTTTATTTAATTCTTTTTTCACCCACTTCCGCTTCTTCAAATTACACAAAATTTGGCACATTGATTCGTCACCGGTGACAAATCCAATAATAAATTTTTCAAATTTCGAATTCTTAAAAAAGATTAAAACTTGTTTTTCATTTAATTTTCATCCTGGTAGGCAGCCACGTATTCGGATTTTCTTTATTTTCACATATTAAAAGCATGGGTTAAAATTGATTGCAAACCCAAGACTAAAAAGAATAAAATAAAAAATATAAAAAAAGAGTTTTTTAAGCATACATGCGCCGCCACACTTTTTTATATTTCATAAATTCGTATTTAAATAAGAATCACTAAAAATTATTTTTTAATATTAATTTCTTTGTAAGTTATTTTTTCTTTGTCTTGCGTTGGAGGCAGTGGCGGCTCTTAAGAATTTGTAATGGAGGGGCTGTATTATTCTATATCAACAAACCAAACCTTATCATTATTATTAACTCTAGTATAAATTAAAAATTATATATCAATATAATAATTATTTAATAATAATAAATTAATTTTATAATATACATGTATATAAAATATTATTAATTTATTAATAATTATTATTATATTAATATATAGTTTTTGGTTTATACTATAGTTAATGATAATAATAATAATAATAATAATAATAATAATAATAATAATAATAATAATAATTTCAATAATTATTTATTTTTTTAATTAAAAGAACTAAAACATCTACATTACAACTAATTATCTCGAAGCCTCATGTATGGCTTGTATGGAACAACAAATAAATAAATTACAACAAATACATGTAACTACTAAAAACTTTCTCCAAACTACAAACATCATTGATAACATGACTTGACCAGCAACAAATACACTACCAATATAATTAACAATATTCTTGCCATCTAAAATATGCTGCGTTTACAAATTTAAAAGAGCTCTACACTAGAATTCATTTCGGAACCATTATAATTTTTTTAATATTTTTATTATACTAAAATTTTATTTAAAATTCTTTCAAAGTACAAAAAATATAACCAATTACATCAACAATTCATATAATAATAATAATAATAATAATAATAATAATAATAATAATAGGTTAGCTTATGTTAAATGGTGACCTTTTATATTTTCCAAATATTTAATAGAATTTATCTTTTCGTTCATTTCTTTAAATAAGTATTATTAAATAGCAACACTATTTTTTAAATACAGTACCATGGTTATTAGAAGTACTCACTAACTTCTAATAACCATGACAGTACTAATTTAAAAACCATTAAAGCTATAGGTTGATTTAAATGCCAAATCTATCCGCCAGATGGCATCCGCTATGGTTTATGAATTTTGTTCCTAGTTTATTTACAAAAGTTTAGTGAAGATGAAAGTTAAAGACTTCAAAGAAAAGCTTCAGTTAATAGGAGCGAAAACTGACGGAAATAAACAAGTATTGACTAACAGTGAGCAAATTTTATAATGAATTGCGAATTACGAAAGTGACGATGCTAAATATTGGGCTAGGCTACGACATCTCATTTAACCTCATTGAATTTTTCGATCTGTAGGAAATCCATGAAACTTGAGATTTTTGTTTTTAACATTGTTGTTCGAACACTGTGGAACTGAACAATTAACATGCATGTTCTTATACAGTATTCTTATCATTGCCGAGATTTCCTCCTCATTTCGACCATAGCGTCGTAGCCTCAGATTCATAAAGCGTAGGCGCTGCCATCTATACTTAAATCAACCTATTATTAAATAGAAAAATATTCCGCGCAATATTTACCTTCGATAAGCACACACGTGGTTGCAACAGGAAAAATTTTCTTAGGTCAACTAAATATAATTAGCCGCGATTTGATTGGTCATTGAAAATACTGAAAAACCAACACCCTCAGCAAAGTCATTTGGGGCTGCGAAGATTGCAGCCCAAAATCCATGTAAATCACGCGTTATCCCCACTACCATAAAAAATATGGATAGTCTATTAAAACTGATTATTTTGTTGTAAATTGTTAATTATAAATAATAGTAAGCAAAATATTTTAAAACAGGTACATTTACTGCATAATACATAAATAATTCTAGGAACTATATTTCAGATGCGTGCGCATGGAGACTGGTCTTCGCGCTGTTTCTAGTTCATTCTTTCATTGGATTGAGTGATTAGGTTCGGGCTGAATTGAATGCAGCCCCAATGTTGAGTAGTTGAGTATCTTAGCCATTCTAGCCCAAGCTCACATGGCACACGGACTATTGCAGAATGCAACTATAGTTATAAAAATTGCTTTCGAATGGTACTGTATCACAAACAAGAAAATAATGGTTTTTAGAGAAATATATAAAAAAAAATAAGAACAGCGACAATAAAATGTAACTTTCATATTAAGCTGGAGGGGCTGCCATTGGTTGGAGGCAAATGCCCACGGTACAGACGCTGATCGAGTACATATCCACGTAGGTAAGGCGTTGAGGCACATATCACTGGCCTACTATGCAAAAAAAAAAAAAAAAAAAGAAACGGGAAACGGAATCAAGGTGATCCAATTTTCATCCATTCTGGTTAAGTCCCCAGAACCTCACGCTTAGATTTCTGCGGCTTTGGATTCCTTAAAAGGAAACCTAGAAATATCGTCGATCTCTAACACTGAGAGGCCTATGGAAACATGGAGCAACATCCTTCTTGCAATGCTTCGCTGAAGTTTGTTCTAATAGAAACTGAGATATCGGGCCACTGTCCATAGCAAGAGATATCATATTGCATTCAACAGATGGTGGACGAACGGCATCTCGAAGAGAAACTGAAGGCAAAATCGTTCAATTTTAACTGTCTCACCAACAGTAGCTACTCCTGGCTTAATAAATATCCTGCCTATTGTAGACTAATAAGAACGTAAAATGTAAGTTAAATGTGTAGAAAAAACTGAAAGTTTGTTTTGAAACAGAGGTATTCTATATGGTTTTTTCGCGTAACATGTTCGATATCAGTACATATTCGATGGTAGCGACTGCAGTATTAATTCATAGTTCATTCAAAGTGACCGGTAATGATGACAAATTCAGGGCGTGAGAATCAGGAGATCTGGAAAGCCATGTTGCAATGCGCTGCTACCAGTGATGCGCGGGACTGTTCGATTAAAATCGTGCAAACATCAGGCACAAATGGAATGATCCATAGGTTCCGTACAATCATTTCACGAAATCAGGGAGTTGTTTTTTTTAATCGCCCTGTATGTGTAAATTTTTATCCATACTGTTGAGTTTAATTTTGATAGTGTAAACATGTGTCAATGCAGACGAAAATTAAATATACGGTAAAGTTTAAATTGTGACACGCCCCCACTTCATTAGCATGCACGATCCTATACCCGTCTTGAATATAGTCTCGGTGAGGCGCGGGTCAACTGAGTTCGGAACTGATTTAGAGGAGTGGAAATAATGACTCGGACTACACAGATTTTTAGATCAATTAAGAGCGCAATAATTATTTATTCCCAACTAATATCAGCTCGACATCTACCCTTATAAGGATGAACAAACATTGCATATTAGATACTACAATTCGCACCACCATAAATAATGATCTAACTAGCTGCATAACCCACAGCAATCGCGATCCACTAAAGGGGCCCCTTAGCCATTGCGCGATTACTGCTTAAATGCCATCTGGCGTGCAGGACACATGCTGTCCCTTACAACAAGTTACAAAAAAAAAATTGAGAAAACAACAGTCAATATTTCTTATACAAGTTTACGTCCAGTTGACACATCGGTCTAACGTAAATAAATCATTAATGATGTGTGTTTGAGCATCTACACTCCGGGTCTGTCACGGGACATCATTTCCGTAGTGCCTATGGCGTAACGCCGGAAAGCGTCACGTGATTCTTTTAGTACTCGTCTCCTCGATGGGCGACCCGGGGAGAATCACAGAAACCCCGCCAACGATTCCCGTGCAGTTAGCGGCCGTTATGTAAAATGCAAGATGGGCGCTTATATCAGGAATTACCCATGTCTCATATTAAAGAAAGAGTAAGCAAGGGATCCAAAGCGGCGACTTACACACCACAAGTTATTTTTTACTACTCAGCCCGATGGTCTACTGCTTGACAACGAATCTTGTACTAATATTACAACTATGACCCAGGTAACGTTAAAATAGCTACCTCACTAGTTATATTAACATGACTTATCATTTTCCTACACATGTCCTCTTTTATTTTGTACTATCCAAAACAGATACAACACATTGCTGTTGTCCACGGCGCAACACTACAAATGCAGTTTGTCAGCCTCGACGCATAATTAATGGAACCTGTATTCGTGGCCTCTATACACTCTTCGTCGGAGTTAAAAGTAAGATAAAATTTTCACTCACCACGCAGACATCACTTATGGAATTGCATCAACTCAGCAACTTAGTTTAGATCCATACTTGTACTTTTATTGCCGTCCATTGACCTGCTCACGGCTCGTCACCCATCGAACACCCTCATACGATCATGCCATTCCGCATCTGTAATTCTCAAAATATTTTGTCTAAAATAGGATTAGCCACAAGCAAAGATTCAGTACTTTTTCAGTGTTGCTAAATATTATATATGGCCTTATCTTTGGTGAACGCTCTGCAAGAACAGTGTCTCGTTTTCCTCAGCGCCATCATGATAACATACAATTGTTGTTCGACATATTTTTTTTACGTTCGTCCCCGACGAATTTTTATTATCAAAAAAAAAAATATAACTTGAAATTCTTCTATCTTTAACAAGCAACACGTAGTTAACAATTGGGGGATGACTAGAACTCATCTTCCTAGAATTTCTAGCTCCCAACAATGCTATAACACAACAAAAGGGCCTCCTGTTGCGTTTCACTGTTGACGCAGCCAGATCGAAATTAATATTTACAAAAACAAACATTTCCACATACAACGACAATAATATTCCAATAAAAAAATAATATATATTTACTACCAAAAATATATAACATAATCACGATATCGAGCTGACATTTAATTAATTATACTAATCACACGAATTTTTGCAAACTAAAAACTATTACCGATTAAAAAAAATATTTCAATAATTTATTCCCCATAATTAAATTGCACACACAACACGTGACTTGTCACAAAATTGTTAGTCTTAAATCACCAAACACGAATTTTATTGCGTTTTGAGCTTGATTTGATGAAATTTGAGTTGACCAGCAAGCATTACATCGGCGAACGTGATCGAGAACATGATCTCACCGTGTTCCAAAGTCCAAATGCAATTTAGACCCAATATACTCGTAATTTAATTAAAGATTCATTGCTGATCGCCAAAATGAATCTATGGCCGATAATTCTATCATTCAAAAGCGACTGTTTACCTCCTTTTTCTCCCCTTCGCTCTTAATGAGTCCTGCTGAGCCGAAAGGCTTGCCTGTGTTCTAGAAACGCCTGTAATTGGTTCTCCCTCCTCCCCTGCTTATAGGAAACTTTGCCTTCTGGAATCCGTGGGGAATCGGAGGACGCTAAGGATATTGATTTTCTCTACGGTGTGAATGCAAAGGAATTATCATTTTTTCCCTTTCCTTCTTTTCAAAACATGTGCTAGACTATTGATTATAGAAAAATGAGAAGAGAAAAAGAAGCACTCGAGCGCCTGCCAAATTTTTTTTTCGGTTTACAAAAGAAATTTAAAGCTCTTACACAAAATTGGCAAGAGGACCTATTTCAGGTGATTTTATAAACGAGATTTAAGAGAAGATGCTTATTGTTAAAAATTGCACAGAATGTATAGCTAAATTTCTTATCTCTATCCCGTATTTGTTGGATAACGAATTGGTTTATGTGAAAACTTTATCAATTTTCCATCAATATCCTACATCTATACCAAAGAATTTTTAAGAAAGCCATTCTGTTTGCTTAGATATACACTGAAATGCCAAAAATCATGGGAGTGGCGTATGTAAATTTTCAGGTGCCACTTCCAACGCATAAAAGGAGTAAAAAATAAACAGAGCAGTATCAGTGCTGTCAATTCGACTACTAGCAGTCGTCTGAAAAGTTTTGTAACGTGATTATGGCTACACGACGAGAATTATCAGAGTTTTAACGCGGAATGATAGTTGGAGCTAGACGCGTGGGACATTCCATTTCTGAAGTGGTGCAAGGATTCAGCATTCCTCGACCCACAGTGTCAAGGGTGTACATAGAGTACCTCATTTCATGAAATACCTCCCATCAGTAACATCTGAGCAGAATGGTCCTTCGTGGCAGACACATATCACTACGTCAATTAACAGCCACATTCAATGAGAAACGTGTATAGGAGGTCAGTGCAGCGAAATTTGGCACTGATAGAATATGGCAGCACATATCATAGGATATCGGAGGTTGCGCCTCACCTGGGCTCGTGTACATATTCATTGGATCTTAAATGACTAGAAACACAGTTTGGCTCGATAAGTCACGATTCAGTTGATCCAAATTGATGATGGGGTTCGAGTGTGGCGCGTACCCCATGAGGCCATTGACCCAAGTTGTCAGGAAGGAACTGTGCAAGCTGATGGTAGCTCCATCATGGTGTGGGACGTTTTTACGTGGCAAGTTTTGGGTCCTCTGATCAAATTGGATCTAGTATTGACTGAGAATCGTTATTCCAGTTGCTTGGTGACCATTTGCAGCTTTTCATGGCCTTCATGTACTCTAACAACGATATGATGGACCGAACCAACATTATTCGCGATTGGTTTGAGGAGCATTCTGAACAATTCCAACGAATGAACTGGCTACCTAGATTTCCAGACATGGACTCCATCGAACACTTTGGGATATTATCGAACGACCCATTCGTGCTCAAAAGCCTGCACCTGCAACACATACAATTATGGGCGGCTATCGAGACTGCATGGCTGAACTTCTCTTCAGAGTACTTCCGCCGACTGATAGAGTCCATGCCACGTCGAGTTGCTGCACTTCGCCGGGCAAATGGAGGTCCTGCACGATATTGGTAAATAATCCTATGACTTTTGGCACATCAATGTAGATGCCCATAAAATTAACTTTTCTAAAAGAATTTAAATTAACTTTTCTAAATGTATTTATGTATGCAGATATTTCAGATACGCAGTAGTGAGCTTATTTGCACATTTCTAATTATATGACTTCAGTCTATGCTAACAAATTTTATGCTGAGACAATAAAGTAAGAATTGTAATTAAAGTATCCATTGAGCCAAATTAAATAATCCCGTACTCTTTCAAAAATCGAACAATGACTTTCAAAGTTCTCTCTCAAAACATTAACTAAAGCAGGGAAGTAGCCAAATTTTTTTTTAAACGGGGGGGACCGGATGAAATTTTGGCTATGCTTTTTTTATTAAGTTCTCCCCAAGTAGATTTACCTTTATTATAGGCTAAGCCAAAAAAGTTATATTTTACTTTAATCCAATAAATACAATCAATAATTAATAATACAAGCTTTACATCTTGAATTTTTTTTGGACCGGGGGGTCCCCTCCCCTGGCTACGCCCATGTAATGTATAATGATTTCCTATACATGCAACCCAAATGGGGAAGGCGTTAAATTGTCAACCACGTCCTTGTAATCATACTGTTTTTTCCAAATCCTGATCTCCCATCTGCATCAATCATGACTGTGCCTATATTAGCACTTTCTGGAAGAAACGCAGACTGGGCGCGTTATCAAATTGAACGCTCACTTTCCTTTAGGTTTCATTTAGACTCATGAGCTTGTTGTGCAGGAATACAGTTACTTCACAGAGAAAAGCGTCTCTTGGAGACGTTCAAAAGATGACATAAATCTGACTCGTTTCGTTAATTGGCTGATAATGTTTGTCAGCCACTTTAATCGTGGGAATTATAATCGTGTTGTTGCTAAGCTGAGCGACAGTCAACTGAGCGCTTGGTAGATCTTCACCTAGTTTAACAGCGTGCATACTATTAGTTTATCTTCAAGTGTATTATAACATTATAAATGGTATTAGTTTCATATCGAACATAACCCATTAAACCCATTAAACATTTTACTGTCCTTTGGCTCGTTTTCATTTAAATGATACTTCATTTGCTACCTATGTGATGCTTTATATTTATCTGGAATGAACCACTATTTCAAGTTGGGGGTGTTTGGATTAATGTTATTACATTGGTTCAACTCGGTATTATGAGAATCCCCGTTCGATTGCATTTGAATAATAATGAGGAAAAAACCCTCTAGAATTGTTTAATGGTAAATCTCTTGATAATAAATTTAGACAATACAAGTCTTTTTAATTTTAAGTCTTTATGTAAATCTTATATCGCCGTGGCTTATATTACAAGAAACTGACATGATAAATTTGCACTATACTGTATGGCGATATGAAAGACTATAATAATTGAAATATTATTGTTTGGTTCATATTGCACCTTCATATAGTTCGATTCATTACTTTTACTTGCAAATATTGGGAAATTGCCTCTTGCTAGAGTTACAGAGCGCAGAGTTAAAGATGTCAGTGCGTGGCATCTATGCAGAGTTTAAAAAGAATTGATGTGATCGTGATGGCCCCGTCATGAGCCATCACAGATTTGACGTCAGCAGATTTCTTTGTTGTTTGACATTGTTTACAAAGACCAATGCATCCATAGATTAAAGACCAAAATCGCAGTCGCAATCAATACCATATAATCTGGAAAATAGCTAGAAGACTTTTGTCACGAGATATGCGTTTTGTTCTCAATGACAAGGTGCACACGCGGAAATGTAAAAAAAAGTGAGATGATCAATACGATGGTGTACGATCAATAATCGATGATTTGTTTATGAGCACCCTGTAGATATGTAACAAACACCTTTATGTACTGAGTGCACAGTTAAAGTTAGTGTATTCACGGTGGTTCAGTGTGGGCGGTAACGAACGTGTGACATTGCTACTTGGTAGTTATGCTAATGAAACGATGCGGAGGCGATTTACGCTGAAAAAACATTATTTAAGGCGACAATCTGGCGCTGCACAAGCAGCATCACATGTATTACCGTAAGCAATAGCATGGCTTTTGAGAAGAGAGACTGCCTACTGTTACTCAAATTATTTTACAGAACGGCAATAGCAATTCTACATTGGCGGAATATCGCCACCTGAAAGGACTGAGAAGAGGATCCGTGTCAATAAATGGATTAAAGACAATAAAGAAATTCGAGGATACAGATGATTTGGGTGTGGCGCTTAAGAGAAGAAGGCGATCTATCACGATGGAAGTTCTTGACGAGGTTGCTATACTCTGCAACCAGTGCTCGAGCGGTGTCGCATGAATTGTCTATTCCATGGTCAACGTTCGAAAAATCTGCTGTCCTTTTTACACTGATATCGCTAAAAGATCAACACTGAGCAACAACTGAAACCTAATGATCCTACTTGGTACAGACAGAAGTAGATGACATGTGGTTTTTTACCTCGGACGGTGCAGTGAATAGGTAGACTTGTCGCATATAGGGTTCATCTAACCCGCATGTTTTGTATAAACAGTCAGTGCACTCGGCGTTCGTTACTATTTGTTGCGGATTCACACGCAACGTTTTTTCTATTTTTTTTTACACCCTAAGGCCCTATCAGGTGTATTGTAATGTGTGCACGTTAGAGGAATCTCCTTATAAGTATGGCATGTGAATCCTGCCTTGCGAGAATGTAACTGAGTAGAGACCACTGTTTTTATGCAAAATAGGGCAACACCACATATCTGTCGCCAAGTGAAAGATCTGCTTCGTGCAGACTTCTCTGTTTGACGCAATATCTTCAGAATTTCCCAGATGCGTCGCCCGCAAGATACCCTGACCTGAATACAAATGATTTCTGGCGATGGGGATATCTCAAAAATCGCGTCTACCAGGAATGTCCTAATTTTGCCTGATCTGGAAGGCCAAAGTCGTCGATTAGATACCAGCCGTATTGCTGCGAGCAGCTATTTATCACGCCGTTTACTGTGGGCATACTGAAAACTTTGTAACCATCGGTTGCTAATAAAATTGTTAACGTTGCAACCGTTATGTGTTTGACTTTTGTGTGTTTGACTTTTCCTGCCTAGGTGTGTTTCTATTCGTAATTCTGTACCGTTTCCATATGTTGGTTGCTTGTCTAATAGCAAAAACTGGAAATAATTTTTTTCCAGCGTAAATCGCATCCGCAATCTCATTAGCATATTTACTAAGTATTAATGTCATACGTTCGTTACCGCGAGTAGTTTCACTTTAATTGTAAACATCCCGATATCTGTTGAACAGTAACAGCACATTCCTTTTCACGTTATAATATTATCCTGTGCTTCAAGATGTTCTTCAGAAGTTGTTCAAAAAGTAAAAAGAATTTCTTCAGTGAATAATGAAGTTAAAGGAAGTGGAGTGAATGCTCTTCAATGGAAAATGATGAGGAATAATTAATTTCATTACTTTTACCTGTCAGTTTGTTGCTTTAGTCAGAAACTTAATGACTTTTCTAATGAACTGGGCCAAAAGTGTTATTGTTATGGTTTCCTCTTCCGAGTTGCGCCATTTTTCCTCCCCAGGGAGAAAGTTCGTCGACGTCTTTCCACCGCATTTGATTCCGTAATTTCCGCAAACGACCGTGGCGCACTTATCGACCGGCAAATCCCTCGTCCAACTAACCCCCTCCTCGTCATCGTTGTCGATTTTCAAACGTTGCTTTCACCGTACATCTGTTAGATTGTTGGAACCAATATGAAAGAGTTGACTCGATTTTTAATATTAGGTACTGAAATGATTTTTCTTTCCCATGGACGGGCGCGTCCAAGAAAATTTTATTTTATATTTTGTATGCTTCTTACGTAATCAGTTTTCAAAATTTCTAATCGTATTTTGGCTTTAATCTATTTAAAGACTAGTCCTGATATGTAAATAGTAAACTTGAATTAACATTAAGCACACATCTCTAAATAAACCCTCTTACCATACATGAATAACAATTAGCCGACAAAAAAAAAAGGAAAAAGAAAAAAAGAAAGAAAAGAAAACGATAAAAAAATTTCTTGACGCAGTAAAATATAATATGGGTTAAGCTGTCATATGCGGATATGTGGTACAGCCACGTAAACGTATTTAGTTCCCCGCTATTTTCAGGAATTTATTATTATTATTATTATTATTATTATTATTATTATTATTATTATTATTATT
>JAHWFO010068719.1:1591737-1602742 GCA_023313115.1 Rhysida immarginata
TTATTATTATTATTATTATTATTATTATTATTATTATTATTATTATTTTGCTATGCTACGAATGATTGTCAATTATTTGAAGTTGAGCACTTTTTTAGGAAATGAATCGAACTTTCCAATTTACATTTTACAGTGTTCGGGTAGCATTTCTCCCACTGCCTTTTTAAGTTTAGGCAGCTCTTGAAATCGATTAGTTTTACTTGGCTTTTTCTTCAGATTTTTGAGTCGCTCCGATACGAGGAGACTTTTGTTCTGTCGGTTTTCCCCCATTGGGCAAAAGAGTCACGTGTCGGCTTCTGATTGAAAGGGCTTGGAAGAGAGGGTTCGTTTTTCACTCCTTGATTGTTACGGATGTCGCCATCCCTCCGCCTTAACCGTAATTGCTCAATTCATTCCGCCACCGACCGTTGAAATGGACGACAATTGCACGTACACCGTCGATTCACGGGACCCACGAACGGAGCGGTCAGGCAACCGCACACCTTTCCATCAATCCCTCCTATCTCCATCCATCCAATCCCCTAGCACACTTTCAACCTCAATCTCCGTTTTAGTCTTAGCTAATCGGATGAGTTTCATTTCCCTCGAATTTTTTTTTTTCTTCTTAAATCCTTTGCCTTTGTATTTTTCTTTGATTCGGGTTATTTTTAAATGGAAGACACGATATAAAGATTGGCGTAAAAGATACGATGTTTAATATTTAATCACTCTTATCTAGAAATTTTGCATAGTTTATCGTTTTAAAAAGTGAATATATTCTGCAAAATATATTCTTAAGAAATTTTAAATGCTATTCCAAAATTGCTTCTCTCTTTCTATAACCACTCTAAAATATTCTTCATGTAATAAAATAGGCAGTTATTCTAAATTAGTTACATAAAAATAACATTTAATGGCCTCAAAAATAGGAGTCACATATTCAAATATTTTCAAAAGTGGCGCTAAATCAAGTTTTAACGTAGAGGCCACCAGATGTCATTCGATTCCGTTCTATATCCACTGATTCTCTTCTGCTTTGTAGAGTGCCTAGATAGGAGGCAGACATTAGAAACTATTTGAAACTCAAATGTGGCTCATCAGGGGCCAGACATTTTATTTACAAAAAATTATTCGACTCAAGGAGAGGTGCCCGTATATATCGAATTTATTGACTTAGCTTCGCTAGAATGAATGCTACAGCTTTTTATTCATTTTTAGAAAAAAAAAATCTAAAAAGGCAATTGCCATAAAAAGTATGCCAAGACAGTTTAAGAAACCCTCTCTCTATCAGTGTGTTAATTTCATTTGGTTCTGCTATTTGCCGTTTCGGATGAGCTAACTGCACAAAATTGATCACATCCAGACTAAGCAGAAGCATTAGTATTTTCGGATCTCGTATTACCGGTAATACCGAAAAGGTAAATTTCCGTTACCGGTAATAAAAAATTTCTAGAAATACATACTTAAATTTATTGCAATTACTGCCACTAATTGAATAAAATTGTTTTTCAATTTAAATATAAGTTTATTTTTATAACATAAATATGTTGCATTTTATAATTGAGCCATTAAATGCATAAGTGGAGTTTTGAGATATTCAAAATTTATGGGGAAGTTCTATAAAGTTTAATAGCTTACTTTCTCTGTTAAAACTAGTCAGTCTGAGTCTCAAGCATATCCAACACTACTTTTCCACAAAACAAATTGAGCATACAACTATTCGAAACAGATGTAAATCAGAAATGGTAAAAAATGACTTACACCACTTTTGCTTTCAACGGCTCAATTAACTTGTATTACAACTTTTGAGCATTAACAAATAAGCTCTTAATAGTGGGAAAAAACTGAGCAGGAATAAAGGGAAAGAGTTCATAAAGCATTCTATTATTAAAAAATTACAGAAAAAGCGCATATATTTGTTCATACCTAAAAAAGAGAATTTACAAGGTTTATTCAGATACTACAAACGCTCATGCGATTCTGAAAGCACTTGTAATTAGTAACAAACTAAATAAGAAAAAAACCCACAATTCCACTCTTGTGGTTTCTGTATTGATTTACTTTGTTACTACCATCTGTGCACAGTTATTGGCATTATATCATTTGTTTTACGAAATGGTAGTATAATGTAGTTACTGTAGTTATAGTACTGTAATGTAGATTCAAACCGTTCAGTTCAGTGGATTTACAACTAACAGGTAGTTGACAGTTCCATTTTTGACCAAAAGATGTAGTTTCGAATAGAGAGTATTTATACGTATATTTTTAATCAATTTTTATTACCAGTATTATAATGACATTATTATCTCATTGATATTGTCCAAAAAATTGAACAGTTAAAGCCATTAAAAATCGTGTAACTAATAGGAAACTCAATAATAATAATTACTGAAACTTCGGAAATTTTGAGGCCCCTACAATAGCTCCTTCCTAGCGAAAAAAATTACTTTGTATTTCTCCTGTAATAACTCAGAGAGCTGAGGACAAAGGCATGACTGCTATTCAGTTCATTCGGCTTTGAAGACCTTCTATTAGGGTCTTTACTCAGCTTCATTGGGTATACTCTGTCCAATGAAAGAAAAACTTGGCGTGTCTAATTAATTTTCCAATTTCAATTGTTGGCCATTGTTGCTAAGTAAAGTTAACAAAGTTTAACAATTGAGATTGAAAATTTAACTGGACATGACCAGTTTTTCTTTCGTTAGACAGAGTATAGATTAATCCCGTATGAACTCATCCCTCCATTTCCTGTAACTTCTGACAAGCTACGTTAATGAATCAGCCGACATAAATGATTATGCGTATCTGAAATGAAGATTTTTTTCAAGTGGTATAGTTGCCGAATAAAAATAGGAATCCACGTAAACCTTTGATGAGAGCAATTTAATGATCTCTATATTTATGTAAAGAAATTTTGTATTTATTTAATTTATTATGTATTTATAATGTAAAATGCTTAATTTATTATGTATATTAAATAGTTAAATATAACTAATTCAGAAAAATATCTGCTTGATATGTTTGACCACTTACTATCGAAGCGCGAATTCTTTAACTAAAATTGTTCATTCTCTTATTTGAATAAAGCTGGTATTCCACTGATTAATTAGATTAAAAAATTGCCTTCTAGGCTTGGCCAGTTCCATAATGATGGAATCCACTACTAATTAACGTTCGACGCATAACATAGCAACTTGTTTTCATTAAATGAAAAAACTAAAGTGACCTTCTTTATAAATAGTGGGCGCTGCTTATTATCGTTTATATGATTTCATTTGCTTTGACGTTGTTTAATCGATATCAGCAGGAGGCAGTACAATTTTCAAATGGGATTAAAATTTGAATCTTTCTTTTGACGTAAAGAAACTCTTGTTTATCTCCGTTTGTTATATAATGGTTATTTATATTACAAAATAAAAGTGCGCAATTGGCAAAGGAATTTATTCTATTAATGGTTCCAATTAAAATTAAAATTGAATCAGATAGAAATAAAAGTTAAGAGTTCTCATTTCCCGGTTAACGTGCTATTATTTGCTCGTGGCCGTCTAAATGTCGCACATGAACTAGTTATGAGAATTAGCGCCATCTACAAACTAATAAGTGATATTAATCAAGCCATTGCATAATTTTGTTAATGGTATGAGCGACGTTTAATAGAGCATTATTTTCCGATAACTGTCCCTTCTAGTACGTCCAATCAAGAGACAACGGACGATGAACGGACGGGATTACCAAATTAGAAGAGAAATTTCAGGTCTTTTCATTTTTATTTAATGAGAAAACGCCTCCAGATAGAGTTCGACTTTGCTTTTAATTCTTCTGGTAAAGTACGACGTTATAGATAAACGTGCGCGATGTATTTTAATATCCACAAAGAATATTTTGAATATTTAAATTTTCCTGTTTTGGTATTATGCTCTTTATAAACATACATCGCTCTACAACAGATTCACACACAACTCACTAAAATGAGCATTTCTGATTTTAATTTGTGTAATTAAGTTGCATTTTACTTCATCACGTAGTTAATTTAAAATTTAAACAAAATGCCCTCAGTTTGTTGTCCACCTAAACGCTGCATAAATTGGCCCCAAACGCTTTGCGATTATTAATAACTTCACCAATCACATGTCTTACTAATTTAAAAAAAATATTAAGGAAAATTTGTGCAAATTTTCCAAATGTCTTATTATTTTTACTTTTCTGTTTGTACACTGGCGGACAAAAAAAAGGACTTGTGTTAGATGAATGAAAATTGGACAGTATATTCAGCTATGGTATTTATTCAATTGATTCAAGTTTTAAGGTTACAACTTATAGGGGGCGCCACCAGCGCCACCCTGTACATGCAAATGAGACATTCCAATGACAGATATAAAGGAGATCAGACGCGCGTCTGTGTCACTTCAGATACTTGTGAACCTATATGATAGAGTACGTAAAACATGCCTCGAAGGCGACTGCGACGTGAATATGGGCAGCTAACCCAATTCGAACGAGGACGTGTAGTGGGCCTTCGAGAGGGTGGACTTTCGTTCCGTGCTATTGCAGAACGCATGGGTCGAGACGTTGCCACTGTGTACAACTGTTGGCAGCAATGGTCCAGGGAAGGCAGGATTACCAGGAGACCAGGATCTGGACGACCCCCGGCCACTGGAGACAGGGTTGACCGGCGCATCTGTAGGATGGCTGTGGCAAATCGGACAGCGTCTGCAACGGACATTCGGGCTGCTGTGGCACCCAACGTCACTCCACGCACAATTCGGAACCGTCTCCTGGCCAGGAATCTCCTCTCCAGGCGCCCTGTGGCATGTTTGCCTCTTACCCCTCAATACCGAGCACGTCTTCAGTGGTGTCAAGCCAGAGCGACTTGGAGGGCAGAATGGAGGTCTGTAGTCTTCACGGATGAAAGTCGTTTCTGTCTGGGTCAGAGTGATGGTCGCACAAGGGTCATGAGGAGGAGTGGGGAAGTCCTGTTACCGAGATGTATCCGTCGTCGGCATACTGGCCCCACCCCTGGCGTTATGGTATGGGGAGGGATTTCCTACGACAGCAGGACCCCCCTGGTGGTTATCCCAGTCATCATGACGGCAAATGTTTACATTCGGATGGTTGTTGAACCCATTGTGCTGCCATTCATGGCTGGTATACCAGGGGGGCTGTTCCAACAGGATAACGCTCGACCCCACACTTTCGCTGCAACCCAACGTGCCCTTCAGGGTGTCCACATCCTACCATGGCCAGCACGATTACCAGATCTGTCGCCCATCGAGAACGTCTGGGACATGGTCGGACGCCGTGTCAGGGCTCTTCCACAACCAGCAACAACTGTCGCTGATCTGACCATCCAGGTACAACAGGCATGGAATGCCATACCACAAAATGACATTCGGAATCTTTACGACCGTATGCATGCACGTGTGCAGGCCTGCATAGACCAGCGCGGCGACTACAGCGGGTACTAAATTCCGTGCTTTTCACTATGTACAGGGTGGCGCTGGTGGCGCCCCCTATAAGTTGTAACCTTGAAACTTGAATCAATTGAATAAATACCATAGCTGAATATACTGTCCAAATTTCATTCATCTAGCACAAGTCCTTCGTGGTGTTGGGATTTTTTTTTCCGCCAGTGTATGTCCGACAAAGGACTCACTAATTTTAAGATCGATAGAAGGACGAAACAAGTGGTATGATTATTTCGAAAGCCGTAAAAATCTGATACGGAAGTTTCAAAATTAGTTACGGAAATGGATGAAGTGTTTTTCTGATACTGGAATACCACCAGTCAAGGATACCTTATTATTTAGGTAGCCTTGCACCAGTTAAATCGCACTCCTACTGCAACAAGGCGCAGTTTTCAATTCCGATTTAAAGTTGCAAAAGGTCCTGATGCGAAAATAGCCCGCCAACTTTTCGACAAATTTCGACGGACAAGCAGCGTGGCTGATGTGTTAATGGGAAATGCTAGCTCCCAGGCAATCTGCAGTTACTCCTGAATATGTCGCGACGGTTTCTGCAGTTATTCAGCGTAATCCGAGAAGATCCATCCGAAAAGTTGGAACGGAATCCAGATTAAAGCGATTCAGCGCTACCTGTCGGCAACATTTGTAACTAATTTTGAGACTTCTGTATCAGATTTTTACGACGTTTAAAATAAACATACTACTTATTTCCGTGGGACACCCTGTATTATATAATGGGCAGACAAAAATGAGATATCGCAAGTTTTACGAGTTAGGTTCTTTTTTAAATCACCATTTTTTTGGATTATTGGCATTCACCCAAAAAGTGATTGTGTAACTTGCTCTCGTAAAAAAACTAATTAGTTATCGACATGTTAGCACGTGGAGGTATTTATTTAAATTTAAAAAACAAACCAAAAGAATTTTTTAATTAATTTCTCGTGTAAAACATTAAAATGGTTTTTTATATAATTTTCTTTCTTCTTTTTCATATGCATAGGGCGGAAAATGTTCACAGCTGAGCAGGAAATGAGATTTTAAATTTCCTAGCAGCAGAAAAGGAATAAAAAATCAGATTAGGGTTTATGCTCTATTTTTTTATTGTTGTTTTGTTTTTCATTATTTGTAAGCACTTTGCATTTTGTTCGAAGGGGGCAGAATAACACATCGCGTAATCGGTTTTTAAATTAGAACTTCTCATCGAAGCCACGCATTTCACGTAGGCCGTCAAAAATTCCATAAGAGCAAATATTAGCATTAATAAATCTCGAATAAATGGGTTGATTCGTGTTCAAATTCCACTTTGGAATACGGGCTCCTATAATTAATGGTCGCTTAAAATTTTATACTTTCTAGCATGCATGATCCTCGATATAATTTAAGCACAGATGGACGAACAAGAGAAAAAGAAAGGATTGTGGGTACGATGTCGAGGAAGAAGAAACTCCATAAATCCAATGGCCTCGTAGGTTGTTTCCCGTTAGAGTATGCTTTCATTTTCAAAAGTGTCAGATGTTTACTTTAAGCATGTTAACATCTTCAAATTTATTTTATAACATATCTTGATGGTTAATTAATTTTTAATTTTTTCAAATTTAGTAGAAGGGAAAGATTAGAATATCTCTCCTATGTGTCTCCTATCGATATACCATAATAATCATTATAGTCTCTTAAGAAGATAATTTTGGAAGAATATTTAAAATATATAAATAATATTTTAATGAAAAAGATAGAAGCTTTAATATTTATTGAAAAAATGACTAACAACCGGTTTCGCCTTTTATATCCGGCTTCTTCAGGTTGTGATGATGTTAATAATATTAAAAGCTGTTTTTTTTTTAAAAAATTGAAGCACAGATATTGCTTACAATAAAGAGGTTGTTTACACTGAGTTTTGATATACAACAATTGTGACAAATAATGGGTAATTTTCAATAATAAAAGACCAGAAATAGACACTAAAATTTGGAAAATATCAAAGTTTGTCTGGGTTTTGTAATAAACTTGGAGCGGAGAAGAAGGCTTTGGAGATTTCAACAATTTCTAGAATTTTTATTTTAAAGGGATCATTGGAGTCGTGTTCTCTTTGAAAGGTTTAATAGGATATCCTGTAGGAGAGGGTGGTTTTGCATAAGTGGATTTATTGTATTTCCTTTTGAATGATGCACTGTGCTCTTTGTATCTTATTGAGAAATTTCGTGTTGATAGTCCGATATGATGCAATCTAGGTGGTATACTTCGGAGTTTTCGTATTTTGATGTATTTTGGGGATTAGAATGGTGGGTTGAGGATGTATTGGAGTAGGTGTGGTGCGAAATGAGACGTTTAGATTTTTGGATGATAAGTATTTGCTAATGGACATGTTTACATGATGAATAATCTCTTTAACCACAACAGTATAAAAAGGCATAGTACCTGTATATGTATTTCGAAAGCGGTATCCTTATTGTTTTCATCATTCAGCAGGGAATTGTGACATTGTTTTATTCTGTTGCCATTATAATTGTATTTTAATTCAACTTATTGTAATAATGGACATGTGGTTTAGGTAAGGGTAATCCAATTTTTCTTTTGAACAGTATTATCTTGGTGGTGGGTATTATTTTTCCTTTATTGGATTAGTTTGGGACGATGGATGGGTGGCAAGCCGTTGGTTATTGCAAGGTATTTAATTATTTCGAGTTTTTCATTGGGTTAACGACAAGTCTAGATAATAAAGTGTGCTATTAAATTATGTTCCAGCGATGAATTGAATTAGAGGAGGAATTGAAGAGAGAGGTTTTTGTTCGGAATTCCATGCTGAACAAGTCTTCAATTGGAATTTTTCGTGTATCTGTTACGGTTATTAAGATAGGATTTGAATGTGTCCTAATTTGCATATTTGGGATGATGAAAGTGCACCATGGGATAGGTAACCTACAACTTCCTATTCATTGGATTCATCAAAATTGACATATCTGCTTTGGTTACGAAAATAAAGGGGAGAGGGGCTGATTTTTGTATCCACCCTGTATATAGTAAAGGTTAACCAATCAGAAAATTATTTGATAGTAACTAATAACGAGTTCATTATATAAGACAAGTTATTTGACAATGAAGGAAGCTAAAGGCATCCAATCAGCTACTGGTATAGGACCATCGTCATTATTCAACAACCAATTAGATGGCTTGTGCTTAGCTATTTGAACAGATTCTATAAAAGGTAGCAATTTCTTATCTTTATAGAATGGATAATGTTAAAGCCATCTGTCGATAAATTATGACCTTCCTGTAAAATATGTTCTGCAAAAGCAGATATACCCCGTTTTCCATTTTTAGTGTAGGCTATGCTCCTTCGTTCTAGTTCTTCCCCCTCTTTTTGAATGTCCCAGATCAAACTTATTTCAGGAGGAACATTCAAACTTATAAACCTCCGGGCAGGATTTCCATGTTAAGCTTTTTTTCTAAGAGTATTTGAACTTTTGAAGGCCACTTTATAGTTGAATCTTTTGCAAATCCTTTTAAGACCTCTGTTCAAATTCACATTATACGGAAGGACAATAGTTTTACAGAAATTCTCTTTGACGTTCTTCAGGGAATTAGGACGTATCAAGTTGTATGCCAGATATAATGGCTTTGAAGATCGGACTGTAGAAAAATTAATGAACAAATTAAGAGACAAGTAGCGTTAGAAGAAGTCACCTCCCTGAAGAACATCAGAGAGAATTTCTGTAAAACTATTTTTCTCCCGTATAATGTAAATTTGAACAGAGGTCTTAAAAGGATTTGCAAAAGATTCAACTATAAAGTGGCCTTCAAAAGTTCAAATACTCTTACAAGGGGACATTACGACCTCGGAATTTTATTTTATTACGAGACTTCGTATAGTTGCAGTGTACCTTTAGAACGTTAATATACTTAAATATTAAGGCGCACTGATCAGCCAATTTTGAAAAAAAGACGGTTTAAAGTTTCGAGCACCATATATAAAGGAAAGTTTTCCTCTTTGATTGTAAGTGATCCGATAGCGCAGACGGTAGCGTGGTTGCTACTCACAAATCAAATTATTTGTGTGAGGTGGCGGGTTCGAATCCCAGTTGTAACAATTTTTTTCTTTACCCAAATAATTATTCAATATATTATATTTACAAATTTATTTGTTACAACCAACTTTTTTCATAAAATTTTCCTTTTCTCAAAATTATTATACTTATTTTTATTGTTACAAGTGTCTACGGAGTAATAAAGTATTTTCTGCAAAATATTTTGTAGAGAATCAACATTTTAAAAGCAATAACTATTTTATTTTTTATTTTATTAAAAAAAATTATTTCGAGGCTACCTGACATATTTATCATATAGTGCACAAGGTAGGCAGAGCGCTGAGAGGCACGTGAGAAGAAGTTTGGAATGTTCTAGATCTTTCTCGCGCCACTGGCTCTCATCAAGTATGAGCGGAGATTTGCCAAGCCGTTACAAAAAAAAGCCGTTTTTAATTGTGAAACAATAATGGTTTTTTAATCATAAAACAGTTAATAAAAACGTTTTTCTGTGAAAATGGAGAGCGGAGAATTTGCTGGCTCTTCGGGGATTGAAGAGAAAATTGACGAATATATGAACAGCGAAGTTTCGAAATTTCGATTGAAGGATGCAGTAGTATATTTTGAAATATTGCTCCATGAAAATAATATGATTGCATCAGAATCGTCAACTATAATTTCTCACGAAGCTGTAATGATGGGACAGCAACTCTATGAACTTACATTAGAAATGCTGGATGAAAAAATATTTGTAAATGAAGAGGCATTGATTCACGTGAATGAAGATTGTGAACCAGCATCTTGTCAAGAAATTGAAGATCTTTCATCGGACGATTATGAACCAGAAGAGAAATAGAGTACGTTCCTTTGAGCTATAAAATAAAAGTTATTAATATTGTCAAAGCACATCCTACGTAGACCTTGCAAACTTTGAAAAAGAAAGGATGTCGACGTTTGAAAAAGATGGAATATTTATCCCAGTGGGAAAAAGAAGTAAAAAAAGGCGGAAATACGTTTGATAAATATTCAATTATTGATTCCTGGACTTATGACCGTTTTGTTGAAGCTAGAAAAAAAAGTTGGTTGTCACAAATAAATTTGTAAATATAATATATTGAATAATTATTTGGGTAAAGAAAAAAAAACTTGCTACAATTGGGATTCGAACCCGCCACCTTACACTGATAATTTGATTTGTGAGTAGCAACCACGCTGCCGTCTGAGCTATCGGATCACTTACAATCAAAGAGGAAAACTTTCCTTTATATATGGTGCTCGAAACTTTTTTTTTCAAGTCTTTTTTCTTGCTCGAAACTTGAAGTCTTTTTTTCAAAATTGGCTGATCAGTGCGCCTTAATATTTAAGTATATTAACATCCTAAAGGTACACTACAACTATACGAAGTCTCGTATTAAACTAAAATTCCGAGGTCGTAATGTCCCCTTGTTAGTAAAAAGCTTAAGATGGTAAAAGACAGGATTCCCAGAGTATCCTGCCCGGGGGGTATAAGTTTGAATGTTCCTCCTGCAATAAGTTTTATCTGGG
>JAHWFO010068719.1:1602842-1643985 GCA_023313115.1 Rhysida immarginata
CCCCCCCCCCCATCAAGATAACATCCTGGCTACGGCCCTGATCTCCTATATTAAAATGGAAAACGGGGTATATTTGCTTTTGCAGATCACATTTTACTGGAAGGTCATAATTTCTCCACAGATAGCTTTAGAATTATCCAGTCTATTAAAGATGAGAAAATGCTTTCTTTTATAGAATCTGTTCAAATAGCTAAGCACAAGTCATCTCATTGGTTGCTGAATAACGGCGATGGTCCTACACCAGTAGCTGATTGGATGCCCTTAGCTTCCTTCATGGTCAAATAATTTGTCTTATATAGTGGCCTTGTTATTAGTTGTTATCAAATAATTTTCTGATTGGTTAACCTTTGCTATATATATTGATCTTGCTAATTGTCATTTTCACTTGTTGTTTGTCACTAAAGAAGGAGACAGAGCCTCCGAAATATACATATGAATGGCTCCGAAATTCATTTATGTGGAATAGTGGCGTCTTTCTTTCCTTTCTTGTTAAGCTCCATAAAATTTCCTTAGTACAAGTTGCTACCCAAAGTGTGATAAAATACAGACCCAGAGGTTTATTTCTATTTATTTGCTACCCAAAATTTCGCTAGCGATGCGAAGTTTCGCCGCTAGGTGCCTGTTCGTTTCTTTTTTAACCGTCAGTCTGCCAAATAGCTTTTCGTTTGCCAAATAAGTGCATTCGGCATCGCGCAGAAAGTACAGGGTTGTGACGTAGGTCTGTTTACTCTGTGCTGTGTGATTTCATGCGATCAATGACATCTGTGACGTCTACTTATTCTTAGTAGATATCATTGCACGCGATTGACGTCATTTTTCTCACAGAGTTTTCACCCATGACGAGTGCAAATCCTGCGGTTGCCTGACGTCTCCACTGACCTCAGTCAAGTAATATCATTAATTTTTTTGAAAAAAATTCATGAAACGCATCTTATGTTTGGTTGGCCGTGTCCTGATCAACAATAATTGCAAATTGCTGTCCTTTATAGGCCAAGTGGAAAGTTTCGATGGGCCTCGCCGTTTTATTGAGCGCTCGTGAGTAAACTGAACGAATGCGCCTTTAGTAAGTGTGCATTTTCCGAGTTTCGATTGTTTTTTTCATAGTGTTCATCTGTCCGCAATGATGAATGCCAAGGATAGAGTAAAATAAGAGGGGAAACCTTACAAACACTGGATAATTGCGAGAAGAGAAGAGAGTGATTCTCCACTTGTCCAGAAAGCGATTTAATTACCCATAATATCTAAAATGTATACGCTTATGACTAAATTTCGTTGTGGACAAGTTGGGTGTCACTTTTCTCTTTAATTTTTCGGATTGCAGCACTTCCCAGTGAAGTAGTCACTCTTAAACCATCATCGAGTTTTTCATTTGCTTGCCTCACACAGAGGTTCTAGTACAAAACTACTGCCATCTTGAAGTCAGTATCTTGAAACAACATGTACCAAAAGAATTACTAATGGAATATTCAAAACATATGCACATTCTATGGTACAACAGAAAAACCGCATAGAACAAGATGGCATTGCTGTGATTACTACGTGGAATATGCCTAACCCCTTCATTCCCTACCATTTATGGAAAGTGGTTTCTTTGTTTAAAAAATACATTGCTTCATTGTTTTTAATTTTGTTCATTTATTCAGTTGTTAAATACGAGGTGATATCAGAAAGTAACGTCATTTATTTGTTAACGGAGGAAATATAGTCGCTGAGTAAAAGTTAACAAAGCTAAAAAAGAAGGCTGAGTATATGCACGGACCTACATAACAAGAATTGTTCCTGTGCACGCACTAAGTGCTACCAGTCGTTTTACAAATGAGGCCGCCATCTTGAACATCGTATTTGGTGGTAAGAAAACCACTTGAACATTTTCATCGTCGGTGACTAGTGACTGAGGGTGCCCTGGAGCGTTGTCTATAAGCAATAAAACTTTGAATGGTAATTCTTCTTTCTCCAAATATTTTTTCACTTCCGGTATAAAACATCAAAACACAAAAAATTCAAATTTTCTCCTACAGCTCAGATTATTGATTTTTTGGGATATGCAAGGCATCCTACTTGCAGAGTTCCTGCCTCGTGGGTCAACCGTCAACGCCACTATCTATTGCGAAACGTTGACTAACTGCGGCGTGCTATTCGGAATAAGCGACCAGAAAGAGGAAACGATGTTCATGACAACGCACGCCCGCATATGTACCTACGCATATGGCCAACGTCGTCAAAGCAAAACTGATCCGTTTCGGTTGGGAGGTTCTGGACCATTTGGCCTACAGTCCGAACTTAGCACCCTCGGACTACCATCTCTTTGGTCCCATGAAGAGATTTCTGGGTGGTCAGATGTTTGAGACTGACGAGGAACTCAAATCTGCCGTGCGCCATTGGCTGTATTCACAGCCGACGGAGCGGGGTAATCTGAAACTGATGCAGCGTTGGGATAAATGCCTAAATCGTCAAGGTGCCTAAGTGGAAAAGTAGACAAAGACGTGTAGTTTCAACGCAACTTAATTGTTTACCTGTAATTGTTACCTGTTTATTGTTTTCAATCGTCTTTGAAAAAAAAATAAATGGCGTTACTTTCTGATATCTTCTCGTAAGTAATCATTCTGAATCCCACATTTCCACTTGTCTGGACATCACAAATATAGCTAGTAAAAGAAAACAATTTACCACTGATTTTAACCTCAGTTTTAGAATGCATTGAGAATGATGAAAAGAAAAGTGTTGTTGCCGAAAAGTTTGAACTATCTCGATCAACTTTCATCAAAGATAAAGAAAAAATAAAATGATTGTCATTCCTATATTACAGCAGATGATATCTTATGATGGCTCATGAATTAACTAACTGCATGATGAAGAAATTTTGGAAAATGTGATGCAGCCTCAAGATTTAAATCTTGATGATTCTTCGTCTGATAATTAAAATGAAGTGATATTTAATGTTTTTTTCTATTGCCTTTGTTAGCAATTTCAACTTTAAAACAATAATCAATCGAAAGAAAATATTCCCGATTCAATTTTAGGCAAAATTGATGACATTTAAGCACAAATTGCAATAACTCCTTGCAAAATTAAAAAAACAAACCAAAAAGCAGCAGCAGTATTGTCATAATTTGGAAATAAATAATTTTTTTAGATCGATTTTATTTCTTTTATCTGGATTATAACGAACTTATTTTTTTTGTCCCTAGCTATTCGTTATAATGACGGACCATCTGTATTTCGGTTTTAAAGATAGACCTGATATATTCTCAAAGAATGGACTTTGAAGATATAGTCACAGGAGGGGTAAAAAGTTAGTAAGGTGCATTTGAGTTAAGGCAAAATCGTGTCAGTCCTTCATTGATACTGCCAAATCAATCGAAAACGACAGTTTTACACGTGTGCGCACATAAACCCTATTGCATGAAGTAGATTTCATTGAAGCCTTATCAAATATGTAAGATACCAATGTCCAGTCTTAAACATTTATGTAAACGATGAATAGATAACATCATTTGCTATTTTGCTGTCACATGTGTTCGTAATAAAAATGTAGCCGAGATAAATATTTCGTTCCCTTATTTATTTATAAAAGGTTCTTCAATTGTGGATTTGATTAAAATCCGTGATTAAATTCTTAAAAAAAATCAGAAATGCACAAAAATAAAAGCCCATGTTGCGAGTCGATGGAACGACGCTGGAGTTCGTTCTCGAATGGGTTTTTAGGTACTTGCACACAACTCCACCCCTTCTCTTCTAATCCTCAGATTTGTGGAAGAACGTTCAGGAGAGGGGGTAAGTCGTGTGCCCGTCGTCTGCCATTTACACAAGCTGAAGGGCGCCAGAGCGTTTGGCATTGCAGCGCTGATCGTTTAATTCGAACACGTTTCCATGTCACCTCTCAGCGACAGGTTTCGAGTGATTGGACGATCCCGGGTGGTTTCTTGTTAGAAGCCACTCCCGCTGCCATTGCAGTTACTAAACTAAGGCTACAGGTGCTTTCCCCTTCTCTCTTTTTTATACTCTTCTTCATTTTATAGTACCGTGCTCATTTTGAGTGTCCACGAAACTGAATAATATATCGCATTTACAAATATTTTATTAATAAAACGGAGGGAACTGTCTCATTGGAAATGGGATTTACGTTTCCAGGATTAAAGTGCATTAATTAATTTAGAAAGAAAATCGAATAGCTCGTATCATAGAGAATTAATTTTATTTATTAGAGCAAATAAACCAAATATTATATCGGTTTAAAGTATAACATTATTTGAATGCTGTATATATCAGTCAAGAACGGTTTTTAATTCCAATTTATTGCTTTTGTGCAGAATATCCGCTTTCAGTGAATGAAATTGAACGTTTTCAACGCTTCCTTTATAGCACATTCAAAACATATCCACTCAGATTTTGTTGAGTGCATTCTTTTTTCTCAAGATCTTTCTGCCTTGAAACTCGTTACCGTTTACTCTTTTAGATGAGATCGTTCTATTTTATTTTATTTTTTTTTTCGTTGGAAGGATTGCGAAAAAAATTCCCATCATATCTCGGAACGGAATTGGATCATGAGATTTCGAAGAAAATAAGCGAAAACTTGATGAAACCAGAAAAGAGAATGTGATAATAAAAAGAAATTATAAGTGGAATCGAGACTTTGAATTAATTCATGTAATTTCTGTTACAGTTTAAATTCATCCGAAAATTCAGAATCTTATATTTCAATAAATAAAATTGAAGCCCTATATTGCGATATTTTTTCTTGCAAGCCCTGCATGGTAATTGATTCATTGTTCGTCAAATGATATAAATTATTTGCCGTGCGACCATGTGTAAATAGATAGGCAAACTATACTGGATTGCGTGCCCGTGTAAGCAGGAAACACTCTAAGCAGGGCAGGACATACGAGAGGCTATTTTTTATCTAGGCACCGGGAACACATGAGTCGATATTGCCTAAGAGATCATCCATAAACCATGTGGCCAAAAAATAGCATTTTTATCCCACCCCTCTGTGGCTACGATGTGGAAAATCTTTTATCTCCCTCCTTCAAATCCACGTGGTCATTGGCTCACCCCCTACATTTTTCAAGTATTAAAGAGGGTTCCTAGTCGTTAGACTTCATTTCGCCATTGTCATTTTTGGTCACATTCACTTCGTCCCAAGATTCAGTCGACTCGACACATTCAGCTCGTTATATTAATTATTTCGGTACTCAGTCTACACACTCATTTCGGTAATCTAGCTGGCCCTGGCTCGTCAGATCATCGCTCTTGCACTATTATTTTCTCGTATTTTAATTTAAAACTATGGCTATATTTAATTAATGTAAACTTTTTAATTCGTTTTGAAATATAATACAAATAAAAATTGGGCAAGTGCGAGTCGGACTCGCGCATCGAGGGTTCCGTATTACCATATAATAATATATTTATCAAAATATGCCAAGTTCTGGAGGGTGTCGCACTGTTCAAAAGTTACAACACATTTTTTTCATTTTGTAGCAGGTAACTGAAGATGGCTTTGACCACGGAGGAGAGAATTGAGGTCATTTAGATGTCTGGAGAACGAAGATTCCGTGTCATAGCTGCAGATTTTAACAACCGGCACCCAGAAAGGCCTCCAATTTCACACAACACTGTAAGGTGCTTAATTAAAAAATTCCGAGAAACTGGGACTGTAGTTGACAAGGCACGGAGTGGCCATCCAATAAGTGCTACTGACGAGACAACCTCAACGGGGCTGCCACACTAGGGTGCAGATGTTCGTCAGTGGTTAGATGTTCAATTTCCTGGTCATTGGATTGGCCGACGTGGTGCTGTGGAATGGCCACCCAGATCACCTGATCTCACACCACTTGACTTTTATCTGTGGGGTCATTTAAAGCAACTCGATATGCAGAGAAAATCAGAAACAGACACCATCTCCAGCAACGCATTGAAGAAGCGTGTGCCAGCATTTCTGCAGAAATCCTTCTGCGAGTGCATGACGATTGGATTCAGCGCCTTCAAATGTGCCTTGACCAAGAGGGACAACATGTTGAACACATTAAATGACTGTCCTTTATGGAGAACAGTCTAGCCTGTAATTCCAAACAAAATGTGTTGTAGCTTTTGAACCATACCTGCTACTTCAAATCTGTTTACAAGAATGAAATTGTCTGAAAATGCTGATGTTATTTGATAAATCTCACGACCCCCTTTCCATTTAAAAAACTTGACTTAGATTCAAGATGGCCGATTTCAATATGGCGGCCATGTTCGGTACATACCTTAAAAGATAGACCACCTCACCGATACCTTTCTGGAATATTCAGATTTCCCAATTTCTTGCAAGGTTTTCGATAAAACAGTATATTGCGACTTTTGACTCACCCTGTATACGTAATAGTTTAAGTGTCGAAATTTATTTAAAAAAAAAAGGAAAAAAAAGGCATTTGTAAGATTATTAGTTATAAGTCCGTCTTGGTAATCCGCCGCCTTCTTTTACCAAGTACAAACATTTAAACATTTATTTATTTTTTATTATATTTTTTATTATTTGTTACACAATCCGCCAAAATAACATATTCTGTGAAAATTTCAACTGGCTGCCTATTACCGTTCAAAAGATACAGCCCTTAAAAGGTCGGACGGACGGACAGCGGAGGCTTAGTAATAGGGTCCTTGACCCTTTGGGTACGGAACCCTAAAAAGACATACATTAATTAAGGAATAAAATTATTTCATTTTCTATATGAAGTGCCATCGAAGCATTTCCTATCTTCATAAAAAAAATTGAGAGAGTGAATACGGGTGACCGAAAACCACGTATACTTATTTAAAATAAATGTGATTCAGTTAAAACTGATAGGCACTTAATTCTAACTTTAGATATTATCCACTGGAGTTTTGCTAAAATGTTCACAATCAAAATATGAAATCGATTAAAGAGGTTAGAAAATAAAATCACATACTTAATAGGAAATAATAATTTATTTTCTTCACCTATCACAAATTAAATAAGAAGAATATACACCATATACTGCAATGCAAAACATGTAATAATATACAGAATAGCCCTCACTTTGAGAGCTGATAACGGTTTTATTAATGAACAGATTCTAATAATATTTTAACATGTTCATATCGGCATAATGCGGAAATGTTTCCAATCATAAAATCTGCTAATAATTATGGATTTACAGTTTTCATTGCTGGATATGGTACCTTTCTTTTCTATAACCAAATTTAAGCGGTTAACGATATACTCATTATTACCAAAACACTATCGTTATGTTCTTCGAAGAAAATTGGTCTGCAGTGAAGCCACACCGATCAGCTACCTTCAGCGTGCGTAGAAGAAGTTCATGCTAGTCGGAGCTCCATGTTCTATAGTTTAACTTATGCGTGCTGACTGCACCATTGAACTCCATCTGCCCATAAAATGTGATCTGGCCAGTTTTCATCGACCAAGAACTCAGTGACAAAGTTATCATGAGGAGCCCTAGAAAAATGCGATCACCGCTACAGAAATAAGACGATGAGCACGAGCCTGTCTGTGCGCACTACTAGCATTAATAACAGTGTGTAAAGCAAGTATGTCAAACATGCGGCCCTTTGCAAACACTCCTGAGGCCCGTACAAAGGATAGGATACATAAGCTGGCCTAAAGAAAATTTGTCAAATGAAAATTTTGTTCATTTTTCTTAAGTGCAAAGAGCTGAAAAACACTGGTAATACTGAGTCTGTACATCGCCCCCCCCCCCCCTCAGTTTCACATGCCTGGTCTAAAATAGAAATGCTGATATCTCTATAATCATACTGTTTAATTTGCTTCTTTGACCTATCACATCCTATATAAAAATCCTCTGAAATAGAGCATACTAAGTGGCAAAATGATTTTGGGGTGAGCTCAATGTGTCGAATGGACTGAGTGACAAAACAATCCTGGGAAAAAGTGAATGTGGCGATTTGAATGAGACGATAAGAATGGAATCAAAAGTGACTATGAACAAATGAGGTGTGACGAAACGAACTGCTTTTTGTTAACATACTTTGATCCCTTCCCAAAAGACCATGTATCAACTACTCTTACCCCCCCCCCCCAAGTGGTCAACAGTGATTAGTTCCTTACCCCCCTCCCCATTCCCCTTCTACATGACCACGTGGTTTATGGAGGAACCCTAATAAAGGAATTGTTTCAGTAAAATTTAATCTACTATAGGCTTTGAGTTGTTTTTCTTATAATACTAGTAATATAATCGTCATTGTTAGATTTTTGACACACATCTCTCTCCATACTTTTGTTTGTTGTGACATAGTTCATCGCTGATTTTATATATTATATGATATAAAAACCGAATACCGAAGAATTATTAGCAGATAACAGATTAATGAGATAAATATAATAATTAAAAAGTCTTTATTTTAACTTAGCCATAATGCTTTATTAATGGAAAAAACATTAGCTGAAATCAATTTCAGGCTTTCACATCTATCATTGTATTAAAGCAACAAGATATATTTGAAACAATGTTATGTTAGCTCGCAGAAACTGAATTAAATTCTATCGAGATACATTTTGTCTTTACTGATAAAAGTCTTCAGTTTGGATATTCTTTCGAACAGAAACAGCTGGTGCTCGAAATTATGGCTTTTAGTGTTCGATGCTTATTTATTGTTCTGATTTCAAGAAATCCAATTTTATCGATATTTATTGGGCGATCGAACTCCTTCTTTTATTCCTCCTCATCTACGTTTGCTTTTCTATTTTATCTTAATTCCTTGTGCTTTCATCTCGACAGTTTGCTCTGGGAATAAATTTGGCATTAATCTTGTCATTTCAAGGGTCTCGATATTTTGTTATTATGAGGAGGTGATATCATTTATCTTATTAAAATAAAATATGAGCCCTTCATTATGACCTTTGTGCCTTTTCTGTCATTTTAATGAAAGCTATGCACAAGTACTTTTAACATGAACCTCGAATTAAATTCTTGCACATCTTATCTTTCGTCTTTCACCTATGAAAAGTAATGGAGACTGAAATTATTTTTGCCCTTTCAAAAATAAAGATAAAATTGAAGTGGCAGATATTTTTAAATTAAAAGCAACAACCGGATGTTATTAATACATTTAATTAATATATGAACATTAAAAATGTAGATCCTAGAGTTGGCATATATATATACAATTGACTGTAGGTTTTTGCACAGTATTTAGACTTCCTTATGAAGCGCCAATGGAAAAAAAAAATAAAACAAAAAATACACGTAAGGAATTTTATTATGATTTATAAAGAAGAAAGCAAAATTGACAGCGCCTGGTACCGTTGCTATTACGGGCAGTGGACTTTTTTTTTTTTTTTTTTTTTACAGGGCATTCCTCTTTACAATTTTCCTCTTTACAATTTTAGCATGAATATGTTAAAATAAATATAATTTCTAATAATATATAATTCATTCACTATTTATTTATTAAAAATTAATATTATTTATTAATTGAATTTATTGATTTAATAATATTAAATTTTTAATATGATTTAATTCTGCATAAGTTATTAATTCTCAGAAATAATTGGCTCGAATAAATTGGTCAAATCAAATCTCGATTGTAGATTATTGCAAATTGTTCAGATTTTTTTTAATTTCGGTGAAAGCATAATTGCATGCATGTGTGGAAGTGGAAAGAAATGTTGCAAATAACAATCTGCGACTCTAGCTGTTCCAGTTGTTAATAACAAACTCTCATATAAAAAATTAAGAGCGCGCCAAGATTAATTGTTGCTGCTTGTAAGCATCTTTAATAATAAACAGACAAGTGTGTACCTTAATCCAAAAGGTAATGAGAGTGTTATATTTATTATACAAAATAAGAATTTAATGATTTATTATAATAACATGCAAACATTAATTGCTGTCTTGGCTGTCTTTTATTAAGAAAGAAATTACTAACGACATAATATGTAGCAACACCAAATGCACCTTTGTTCCATTAAGAAAATGCAGATGGGAAAATGTTGCGATCTTAATGAAGTAATAAATTATTAGCGATTATAAAATAATCATAATTTGTTTAAAATGTCAATTTTCCTCGTCATGTTCCTGAAATCTTGCATGAATATGTTAAAATACTGTATATATTTATAATTTCTAGTAATTATTTTATTCATTCACAAAATTTTTAACCTTGCTTTAATTTATTGATTTAATTCTGTATAAGTTATTAATTCTCAGAAATAATTGGCTCGAGTAAATTGGTCAAATCAGATTTCGATTGTAGATTATTGCAAATTGTTCGCATTTCTTATTTTCGATGAAAGGATAGTTGTATGCATAATTGTTGTTTTTGAGGGTCTATAATTAATTATAAATGAATACTGATAAATGAAGAGGATGAATGAAGATACTCATTGGTGAAATATGTCAAGACAAGACACATTTTCAGCGAAAATTCATTTTAATTTAGAATTCGTAAACGTAAGCAGATTTAAAAATCGTCATTATGACAGGAGCATTAGAGCACGGCTTCCTTGTTCATGGCTTGACTACATGGGCATGATAATATTTTTTTTTTTTTGGTTCCGATTTGAATAGTTTCTCAACAAAAGCTTAAATTCTAAATTAATAAATTTATTGTTTGTGAATACTTACAATTAAATTGTCACATTTGACTTAATATATAAAGAAGGATGTTTGTTTGTGGGTTTGTTTGTACTTTATACAAATTTACAGTTTTATTCCGATCTTGATGAAATTTTGCATATTTGACCTTCAAAGCATAAGGAAGGTCAATGTCTATCTCAGACTTCGAAAAAATAATAATTATTGATAAAAAAAAATCGATATTCATGGTTATGGCAAGGCATATTAATGAGAAATATCTCATGACCAACTATGCAAGGCAAAGTTTGTACAACAATAGTTATCAACAATGGTATCAACACACAATTCACAAACACTCTGCACGGACCAACAATATATATCTCATGACCAACAATGCAAGGAAAAGTTTGTGCAAAATAAATAAGTTTCAATTTGTAACAATGCATAGAATTCCTGTTATTCAGGCTTTTCTTAGAATTGAGAGCTTTTAGTACTTAACAATTTCTTGAAAATCTTTAAAAGTGACCAGTAAACCGGAGATAATGGAGAGTTAGCAGATTATTGAGGAAGAGTGGAAAGACGACAGAGGAAGCACTCCTTTAGCTCCGTGCTGTATTGAGCAAATGGTAAGAAAGTAAATAGAAGAATCGGCAACTGCTTGACTACACAAAGTGATGAATGGCCAAGTTTTGCTTCAAGACATCGAGAGAAGAGTGGGAATTGCAACAACATCAAGTGTATATCTAAAGTAAGATTACGTGACTAAGAAATTATTTAGACTAGCAGTGGCATACTTGGCATTATAATTTATCTTCTTGAGATTGTTATGTTTACCTAGCAGTGTAATTATCCCGGGCAACGCCGGGTCCTCTGCTAGTTTGACTTAATAATCGAAACATTACTATATTATTAATTTTAGGATATTCTGTATTCCTGAATTTTAGGTTTGATGAAGCTTTTTTTTTATTCAAAATCTCTCAAGAAAATGTATTCAAGCTATTACTATTTTATTTATGGACGCTCCGTAAATCGCAGAAAATTTGTCGTCCGTTTTCCTAGATCCTAAAATAGGAAACCCTATATATTTTTTTTATAAATGAAAATAGGCATGATATTTATTTTTTTTCTCTCTCGTAAGTGTTAATCTAGTAATTATCATGTACAAGGTGTCTCAAATTAAAGTTAACATTTTGTAGCTCACTACAGCAAAAACATCAGAAAATTTTGGGAATGCCTTAATGTGCCTTAATGATGGGAACTTTTTCCAGAGTAAAAAAAAAAGTTAGTTCCAAAATACACCAACAGAAGGTATATGGTAGCTTTATAGGGAACACAACAATGACTACACAATTGTAATGGAAAAGATTTTGAAGAATCCTATGGACACTTGCACGAGTCTGATCTGCAACTCCTGCAATAAGCCGAACACTAGGCTGCCCATGAAATTTGACATCCTGTCCTCCATCATCCACCACCTGAGGATCAACACGCTTTCGTCCTAGCTGAAACTAATGAGGCTATTTTTTCAAATTTCACAATCATTCTTCTTATTCCGTTGCCAGTGAGTGGATCTTTTCATAACTGCTTCAAAGAACGATATTCTCGCAAAGCTTCAGTGAAAGAATTCACCATTTTGGTAAAATAATTTTACCAGCAAAGCACATTCTGGAAGAGTCAAAGTCATATTCGTTGACATGCTAAACAGTTATGATTTTGATTCTGCATTAGCAGCTTTGCATAACTAAAATTAGTATCTGCCAGTATTTAATTTTGAAATGCGCATTCTATTGCTGGTTTTTGGAACTAACTTTTTTTTGCTCTGAAAAAAATTCTCATCATGGTATTAAGGCATTTTCAAAATTTCATAATTTTATGATCAATAGTTTTTTGCTGTAGCGTGCTACGAAATGTTAACTTTAATTTGAGATACTCTGTATATTCTAAATATGCACATCAAAAGTTTTTCTACGTTTAAGCTTACTTAAAACGCATTCAAACTTGCAATAATCAATCTATGCAGTTTATTCGAGGAGGTGTTGAAGGTGATCTACAGTATTTTTGGCTGCTTCAAGGAAAGCTACAGAAATCTACTTATATACGAGATTGTTTATTGTTTATAAGATTTTTTTCTTTTAAAAAATAAATTGTTATTCATCCACTGCAGTCTTTAAGAAAAATTTTTAGTGAAGAAATTCATTACAAAACTCCACTTAGGAATTCATGTAGCTGTAAGGTTTTGAGAATTAATTAGCTAGAATTTGAATATTCAGTTTATTTATGCAAATGAGCTATTTTATTATTCGCGTTCAGGATTGTCTAATTGGAGTCAGAAATTAAGAGTTTATATAAAGTTTAGAAGAGTTTTTATGCAGAGAAAGAATTAAATAAAGTATTAATTGTTTTAAATATTTTTTATGCGTAGGTGTAGGGATTTGTTATGGAGCCACGTTTTAAGGTTTGTCAGAAGGAGAAAGTAAGAGTCAGTTTACACAGCTTGTTTTGATCGTTAGAATCATATTCAAGGATAGAAATTATATTGGGCAGTGTAGGACAAGTGAATTGGAAACCGGATGAACGGATAGAAAGCAAGAAAGATGAATGTAAGGATTGAACTTTGGATCTTGAAGAGAGGAAAGAAACAGGGAATGATCACGTGGATGCCGATGTTTGATTGGCTATCGAACATCGAAATTGTTAGTTCTGAGATGCTAAGTAAAAGAGTTTAGTCAGTAGCAATGTAACGATTCCCGTAGCCAAGTGTGCGGCGAACGACTCATAAATTTATATACTAATTCGGCCTCCATCTGGTAATCTTAGGATTCCAGATGGGAAGTTTAAAATTGTAGTATTAATCCAGTTTGCGTTGTAGTTTAATGAAAATGTAACCGTCAGATTGAAATTTAGTTAGCTCGCGTTATCGAGGTGTTTTTGAAGAGTTTCTATCGAGCTGAGAACCAGCGTCATCAATTCCAATAATTTCATGGTTTGCGAGGGATGTTGCAAGAATGTGTACCGAGCCCCGTGGAGTACCCAGATCCAGTACAAGAAGCCAGAGACGATCTTCCTGTGAGCCACTCCGTTGGACGAGGACGACCCCCCCTCCCGCCAAGCTGTTGTAGCAGAGAGGACGAGAGAGATCCAAGAGCGGACAGATTGAGAAGACACGGTAGCCCATTTCCAATTTAATGTCTCAATGGCCAATTCTTTAATTCCTCACATGATTTCATTCTTTCTATTTTATATATTACATCCATATTTTGGGAAGGATTATTCTATCAAACAGTGGGAAGGACAATTATAACGTAACTTAGAACAGTCATATAATACGTAAAGAACCCTGATTAACTTAATCTAAATTCCGTATTTTATCCAGTTAATTGTTTAATTGTGTTTATTAAAGTCTTACGTTCAGATCTTTATTCAGTAACAATATAGCAGATTGCTCAGTCAGTAGTTTACATTCATTATTATTTCGGAGCTATTAAAGCCTTATTTGTATTTTACATTCCGAGAGAAATAGAACTATTTATAATTAGAGTTCCTGTTGGACATTGTTATCACTAGATATTTCTGAATTCAGTATAACCCGAATTTCCTTGAGATATAGATTGTGTAATTGAACAATTGAGAATTGCAAACATATCTAATTTACATATTACTATTGCTAATATATCATTATTGTTATATCAAGAACTTCCAATCATTGTCTTATAAGTTAGTTTAAAGAACCCTTAATTGATAGTCATTCTGTTGTATGCCACACAATTTAATTGCTAAGTTATATTTGGAATTATGATTACTCATTGAAACGTATAATTAGTCATATTGCCACAAGTCATTTCTTAATTATAAATTGTATCATTTTATTTGAATCTTAATTAGAGCTTGACTAAGTTGAAATTCATATCTTAAATTATCCTTATCATTTGCATTATCTTCCATACAAAATTGTTTTATATACATTTGTTGAATATTGAATAAACATTATATGTTAAATTGTTAAGTCAGTCTAAGTGCCTATTCTTTCCTCTAGGCCGGGCCTGTTTAAGCGGAGGTATCTTTAATGTAAGTGGGATAAACCCTAAATTATCATAAACACTTTGTGGAAAGTATAATCCACTGGCGCAGTCTTTTACCTAACATAATTATAATAAATTACTCGACCATAATTCTATGAATATTATCCCCAGGAACCCTACATAGCGTTTTAACCTTGCGATGATAAATGCTCTTTTTTCCAGGCTATTTTTGCGCTTGGAGCTCTACAGAGAAGCTAACTTTCGTGTTTTTAGGCGGAGCTTTCTCACAGCTCTTTATAATCTCTGAACAATACCTAGTTAATAAAGAAAGATATAAAGCCAGTAAATGATAATGAGAAAGGCGACAATATCAATTTAACACAAATATTTGATATTTGTGATTGCTAGCTAATGATAATAGGCAAGAGTGACTCTGGTAGGCAAAAGATTTCGTGGCTTTGAATTTCGGCCATTTTCTCTATTTTTGGTCTCTTTTATTCGATACGATAAAGAATACTTGGGGGAAAATAGATTTCGTTCCGATTTCGGCTTCGTGACTCTCTGGAGAATAAACAAACGTTCCCCTTGAAACACACCATGCCAAAAATCTAGTTTGAATTGCTTGTGTGTATTTTGCGTTTATTATTTAATTCCTAAATTCATTTTTCTTACTCTTATTTAAGAAGGAGAGTTTTCTGTAATAAAGACAGTTCATTCGATTTATAATAAATCAAATGCATAAATCTAGTCATGGCGGATTAGATTTAGAATTCTGACTAACGATTGTGGCAATAGGCACGATAAATAGTCTGCCTTAAAATTTTATTTCTGTTTTTATGATTTGAAAACCTTCCTATATAAATCACAAAGCAGGAAAAAGAAAGAAAGATAAACCGATAAGCAGTCCGCTTTCAAGGCTACGTTTACGACTGGATTTTGTTTCATTGCGTGCATTTCAATAACAATAAAGACCGACGGGTAGCTTCGTACACAAGTGACAGTTTGGTGGCAGAGTGAAGGGAAAATTTGACATAATTTGAATGTCGCTGTTGTTTGTTGTTTGAAAAATGAAATTAAACGCAGGTAAAAAAAAGCGAATATAAACTGCAGAAAAAGCGCGTGAGGTCAACCGCGGTGCAATAAATCGATAGTGGTTAATTTTGCATTCCTTATCTTTTGTCTTATTTTAGCGTTCATTTAAAATTAACCGTGTAGACAATCACAAATTGTTTACAACATGCCAAACAATCGAATGAAAAGCAACGGTTTGGGGGGGGGGGCAGTAGCAAATGATTAACTGTTGCAATCGACTGTCAATTTCGGCGACGTAGAATTGGTGGAGTTAATAAACAACAAGGAGAAGAATTGGAGGGTGAGACTTTGCATGCTTCTGTGTTGTAATAGTTTCCCATGTGGGCTTAACGGTTGGAACTCGACTGAATGCATGGAAAAGATTTTAATGGAGGTTCGTCTTCCGCTCGAATGCGCTCTACACGTTAGTGAGCGCTTGTTTCCTGCGAACGAGACTCTCGTGCTCGAGTGGGGGCGCTTTTGATGGAGTGGATGGGTAAGAGGGTGGTGTCGCTTTGTCCCCACCACTCTTTAGTCAGAGCCCCTTTCCGTCCCGCGTAATTGGACCCCGTCGCTGCACCGAGGAGTTGCTAAGCCTACGAGGCTTTAATGCAAGGAAAGAATTCTTCACGTGAAATGAAATGGAAAGGAAAGAATTAAAAAAAATAAGAAAGAGTACAAAAAGAGAAAGGTGAGAGAAAGACATCTTTTCACTTTTTACACTGAAACTGTTTTCATCACGTGAACAAGGAATTCTCGTTAAAGTGAATTCGTAGATGGAAAAGAAGAGTTCGTGATTTTTACCTAAATATTGAATGACCCGACCGCTGGCTGTTGATGTCTTCAGACAAGGGATCACGGTCCCAATTTAGACAAGCGTGAAGGCGCGACAATTCTCTCTTTCATCCCCACGCCTCCATCGTCGTCGTCGTCAGTTCAACATCACCCGAATCCACAGTTTTCCTCGCTGAATCCGATGGAAACGCGTTTGAATTTTCTTGAGTGAACAGTCATTCCATATGGCACCAGCCATGATACTGGCTGACTGTTGACACTTTATTGGAAAGGGACTTTTCTCCCCACGTATCTTTCTATTCCACAGAATACGCGATTCCTAAATCACATTATAAACGTTGATAAAATTTATTAAGTTATGATATTAACTTTCAACATCCCTACTCAAAGCTAGAATCTATTCGTGAAAATTCGTTAATTATAGTGCATTTTTTAGAGATCGACAAGTCAATTTATAAATTACATTGATTTTTTTTTTAATTAATAAATTACATTTCAAGCCGCGGGTAAGGAATAAATTCAAGACTTTTAATTAAGACAAGGCATCTTAAAAACCAATTTTATTAAACGATCTCCAAGGTTTCCCTTTATTTTGAAGAGGGTGTTAATTCATTTCGACACGTCTCATTAATTTCGTGGTTACTACATGGTCACTGGATAAACAGCTCTGGAAGCATTTGTTTAAATCCCCGAGTTCCTTAAAGTACCCGGAGCAAAGTAGTAAGCAGAACAATCTAAGGATTAAGGATAGCATTTAAATATCAGCAATTACGATATTAGGGATTAAAGGATTTACGATAAATTAATATATAATCGGATTACAATTGTATGTATAAATGAAATTGTACGCAGCATCTAAATGAGTAATACATATAGCAGAGCATGCATAATGCATCCACTTTAAGAATATTTTGACAGAAAAAAGGCATTCGATAATAACAATAATTGAGAAATTATCATTTTCTGCAATTCTTTAAAAATAATTTTGAGGTAATATTAAATTTAAACAAGACGTTTCCAGTTAAAGAGAGACAGGATTCTACGTGTGACTAAAACAATGGAAGCATTCTGATTTGCCGCAAGATTTTATTAATGTCAGACTTTTCTACATTGTTTCATAAATTTTCTTTAAATGACAGATTCTTTGTAGGAACATAAGTGTCACTTTAATGGCAGTGGTGGCGGCTGTTTGAATGGCAGGCGCAGAGTAGTGTTTCCGACGTAGCTTTTCAAATCCAATTCCAATATGTAACTATTTTACAGTACATAATCTATGACTTTCTAAAAAATTCATATGACCTTCAAAAGTTCTGCAGTTTTTTACTGAACAAGTTCATATCGTATTTATAAGAAAATGAGACAAAAAACGAAAACGTAGAATTCAGACGTTACTCGCGATTGGCATCTTAATTAATAGCAGAGGATAGCTTAATTACATATGAAGACGAAGAAGAAAGCGAGATCTTTTAATTGTCTATGATTAAATACGGTGACAATCAATTAACAGCCGACACCTAAGCATCTAACTCGCATGCGCAATGTGAAAAATCTAAAACTCAGATCTATATTAAAGACCATTAATAATATTTACGATTATTAGCATAAAATTGGTGTGAACAAGAGGTATTGTGTCGTCTTCTTTCGTGGTATTGTATCCACAGTCTTATTCTATTTATTAACAAGGACCATAAAAATTATGAAAACCGTGACATTTACTTGATATGGTTAAATGTGCTCCAAACTACTTATCCCATCACTTCCATGCATTATCAACCCCCTTAATATTATTTTTATTAATTTTACGAGTATTTAATACTATTTAGGGGAGTAAATGTTTCTTTCATCCAACTTACCAATATAATCATTCTCTTCTGTTGAATACAGAAGCTACATTTGGAACATAAAATAAATTAAGACGATAAACGAAAGAAAAAATTTCCGCGACCTGAATTCGAACCAGGGACCACGTGTATGTAGTTTGTTGCCTCTACCAACAACTGAGCAACCATGGATTTAGTACAACAAAGTTGTCCCCAAATGTCCTAAAGACAACACAGTAGTCAAAGTGGAAGCCCAATGATAGGGTATTTAGAGCGGATCTACCCCTGTGAATCCCTCAGCTATCGTCTTGATAGTAGACATCGTCCAAGTCATAAACATCCTTGATGTGAACCACAAAAGGCAGCAGCTTTCCATCCAAAATTTCACGACAGTAGTTAAGCCTTGCTAGTTAAGCCTTGTGCTAATTTCAACGAGAGGTTGTGGGAAGAATAAAAAAAATATCAAATTGGAAGAGTTAGCATGCTTTCGGTAATTATTGAATGAAAGACGATGGTTATCAAGGTAGTAAGAAGATCTAAGAAGAGCAAGTAATTGTTAGTTTCAACTTTGAAAGTTAATTGCATCTTTTCACATCCGTCTCTTAAATATTTGCATGATTTACGGTCGGGTACGGTGTCAAAGCAACACGGGCGCATTGAACCTTCGACTCTTTCTACCATTTTTGTCAGTCTGTTGCCTTGGTTGGAGAAATAGATTTTTATTCCTCCTTAAATAAATTTAAGGCGGGAAATCCTCCTTTCTAAACTTTGAGCTTAGTCATTGAGCTTTCACTTTGACTACTTTGTAGGTTAGGATATTTGGAGATAACCTTATTTTCAATACCTTTATTCTTAAAGTTCTTTGACCTTGCGGTCGTGCAGTTGGGAGAGCTAGGTATGCGTGGTCCTTGATTCGAATCCAAGTCGCGGAATTTTTTCTTTCATTTTTCATCTTAATTTAGTTATTATCTTCTGTACAGTTTTGCTGAGCGTCGACTACAGGCAACATCGTGCCAGGGATCCAAATTAAAATCTTATGGTACCATTAGAACACGTACTATTAAATCAATTCCAACTATCATTAATTACTTGATATTTTTATTCATGACACTTCGTTAGAAGTTGTTTGATAAATTACATGCCATAACAATACATGATTATTAAAACTTAGCATTAAATAACCAAGAATCTTCAAAAATTTATCTAAGACATAAACCAGATACAAAGTTTAATGATAATCATCAAAGCTATTCCACAGCTAAAAGAGCCCAAGATTAGTGACAGATTGGCGGCAGTGACCAAAGCGGAAAACCCCCTTAAATTAGTAAAGCCCACCTTTTATGTCTGTGCTATTGTTCTAATAATAAAAGGATAAATACTCAGCCTGTATTTATCCACTGCAGGACATAGGCCTCTCCCACCACAGGGGGGGTGGTATTTGGTCTAATCTCCCACGCTGACCAGACGGGTTGGGAGATGCATTTTTGAGCTTCTGCCAGCTTTTAACGAATGCTACAAGATGGCGTTCATAGCATCCTGGACCGACGGCTTAACATGCCCTCCGAAGCACGGGGGGAGGAGTACGAACTCTCTTCACTGAATGGGGTCACCCATCCAGTTACTAGCCATGCTAGGCGAAGATTAACTTCAAGAGCTGGCTTGCTCTGTGAAAGCCCCTAGCCCATGGCACCCCCCATTGTTCTAATATCCGTCTTATATTCTGTTAAAACTCGTACAACTGATTAATCCGACCTAATATAATGCGCAATATCATCTGTGAGAGTCAGACTGAAAAAAATCTAATCTACCTACTACCTAAATTTTAGTAGAGGAAAAACGAAAGGAATAATTCCGCGACCTGGAGTTTAACAAGGGATCATGACTATCCGACTCGCTGGTCTTATTGATCTTATTTATGGTATAGCCAAACCGTAAGATCAAAATTCCTGAGTGGAATGATAAATGAACGAGAAAAGGGGAGTTAATTCTTAGACATGACTCAATTTCCAAAAAGGGAAAACCTCTAATCCATAGACTTTTTTGATGACTTTATTTTCTACCTCTCCTGTCTAAAGATTATATCCCCCGTGCTCCTCTTTTATAGTTAACCGATCATTCTACTCAGGGCTCTCGATCTTCCGGTTTGATGATACCTCCTTCGAGTCCAGGTCGCATAATATTTACTTTAATGAATTTGGAGCATTTTCTCCAGTATACAGGATGGGTCAAAACTAGATTTACACATGGTAGGTATGTCCTTTACACTTTTTAAAAGCATTTTTTTTTCATTTATATTTATTTGTTACAATTATATTTGTTATACTGTATTCCTTCAGTACTGTTAATGTACCTGTGTTTACGCTTTACTTATATTTTTTAGCACAGTTTAATCTCGTTAATGCTCAAAATGTCCTCAACATTCCTCGAACTGTAGGCCTACTTTTGGCCCACTATATTTCACCACTTCATAAATTGATCAGACAAAAAGGAAACAAAATTAATTAATGAAGTCAATACTATTTTCTATTTTCCTTTTCAGAATATTCTAGAGTACTGAAAGCTGCTTTTGAGTATATTTAGAAGGGGATATTTAATAAAACTATTTTCATAGAAATAATGAAGGCCGATTGCACATTCATTTTGCCTTAAAATTGTTTAATCATCTCTTTTTGCCGGAAGAATTTTGATAACCTATGACTGGCAATACCATTTTATTGATTTTTAACAGTTGCTTAAATTTTACGAATTTGATATTGTCGATTTTTTTTTAATTGAAAAGTCATAAAAAGTTAGAAGTCGCTTGGGTGAATTAATCTTGTGGTAATTTTTGGAGTTAAATAGAGAATTGCAGGAAATGAATATTCAGGCACTGAAAGTTGAATAACGGAGTTTTCCAAGTGCGCACTCGGCCTAATGGATAAGGAGACCGCCAATATCGCGGGGAAACCAGAAGCTAACGAGGGAAACTCCCTCGATGGGCCCGCCAGCTTGATTACGGCAAACAAAATTATCTCAGCAAAGACAAATTAACACGCTTTTAAATAGTCCGACTTAAGAGTTAAAATTGTTTTATGAACAAAAAGTGGAAATTTTAAGGTAATGAATAAACTTGGAAATATTTGTCATAAGCAGACAAGTGATTTTAAATTAAATGATACTAAAACAAGATTGGCAACTTTCGAATGCTACAGCAATTTATAAGTCGGATTTGTAGGTCTTTCTTTTCCTCTCCTGTTTCTTTTCTCTTTTTTTTAAATTTTTTTTTTATTTTTCCTAAAGCGGCTCCCAGTGGTCTGCTATGTAATCCAAAAACGAAAAAAGTGCTTCAAAGTGTAAAAAAAGTTCTTGGCAAAAACCTTTAGTTCATTAGAGTTCATTTCTTCTAACATGAAACCGGGCTTTCAAGAAGCTTTGTTCCATCTTAAGCGAGGATGAAAAAAAAAATCGATGAGGCTCTACCAGGGAAAAGGACATCTAATTAATGAACGAAGTTGACAAAATTTATACGTTAAAGGTGATCCGCACGGATAAAATTTAATGTGATAGCTAATTACGTGTACGAGCATTTTTAATTTTACAGAGCCTCTTTGTTTACATAATCTATTATAATAATAAGGGAACACAATAATTGTCTTAAGTGTGTCCCTTAATGTTGTGGGAAAGATTATTTACTGAATTCTAAATTGCTGTTAATTTACGGGTACATGATTACGAGCATTACTTAAAAGTTGTAATTCGCTTAATTGCATGTAAAGTATTTAATCTTTAATTATGCAGAATCTGTTGGAATAAATATGTGGTGTTCGATTATGATGTGATTGTCTAACTCAGTATAATAATTCATATTTAATAATATTGATGACGTTATAATATGGTGGTGAATGCTGGATTTTTCGAGCCACCTATCACATTAACAGGTAGTAATAGCTGAATTTTTTTGACAATATCGAAATTGTGAATTCGAATTGCAATTCATCCGCGATGATATTTGGTTGTTGGGCAACTTCGTTATCGGGTCTATCTTTTCCATGAGATCCATATCAGTATTAAATTGTCTATAGAGATACTGAAGAATTGTGTATCTTCAGATCGCCAAAAAGAAAAATTCCAGCTACAGATAATTTTTCATTACAACAGATAACCATCTACTTCCATGTTGTGTGTGATAAATGACAGACAGGTCGGCGAAGGGACAAAATCTAAATCATGAAAAATGGTTCCAAAAAAAAAATTATAGCTTCTTGCTGGAAACTTTTGAAAAAGTATGCAAACAAAGAGTGCAAAAAGTTCTTTTATATAGTATTGGAAATTTGTGTGTGCGCATTATTAAATGAAAAAATAATTATTTTTCCAGAAATTGTACTTTCATTCTCTCCTTTAATAATGATAACTGATAGCATTTGAAAATTTCACTTCGAAAAATTTGCTTGTTAAAATCGTCATAAAAATTCATTAAAAATTTTTGCATTGTAATTTTCCAAAATAATAGCTGTCATTTGCACAATAAGATCTAAAAGATAACTATTATTTCGGCAATAAAAACTTTGGAGAATGAACGATGGAGAATGAACTCTTAATCAAAAAGTTACGTCAGTCAGGATATCAAAACAAGAATATCAAAACGAAATGTATTCGATAGGAAAAATATCTGCAGTGTTTCTTTTTTTATTAAACAATTAACGACTAACATTAAATAACCTAACAAAGCATCACTTTCCCAAATGGCTCACCTTGCCTTGTACAAGCTGCGGAACTAGAAAGTAGTTTTGGATGAGCAACGATCCGAGCACTGTCTTAACTTGTTGATAATGTGGTCAATTGAACTCTGCCTCTGAAAACCAGTTTAAGCGCCTAAGTCCTTAGAGGCAAGATGCAAAGGCCATCTTTGGTCAAGCGGAGGAAGCTTTGACTGGTCGAATTCCAGCATCTCGAGGTTTCGCTGCCGAGGGGCTCCTGGAAATCTAAGCAGCAGTAGGTGAATTGTCATTATCTTGCAACAACGACGCAATGCCTCCCCTTTTACTGCCGTGATCATTTTGTCGGAACTTTGACCATTCGCCCCGACTGCACAAAGTTGATATCCCATAGTGGGCATAGAAGGGGCTCGTCATGCTTGACATTTGTGCGACCATTTTGAAATTTCCTAAACCGTGCATAGACATTCTGTTTTGACGAAGCAACGATTCTGTGCTACGTTTCAATTCTTCGATGTACTACGCCCGATACATTTTTCATGGTTGTGGTTACAATTATCGGTTATCATTCTCACAAGAGCCAAGGAAGAAGACTGTAATTTAATGCATGCCATTCAAAAGCTCTGGTCCAAAATATAGTGAATGTATTCTCATCAACTATCATTTTATGTTATATAATGCTAATTGCTTCGTATTTTTCTGGAAATCAAATTTCAGTTCAAGTTGAAACCTATTTCAAGTTGTAGTTTGATCGTTGTTATTTGGACACTTTAAAAGAATCCAAAGATTTTAGAAGTTTTTACTGTGATTAACACTTTTCAGAAAATTTTAATATTCTTGTGAGTGGACTTATGTCCGTTTCCCTACATCAATAGAGAAACTCGGATAAAGTGACCTCTTTGCAAATGCAAATAAATGCGACTAAAAAATAAGTGCTACGCACCTCTGGCACCTGCGCAACTGACTTATGACGTTATGAGCTTTGACTTTCCTTGTATTCGAAGGTCAGCTTTCGCTTTCGGCGGGATGAAAATGGTTGAAGCTTTTCAAATTCCATTTCAGAAAAAAATAATAAAATCACTTTTTTGAAGTTTTGGAAGAGAAAAGAAAAAAAAATGAAGGCAAAAAAGTCGGAGTCATGTGATATAGGAAGAGTGAGATATAAAAGAACTACTTTCTAAAGAGGTCACTTTAGTTTCTCTACCCATATAGGGGAATGACTAGTCTTATTATATACGAAAACGTTTTAAGATAGTTAAAATTGTTTTCCAAGCAACGCTCAATAAAGAAAGTGACCGAACCGGAGGATTTGAAATTTTAGCTTTAATTTGTCGTCCATTCATAGCCATTGAAAGACATAATGATGAACAATCAACTTCCGCTATGTATTATCCCTAAAATGTATTTAAGCAGCCTTTCTATCAGTTTGTTTTTTTTTTTGTTTTTTTTTTTTTTTTTTACAAAATAAGCTGTATTGTAAGATCACGATCCGTTCTGTTAATAGATACGGTACAGAAGAACCTCACATCTACGACTGTTTGTTTTGTTGGATTTCTTCCTCTCATTAAAAACTATTATCGACTACATTATTTTCTTATTTAGAATTATAACAGTTTGCCTAGTATTTTGATGATTTATTTAATTTAATCGGTCGAATAGGTATAGCTTATGTTCGTCCATGTAATTGGAATGAAGCTTTTGTTTTAAAATCTACTAATTTAAATTCTTTTGTCATTTGTAGAAACGTATGGTGATGGAAGTGCCAACGAAGTTTTAAGTGGTTCTTTTGGCAAGCTCTCTTCTTCTGTTCTCCATCCATCTCAATGACAAGCGTCTCGAGAATTAGAGACATTAGAAGCGATTAAAGGCGTATCGACCGTCAAATTGAATAGAAAATCACCAACATTTCCTATTGTTTGCCACGCCATCACCATTTGCTTAAACCCTTCCTTAAGACTCGTTGATAGCAACGTATACATTTCTTCCTTGATCTAGGGCTCATTTCCTAACTTTTCATATTTTTTAATTGAGTTTAGGTTTTCTCGTATTGTGAAAACTTGAATAAAAAATTATCCAACGTCCTATTAAAGGCCTATCCCTATTTAAAGCCTGTATAGAATTCAGTGCGTTGCTTTCTAGGCATTACCCACTAGTTCTTGTGGGTCGATGGTTTCTCTTTAAATGTTGTTCTAACGAGAATGCGTTACTCTTCCCGCTGTTATTTATTTATTTTACTTCGCTCTGCCCCCATTTTCCCCCCTTCTTATCGTCCCTACCTTGCAAATACGGAAAAGAACCCTTTCCACCCGCCTCCCTTATTGATTCTTCTTCCGTCTCAGTGGACTGATCTTTTATTAGCGCCAGGAGAAGCTGATTTGCTGCCTTGGAGCAACTAATGCCGGGGAGTTCACCACAAAACAGCCACTTCCCCTTCCTTCGCTCTCTCTCTCTCTCCTTTCACCCGCTCGACCCCGGATCCTTCCGTTGTGCAGCTCTTCCACGTATCCTCTTTTTTCCTATGGAAAGACAGCAAAAGACGTTCCATGCGATGCTCGATAACGATTAAATGGGTAGCCATCGATTGGAAAACGCCGATTGGCCTGTCGAGGGCCCCCTTCTTACACCCTCCGCATATCCTTAATTCCCTTCACCATCTGATACGACTTTGATGTTGAATAACGGTGAAGTTAGCGATAATTTAACGACTAGTCTCCATAGTAACAAGGAAAATGTTTCTTTTTCTTATGCCTTTAAAGATTTTTTTTCTGTTTTTTTTTTTCCCTCGGCTTTTTTTTTTTTTTTTTTTTTATTGAAAAACCCATTCGCCTTGAATCTTGCGACGCCGTTTCATTACGTTCGAATTTAGTCCATTTTAATACGCATTAACTTTTCGCCATTAAAGATGCGATTATAGAAATCTGTGTTATCTCAAGAGAATAAACATTGCCATAACAAACAAGAAGATAGCGATTTGGAGATAATTCTCCTCCTCCTTTCCTCAGCAACTCCCAGACTAGATAGATACTGTCTGCGCGCCAAGAGTAGACGTCCTGAGGGAAAGACATCCTGGCTTGGTGCAGGCACTGTAGAGATCAGTCTAATCTGAATAAGAGGGGCGAACGATGGCTTTTCATGTCGCGCTTCTTTTAATAGTAAAGTATTTATTAAGTAGCGGAAGAATGGATCACGTTTCATTTATTGGTTTCACAATGTCCGCCTGTCCCTTTCATATTTTCTACATTTTTTCATGTAGAAAGTTGAAATTCCGAACGTAGCTTACAGTGGGCATGTCCTCCTTCACTATTTAATTTGGTTTTGATTGGCCCACTGGGGTCAGTGTTACGGAGGTGGAGTTAGAGTGGACCAATATCTCGTATGTAAAGGAGTGAAATTCAGTATGCAGAATCCTCTACGCAAAATCTACATTACTATGAAGTTTGGACCAAATTATCCCAGTGGAGTTGTGGGGATGGCACTCACTTGTCTTTAGAATTATACCAACATATCTCATGTGATATATCATTCTATCGGAAATGATAAGAAACGAAAGAAGATAGAGCTCTTTTACATTTTCTAAATACCACGTTCGAGAAAATCAATTTTTTGATTAAAAAAATGGGGAGGGTGTTAAAAAGTACAAATAAAGGGGTAAAAATAGATGGCCTCTCAGGGCTTCTGTTACTTTCCTATACTCTCCTCGAGAGGGACTAATTTCTTGTTAAATGTTTAGTAAATTTTGCCTCTGTTTGGAGAAAAAGAAATTATAGTATATGAAGGTGGTTTGTGATTGAATTCCCCTCTTATTGGATTTAGACTGAGCTCCACGATGCTGCACCAGGCAGCGAGTGTAGGCTTCGAAAGGAATTTTTCGCCCTATGCCATAAACACTCTATCCGATTGAAATCAGATGACGAGCCGATCAATGAAATATGCAATGAAACCCATCGAATTTTCACTGAACAAATCTGAGACCAATCGAGCACATTGGCAGGAGTCATGAACGGGTGCACTTGGTCTGCAAAAACGTTGAGATAGCTGGTGGCAGTACAGTTAGGGAACCAACAGAGGCCCAGAAAAAATTTCCAGTGAATAATTTCACATATTTTTCGCCTATACGTTGCCACTTGGCAAAACAAGTCCATGCTATTTGCGTCATATTCCTTATCCCGTTTTCCTGGTTTAATTTCCGTGCTTCTTGGCCCATAGCAGGCGAGCTTTCCTGATAGCATAGGCGCCCAGGAGACTTCCTGGTGCTATACCAATTAGGGATTACAATTGTCGTGTTGTGCTTTCGGAGTATGAATTTTTTTACACCTGACTTGTGTGGATATTGCTGTAGACTATATATGCCACTCGCCTGTTACCTCGCTTATCGCTCTTTTGCAGAAATGCCATTCTTTATTCACTACAGATTCTGTTGCACGTGAAAACTGAGGACTTAGCTGTTTCCAAAATACTCAAACCGTTTCTTCTTGCACTACGATGATGCCACGTTCGAAGTCTTTAATTCCGTTGTTATTATCCATATTTAAGCTACTGTGCTGCCAAACAACAGTTGTGCAGACAATATAATGCCTTTTATGCACTACGCGTTGCTGTTATATCAGTGATTTACATACGGTGGTGACTCTAATAAAGGGGTCACTCAGTGTATATCCCAATATGATTTCCATATTTTTGTTTGTCGCTAGCTACAGTACGGCCAAAAAGATTTGCCGTTAGGATTGCTAAAAAAAGGGTTATTTGTCAATTTAGAATGATGTCTAATCATAGGGTTTTTTGAATTTGAAGGAATTTTTTCCAGTATTTGGGTCCGTTGTTGAGAAAGAAAAAATCCGCTCTGAGGTAAAGCAATACTCTATTTAATAGCATGGCTGACACGTTCGGTAGGTACATTTACTATTTAAGTTATATATTTGTAAACCATACTTCTCATTTTGTTATTATTGGCTCTGAAACGCGTCAACCACGCTAGTAAATTCAGAATTATCATAGTTTTGGATTAATTTTATTGCTGTATTGTTATAAAGTAGCATCTATGCAAGACCCTCAAAAAATTAGTCTTTTTATTATAGTGAATGTATGCCTTCAAAAAAATAGTCTCTTATTATAGTGAATGTATTCTGAGGGCTATCAACTGGGACCGGGACCAAATTATTTTTTACCCTATTTACTCCTGAAATAATCAAAATGAATTCAAAGTTGTTTTTACCTGTTTTCTATGGCCAACAATAACATTTTGTCTTTTAAAATCTAAAACTACCGATTTATGCCTGTTCGGGAGTTCGGATTAGGAAAATAGCTATTCCCCTCAGAATTAACTCTAGCACAGTAACATCAATAAAACATTAATTCCGCTCGTAATAACGTTAAATTTCATTCTTTTTATCAACACTAGATGACAATAGGAAATTTCATATTTTTAATTATGACAAAGCGTTTAATTTTAAAACTTACTTAACAATTACAGGATGTAACTCAAGACCATGTGTAACTTTATTATACTATGTTCGCACCATGAGTTAATCACGATCAGTAGACCGCAGTTACTTAACCGTGGCTACCTAATCAAGCACTTTCCGTTCGCGCTAAATCCAGGAAAAATGGCGGTTTATCAAGCGAATTGACGGTTAGCGAAATTACAATAGATGCCGTGATCATGGAGCAGAACGTTCGATATGTGCTCCTACACGTGAGCCTTTTTCAAGTCTGAAGCGTTTTCTCCCCAAACGTATATAAGAGCTTTAGTTTCCTCATCAGACCACTCGCTGCTGCACTTTTGACGGTAACCGACATATTTTCCTTTTTCTTGACGGTAACCGACATATGACGTCACTAATACTATGTTCGCACGACGCCTTGGTCACGGTTAAGTAACCACAGTTACCTCTTGTTCAAGATCAACAAGGACAGTGCGACCGGTGTAGTGTTTTTTATTTTAACTCCCATATAATACGTAATAACTCCCCAGTCATTATTATATATATAATAACCACTCTCTCTATATAATATTAATTCCCCTAGCTTGGGATAAGCAGATTGTGAAATGACGAATTGTGATTAGCCGAACATGCCCAGTCGAGCCTAACAGCCCCGAAGGAGTCACATCGAAAAATGTCGGGCTGTACCGAGGATGTTTGATAACTTCCAATTGAAATCTTTCCAGTAGGTGGAGGGTCTTCTTGGCCACATGTGGCTTAGCGTTGTCCTAGAGCAGAACTATGCCTTTCGAGAGCTTCCCTCTGCGCTTGTTTTTGATGGCCTGTTTCACCTGTGACAAGAAAATGCAGAATACTGTGGGAAAATGGATCTGTACGCAACGGAGAATTTCTACACTGAAGCCATCCTTTAGCTTCGTACGCAATGGGATCAGTGCCTCAATATCAATGGCAATTATCAATATATTGTTACACACTAAACTAACCTTCAAATATTCTGTACTTAAAATATTATTAGATATAGTCTCCTTTTCATTTGGGCACACCAAATCAATCTAATCCACACATTACAGTTTGATAATCAGCTTATATTGAATCTAAATAGGGAATACGTTTCATACAATAGGGAGAAATATCAAAACATAAATTCATCGACTAGTGCCAATATTCTAGATATTATCTTGTCAAAAGATGCTAGTGCTATTAATGATATTGTTATTTCCGAACCATTTGGTACTAGTGATCATGCGGTTATTGAATTTGATTATACAAAGAGTAGGGTTATTAAATCTTTAGGGTTATTAAATCTTATTAATCCTAGGCAGTTTTGTAATTACATGAAAAATAAACTATCTGTTAAGGACATGGGTATTAAGGTGAAGAGTATAAATAATAATTTATCCTCCAATGATGAGGAAGCTGCTGAGATTTTGGCTGATTCATATGCTAAGATGTTTATAATTAATTGTGATAATGACAAAGTTAAAATTCCTGTGACCTTATTGGATGATAATCTTTTTGCTATATTTGCAAATCTTAAGGATGATGATAAATTCAAAATTCCTCCAATAAGTGCTGTTGAGGTTGCACATAGGCTTTCTACTATGAATCCCAAAAAAGCAGCTGGCCCAGATAATATCCTGGGATTGTTTTTGAAAAATTGTGCTGATAGTTTATCGGGTCCTCTGACTATTATTTTTAATAAATCAATTGAGGAAAATATTGTCCCTGATGAATTTAAGTTATCTTCAATAATTCCTATTTTTAAAAAGGGTGATAGGACTGATCCTTTGAATTATAGACCGGTTAGTCTGACCAATCTTGTTTTTAAGATTTTAGAGAGCCATATACTTGATAATCTTTTAGTTTTTCTAAAAAATAATAACTTTGATTGGGGTAACCAGCATGGGTTCCTTAAGGCTAGATCTACGCATACCAATCTTCTTACAGCCTATGGTGATATAATGAATTATTTGGATAATTTTAATCTTATTGATGTTATTTTTATTGATTTTGAAAAGACTTTTGATAAATTTTTACTGTATAAACTATCTGTATTAGGTTTTCATGAAACTACTATTATCTGGTTGTCAAGTTATTTTGATAATAGATTTTTTAGGGTGAAGGTAAATAATGATTTTTCAAACTGGAAGCCTATTTTTACTGGATTACCACAAGGGGTTGTATTGTCACCTATTTTATTTAATTTATATGTTTGTGATTTAAGTATTAATATTTCTTCTCATTTGAGTCAATTTGCTGATGATACTAAGTTATTTAATGTGGCTAATACAGTTGAGGATTGTAAAGTTATTTAAAAAGATATTGATTATTTGTCTCAATGGGCTGAAGTCTGGATGATGTCAATCAACTTGGCCAAATGTAAGGTCCTACATTGTGGTAAAAAGTCACTCTCGACTTGTTATAAATTTAATGACTATACTTTGTCTAAAACTTTAATTGAGAAGGACCTTGGTGTATTAGTTGATGGCAAGTTTGACTGGTCTGCCCATACAAAATATTCAGTTAATCAAGCCAATAAAATGATTGGTTTAATCAAGAGATCTTTTAGTAGTTTCCTCGTCATAGTTTTAAATTAGTTTATAATACTTATATCAGGCCACATTTAGAATTTAATAATTCTTTGTGTTCACCACTTTTTGTTAAGGATAGTAATTTGATTGAGGGGGTTCAACGTAGAGCTACTAAGCTTGTTAGTGGGCTTTGTGATGCACCGTATTGTGTTAGACTTAGTCAGTTAAATATGACTACACATAAAGTTAGACGTGTTAGGGGAGATCTGATTGAGTACTTTAAGTTTATTGTTATGGGGCATTATAATATGGATTGCTCTAGTTGGTGGACCTTCCCAAACAATTCCTTTCGCAAACATGCATTTGCCCTCTCAAAAAAAAGATGCTGTCATTCATTTAATTTGCATAATTTTAGATACAGAGCAATAGATATGTGGCACAAGCTGCCTCAATCTATTGTTGAATCCCCTACATTAAATATCTTTAAAAATAAATTGGATATTTGGTTATCAATGACTTATTGTGATGAGAAATTTTGATTTTAAATTTTGATCATTTGTGTTTTATATTTTAGTTTTACGTATCTTTGTTGTGAGATGTCTACGAGCCCTTTGTACATAAGTTTTAATAAATAAATAATAAATAAACATTGAATATCCGCGATCTTTTGAGGGCTTGTTATACAATAACAAGTCGGGCAAAAACGGCGCACTTCGATGAGTAGCAGTATTGGATTGCCTTCCTCTTGCCCTCAAAAAATGGCAGCTGTACCCATCATTCAATGCGAAGATTTTTTCCCCTATTGGAGAAATTTGATCAGACGTGAGTCCAGCGGTTTGGCAGTGCCCAGTTCGAGTTGTTAACGAGGCCTGAAATATATTTTAAAAATTTTCAGCTATTGATGAAACCAAACAAAGCGTTAAGAGACGTGCATATTCGCATTATGAATTCCAAGACATATACGAATATTTGAGTAATCAAAACTATCCTGTTGATATGAAAAGCAAAGGAGAGAAAGTGAATTTTCGACGTTCAGCAAGAAACTTTGCCATTGTGAATAACGAATTAAAGTTCAATCGACGACACAAAGATGGCCCTATCAAGCAGCTGAAAGTTATTTGGAGCAAGGATGAGGTAGTAGCGGTTATTAAAGACACACATGACATGAGAAGTAAAAGTTTGCAAAGCCATTATGGGATATTGACAACAATTCGCCTTGCCTGCGACAAATTCATAGAAGCAGATATAGAATCATACGACAGGTGCCAGCGTGTGAACCCAAAATTTAGTAAGGAAGCACCATGTACATTATATGCATGTTGATATTTCACGATGTTACATGTCTTTTGTGTTTACTTTAATCAAAATAAGTATTGTTAAAAGTTGAGAAGCCATCACTACTCTTATTTGTTTAATTATTATTAATTTCTAATTCAGTTTCAGATAACTTATGCCAATTTTTATTTGGGAGTTATAATTATATAGAGAGAGTTATAATTATATATATAATAATGACTGGGGAGTTAAAATTATATATATAATATTGACGGGGGGAGTCGTTATTATATATAAGCTTATAATAATGACTGGGGAGTCATTATTACATGCTATACCGGCTTCGGTTACCAAACTGCGTTTTCAGCTCGGTTAAGAGTCAGTTAAGTAACCGGGTTATTACAGTATGTTCGTACATTGAGTTAACTACTGAACCGTAGTTAGCCAGCTAATCAAGCACTTAGCCGAGCTGAAAACACGGTTTGATAACTGAAGCAGGCCGTACAGTTCTTATTGATCGTGATCAAGAGGTAACCGGGATTACTTAACCGTGATTAAGGCGTAGTGCGAATATAGCATTAGGCTATGAAACATTTTTGGACTGAACTCGATTAATATAAGCAGGACAAAGATAGACAAAGGTTTATTAACAGAGATAGCTTGTATTTAAATGCAGTATTGTATTCTAGTTGAAAGTTGGAAGATATATTAAACTGAAAAGTTACCAATTTTACGCTATTGCATGGAAATCTCAGGGGGAAAATATTACAAAAAATTTAAGAATATATTCACTGCATTCTTTTTTTTCAAAATTTTCTCATATTTCTCAACCAACAGCAAAAGATTGATAACTTCAGTTTAATTTAGATTTCAATTGTCAAAATTTTAGTCTCATTTTTATGGTTATACAATCATAATCCTTGTACCTATCATTTATATCATCGTTCCATAATTCACGGAAGGATATTCAGCTTTCTTCCTGCTCCGTCGGAATATCTTCTAAAAATGTAGCGGAGACTTTTGAGTAAATTGTAAATTGCCTGTTGTCTCGCTAAAGGCAAAAATGCCTTAAAAAAAGATAGCAAATGCGTCTTTAGCGAAAATTGTAGGAAGGTGGAGCAGTAAATGAAATGAACTTTTTTTTCAATTGCTATTAATATTTAAAATTTAATCAGCAAAATTATTCTCATTACAATGATATAATTCGAATTGCTGATGCAGTTTTCTTTTTTTTTTTTTTTTTGAATAACTGGTATTCTCTGTCGTCAATTTTTGGTGTGTGGAACGCCCTTCGGTGCCCAAAGGAATTCCTCCACTGTCTCTTGAGCGGAAATTCATTCGCGTCAATTTATTCTTTTTTTTTTTGACTCGGAGGATAATGACCTCCAATCACAGGTAGAGGTTTTAGGGTGGGTGGGTTCTTTTTTTTTTTTCTTTTTTATCCCCTTGATGATTCTGTAGTTTCCTCTTTTGATGTGCGTCTTCTTCGATCTGGCATGGACAACTGGAACGAATGACGTCGATTCATACGAAATGGATCCATAACGTTTTTACAGCGCCTTTTATGGTTCCATAATAGCATTTCTGCCCACTTTCTAAGTACGAGTTTATTATCTTAACCCGCTGAGGAAGTTGTGATTGTTAACCGATTCTCTTGAAGAGTTTAATAATTGATCTTACTTATCGCATCTGATATGGCTGTCGTTTTCGTAGAAAATCAGTCGACTCGATTACGTACGGCTATTCCTTCGCCCATTATTTTGTGCCTGCATTTCTAGTGGAGACTAGACATTTACCAAGAATTGAGCACGTCGGCAGCGGCGGAGACTTCAAGAGAGGAGAGATCGCTGTGGGTCATTAGAATGCAAAAGACGATCGAATTCACCACTTGAAATTTGCATCAGCCGAGGGGAAGTCGGAGGGAAATTATCGAATGCTATGTACATGCCCCCCCCCCCCCTACAACGCAAGAAAATGCCGACCGATCGATTACTCTACACCGCACACATTATTATAGAAAAGGGGCTTAACGATGGCAGCTCTTCCATCCCCAACTCAAATTCCTTTTCTTTCCCTTAATTTTTTTTTTGCACCCTCTCGATGTTCATTTCGCTGCACTAGGTTAAGTTAATTCTTATGGATGTAAGATTATTTTTATTTTGACTGATTTAGACCACTAAATTTAATAACAAAATATGTCAATTGAAAAATGTCTTTGTCATGACCATGATCTCTCTCTCTTTTTTCTGCAATGTTATTCTAATTTCGTTGAATGAAAACAATGAAGGGAATATGTACAATTTTTTCATCTTAAAATTAAATTTTAGAGAAGCCATAAGTCTAGAGATTCGGAGAATTCCTAGCCGAATCCTTATAGAATAGTGGAGTGAGCATAAAATAGTAATAACAGTGAATGCAATTTTACTCATGTTATATTCTAATTTGTAATTATTTTTATAAGCATAATATTTATGAGTTTCATAAATTGTAAAACTTACAATATTCTCCTGAGTACCATAAGTGAATTATAATTTCTAAGAAATACTTATTCAAATCCTGGATCCAATTAAAATGAATAATAATCGAAAAACTTATCTTGAAACAAATTAAGCTGAATTTCTCTCTTTGATCTGTCTTCGGAGTGTGTTTTCATATGAAGATGGTAAAACGGTAAAGAAAAGTCTGGAGAGGAAATGGATTAATTTTGAGACGAGCACGTTGCCTTTAACGTCAGAATCATGTGACAAAAATTCCTTAGCAAAGAAATTGCAGGGGAAGGAGGGAAGATAGATAGAGGGAGAAAATCGATACAATTTTTCGTTTCGAAGCTAGCAAATATTTTTTCATGTCCGGTGTTTTCAACGACAAAGACGATTCATCATCAGAAAAAGCTGTCACCCTATTCCGACGGATTACTTTTCTCGAGAAGTCTGATTGCGTGCTATTGACATTCATTTTGTCACTTGGTGTATAAAATAGGAGTGCCTCCTCTTCAGTGGATATCCTGCCCCTCTCCCCCCCAAGAAGGAAAAAGCACGAACAAGAAATTCAGATATTTAGGTTCGACTTTTTTGTGTACACCATTAAAGATGGGCGTCATAAAGCATTTGACAAAGAACATCAATAGTGGAAATGTCCAAACAATAAATAATTAATATTTAATCAAAGGGCACTTTTAAATATTCTCCAAAATATTTTATATTTAAAACTATTATATAACATTAGCGTCATCCATAAATTACGTAACGCTTAAAGGGGGCAGGGGGTGTTTTGGACAGTGTTACGCAGCGTTATGGAGGAGTAAGGGGGGTATTAGGTATGGTGTTACGTAGCGCTTCTTTTGAGATTTATTTGAGACTAAATTTATAGGATGGTTAAATTTAGCAAACAAGGAAACATAGGCTGCAAAGGTTTAAATAAACTCTTTTAGTATGAGTTAATTTAATTTTTTTTCCAAAATTTAAATTATAGAAATATTATTAATATAACTCAAGTTTTTTGGATTTTTTTTTACTGCAGCCTCTCTGCTTAATAAATAAACGATTTACTTTTTTATAATTTATTTATTGAGAAATTCGCACGGGAAAAAAAAACCTCAAAAAAGACAACATCTGCTACGGCGGTTATTTGTTAGAATTTTGCCCATCGGCTGGTGGATTTTCGAGAACTTTCGTGATTTTTTTTCCCACGCGAATTCCTTAAGAAATAAGTTATAAAAACAAAATAAAACACTAATTTATTAAAGATGGGACGGTAAAAATTCAATACATGAACGCATCCGGGATAATCAATAACGTCGCACTAATCGTGTTATACAGGGTGATTCTAAAAAAGTGTGTACGGAGGGTTGATTCAGATAAAATGAGACGACTTTGCAGTTCTGTTACGATGGTGTAATACCATGGCACCACCATCGGTTGTGTTCGATGTGAGAACCACGTTGTTGGACTATCGCCCGGCACCGTAATTTCCACTGAAGTAGGCTGAGTTTGAAGGACACCTGCTGACACACTTTCCATAGCCCATCAACGGTTCTTGGTCGGCGACTTCCGAGCCGTCGTTTCAGGAGACCAAAACCACAGAAATCCATCGGTGATGCGTCAGGAGATTTTATAGGCACATGAGAGAAGGGAATAACTCGTATGCCCGTCTCCTGTTCCATCTTCCTGTGGTAAGCCACAGATGACTTGGCAGTGTGGCTTGATGCCTTGTCTATCTGGATCCAAACTTTTGATTGCTCACCAGGGTACAGACGTGGGATATCCTGCCGATATATGTGGTCCATTACATTACTCTGGAAGTAAGCTGCACTAATTTTACAGTTTCCAGGAACTCGACGAATCGTGAGCAGTCCACGTGAGCAATATCCGGCAACTACCATGAAGCCCTTTGAAAACTTTTCCTTGCACCTTCGGACAAAATCGGACCTGGCCTTGACCCCTCTTTCGCGATAGTAAATTGCCCTGGGTTTGTTGGTGTCATCGAGGTACACCCAAGCTTCATCCAAGGAGATAACCCACTTCCATCGGTCACCTGCAAGATGGTTTTCATACAGTTTTCTGGCGTTGGTGAATCGTTCCTGCACGTGCCTGGCCGACAGTCTGTGACCGCGCGCTTTATGACGCCGCTCCAGCCCAAGATTGTCATGAATTATTCTGGAGACTGTTGCCTGTGAAATACCTTTCCTTTGGGCTAGACTTCTCTGTGTGGGGGGATTTTCTTTCAGCACTTCAGACCGAATTTCTCGCACCAACTGAGCTGGGCGTGTTGGCTGGGGCTTGTTTCTGGTCTGCTTCTCTGCTCGTCCACGTTCATTAGATGGTCGCAATTTGTTCTTTTTGATTATTCGACCCACAGTAGCTTTGGATACCACAATACCATTTCGTTTGCATAATTCCACAATGCACGAAAGACTGAAGTTAGCGTCGGAAAGGCCAAACATATACCCTTCCCAAAAAGCTGTGATTTTGGAAGCCATGTTTCAGCATGAAATGTCCCAAATAACAGCAACAAGTGTATACAAAGCTAATCCCCATGAATAGTGGACGAGTCATGCAAATCATATTCCGTCAAGGTCATACGCGGCCGTTTAAAGTCGTCTCATTTTATCTGAATCAATTTTCCGTATAACTGTAAGCAATGACAGAGGTGACCAGAATGAACATTTTCTTTTAATACATTGTGGGTCCGAATTTGAACGCTGAGATATGAACAGAAATAAAAATGCCTTCACCAAGATTAACAAGTTAATAACTCAGGTTCAATGCCTAGAATAATAAATTTTGGAGGAATAATAGGGTACATAAAACTGTACATTCAAAATCGTAAGTGCTCACATGCGAGTACTAACCAGCACGTGTTACGATGTTGAGTGCGTAACTCGGAAACTACTCGTTGGAATTCGATCAAACTTTAACGATATACAGAGTTTTATGTACCCTATTATTCTTCCAAAATTCATTATTCTAGGCGTTGTATAACCTGAGTTATTAACTTGTTGTTCTTGGTGACGGCATTTTTATTTCTGTTCATATCTCAGTTAGCGTTCAAATTCGGGCCCACATTGGATTAAAGCAAAAAGTTCATTCTGGTCACCTCTGTCATTGCTTACAGTTATACACACTTTTTCAGAATCACCCTGTATATCAGTTGTGACTCAGCAATCGTACAGACTGAATATGCATTTGCTGTTAAACTACTGTTCGCAGTATTTTTATCGTGGTTTTAATGTGTGACTTTGTGAGCAGATGTCAAATACAACTGCAGACGGATAACAGTGAGAAGCATTTATCATTATCAGTAACGCAGAAAGTGAAATTATTGCAGAAACTTGATCATGGTGTATCTGTGCGGTGTCTTACTAAAGAAGATAACTGTTTAAAAGTTAAATTTTTTTCTGTACCTTTGTTACAGTTTCTAATAAAATAAATTGAACATTTTACGGTTTTTGGAAATCTTTGGGGGAGGGTGGCGTCGAGCGCATTATTATGTAATTATGTAGGGTATCGGCCGTGCGTTACAAGAGGGAGAGGGCAGATAAAATGAGGCAATTTTGCGTTACGTAATTTATGGATGGCCCCACACTCTGCTCTTACAGGTTTTAATGATAAAACATCTTTTTTTAGCATCTCTATAGTTTTAGATTTTAAGGGAGAGTCAAAAATATTTTCGACATTCATTGTTTAGGTCTTATTAAGGTTACTTTTGAGTGCTTCGTATTTTATAATATATTATTTCTCGATGCTCATTAGTAATCTGCTAAATGTTTTTATTCTGGATTTTACATATTTAAATAACGCTACTTCAGTTTTTAATTGCTTTGTGAATTCGACTCCCCGGAGCATTATTAAATGTACAAACTAAGTTACTTATAAACCAGTATTGGCATTCCTAAGGATGACTGCTTGTAGATATTTTTTCTTCATTTTCTTTTTTATAACAAGCATTGTTTTAATTCCATTTCAAGGACAAATTTGCTATAGCTAATGACTAAGTCAACTTAATTATTGTCACTCATTTCTTAGCCAGTTTAATTATGTTTTCTTTTTAAATTAAGTTACTTTTTTTTCTTCTCATTTCTTTCTTTCTTTTTTTTTTATTTTGCAGAATAGAGAGATAAAAAGTTTAGTGTGACATAGTTGAGAGAGAGAGGGTACATTAACGATTTCAATAACGTTTAATAAATTCAGTAAAAATAAGGAATACACTGCTGATCATTTACTGTCAGCACCATCATCAACAGAATAATCAAGACACAAATAAAGATACATAAAATATTAGGTGAAAATCGTGATCTTGCGTTCCTGAACGTAAGCTCGCTTTGTGAAATGACACAGAGCCTTGCCTTGTAGAAGAATTTTGATGAAGGTGCCTGAATTAAAGATGGCTGGTAAAGAACGTCGACTTCGCAACAACTAAAGAGAATAGCTTTTTGATAAATGGCACTGCAGTAGTGAAGAGCGGACGAATTGTAAAACAATAACAGTTGAAAACACGTATTAGGAACAAGAATCACTAGCATGAACACTCACCAATATTCACAGAATAAATCATGACGGCATTCTCGATACATCGCAGAACGAAAAACAAACCTAGACGAAACCTGAGTTTTTACTTGAATGATTGCCAAAAAAAAAAAAAAAAAAAGTCATAATTTAATCTTATCGTCCTCATGATTTTACCGACCGTCCAACATGGTTACATTGAAAACGTTATGTTTATTAAGTAGCGGAAGAATGGAGCTACTTATTGATTTCACAATGTCCGTCTGTCTGTCCGTCCGTCCTCTTTATAATTTCTGCATTTTTTGAAGTAGAAGGTTGAAAGTCGGAATGTAGCTTACTATAGGCATAAGTACCTACACTATTTAGTTTGGTTTAGATTGGCCCACTGGAGTCGGAATAATGGGGGTGGGAGTTAGAGGAAACCAATTGATCTATGTGGTTTTTATGTATGAAAAGGAGTGAAATTCGATATGCATATTCCTCTAGGCAAAATCTACATTCCTATGAAGTTTGGACCAAATAGTCCCAGTGGGGTCGGAGCTGGGGGGAGGGGTCACTTGGTCTTTAGAACTATGGCAACATATGGCGTGTGATATACGATGCTTATAATGCAGGCGCTGGCATTATAAAGATAAAGCGTCCAGCCATACCGCTAATAAACCGCCATTTTTCTTCACCAAAAATCCATCACCAAAAGCGTCCATCAAGAAACTTGTGTCAGTATTATTCTTTATACGGACATAAATACAATACCGCTCGACTTCTAAAACCATGAATCTTTGTGCCTTCGGATTGCTAAACGTGGCCGAACTTTTAACAGCCTTTGGAAAGCTTGCTAGGACATGTGGTCAAAAACAGATAAATCCTTCTTCATAGAATTTGAAAATTGAGCTGTCCGCAAATATACGGATGCAAAGTCATCAAATAAAGCATAATCAGCGATGACACAAGGGCATTTAATAACGAAACCTATTAGAAAAATGAAATATCAGTGCTTAGACAGCGGCCTTAGACTGAATAGAGAGAAGAAGTCAATCATTTTCCATAATTTGTTTTTTAATTGTTTTGAAAATAAAAAAAGTGATATTGAAACGATATCATAAATTTAAAAAATCATTCAACGATAAAGATGAATGACAATCTTCCAAGTTCATATGGAGTTAAGCAGGTCGTTGTATTAAACAAAATGAAATGAATTAATCAATCAAACATTTTTTAAATACCTATAAAAGTAAACCAGCTTTATGCATCACCGAATCCTAATTAAACCCGATTGTCATTTTATTAATGAACCCGTTCTCCTAAATGCTCGCACTGAATTGTGGGAATTATTGGGTGTACAAATATTGAATTCCGCCTTTGCTCTCAGCTTTGCGCAGGTGAACTGACTGACAGTTGTCATCATCGCGAATGAACACGGTTTTCCGGAAAGTCGGTGATTTAATGCAGATTTCGTTATGCAGCGGCTCTTCTTAATGAGTGGGAGTCTTTTCTTCTTGCGATTTCAGTTAAGGTTTCGTCTGATCATCGTTGCTTGGCATCTATATGCTTTTGAATAGGTTTGAACAAAAGCCTCGTTTATCTTGCATGAATGTCCTCCACTTAAAAAGCCGTTGAAAATCAGTTGGCAGAGATGCTTACGCGAAAATAAATTGGTTTCTTTGTCCCGAGCAAACCTTTGGGAAAGAAAGAGACGAAAACGCTAATTTGGAATTAAGTTTCGTTGCATCATTTTAATTTTCATTTTAATTTTCATTTTTAGAGACGATTTTTACATTCAGGAATGATTAAATTCTCTATCGTCTAATTATTCTATGCATTCTGTGCCTGCAAAATGTAATTTCAAATTCTTATTTGAAACATTCCATAAGTTTGATAATGGAAAACAAAATAAATTCTAAGGTAATAATTTCCATATTAAGAGAATTCAA
>JAHWFO010068719.1:1658985-1701467 GCA_023313115.1 Rhysida immarginata
TAAGTGGATACTGAAGTGTCATTAGGAAGTGGAGAATGTTGTTGAGGTTCAACGACGTTGGAGGGTTGAATTTGGTACACCGCCGCCAACAAGGGTAACAATAACAAAACTCCGAGACAAGTTTGAAGCCGAAGGAACAGTGAAAGATGTATTGAAAGGTCGGTGCGGAAGAAAGAGAAGTTCCGCTGATAACGAGAGTGTTGATGCCGTCATGGAGGTTTTTGCACGATCCCCAAAGAAGTCAGTGAGGCAATGCTCTCGTGAAATTGGTATCGCCAAATCCAGTGTTCATCGAATTTTGCGAGGTCAATCCAGTCCAGTCCGTATGTCGCTCTGTTCGACGTCGGTGTTGTGAGTGTACCGTGGCAGAAGGTAGACATTTTGAACATGTACGGGCTTAAGGAAGTTCAAGGAATAAAATACAACAAACCTTATATTTCTATCTCATTTCGTTGCTGAGTTATAACGTTTCAAAGAGTGTATACATCAATTTGGGACACCCTATATATTAGCCCTTCTTCCTTTTATTCTTAGTTGTAGTTGCATTAGTAAATTTTCCAAGAGGTTTCCTATAACGCAAATTGAAAAGTAAAATGGATGGCTATAAAATTTTTATTTCTTTAAATGGATTAATTCGTTATATCATCCGGTTATTATTCTGGCTTCGGAGGTCTTTGTCGCTCGCTGGGAGTGACACTTTTCCAGAGGCTCCGCCCCGAAATTTATTGAGATTTCAAAAAAAACAGAATCGATCTACTACGGCTGTGGAGGTCCGCCTTTTAATCCTCAACTTGTTTATCGTTTGGTAATATAAAAATTATCCTTTAATATTAAATAAAGGAGAGGAAAATTCCTTATTTATTTCATTGATTTCCAATAATCTAGGCAAATGGTTAAATTCAAAATCGTAAAATGTGCGGGTGGGTCGGCGAAAGAAAGCAAGACAAGAGAAAGGAAATCAATGTCTTAGCAGAGAAAATAAAAATCATTATAATATTTTTTTTAAAACATTTGAGAAATTTCAAATCCAGAAATAAAATAATCATTATTTATTATTATTACATCAATAAAGTTTATCATACAATGTACAATTTCCTATTAATAAATTTAATTATTCGAATTTGTTCGAATCCGTATCTCCAGGAAGGATTTGTAATTCCCTGGAAAGGTTGGTCAAGTTTAGGGGGGAAAAATTGAAAATTCTTAACGAAAAAGATCAACAGTCGTTTCTTAAAACATCTGCACTTATGTTGCAACTCCAGATTTGAGTTTTACCTTACCGAATTAGATTAGGGTGTAGCTGTCGACGAAGTGAGGTTGCAGGAAGTAGACTGGGTAAATCGCTCACGTGGCCTGCAGTTATAGTCCCCTTACCTGAGATTTTATTGGCACATATTAACCACGATGCAATCAATGCCATCGATTCCTTTTTTCAGCCTCTCTCGACTTAACTCAAACCGGCAGTTACAGTGTTTAATCTGTCAGCAGTAAAAACAAATAAGATTCAACGTGCTTAAATATTACGGCTCGGGTAAGCTTTCATTTTGATAAGAATTTGAGGTGAGATCAGTTCAGGGATTTTGTTAACATACAGCGATTGTAAGCGGTCTCCTACTAGATCTCATGCACACGGGACGTAATTTCCAACAGTATATGAATAAATAATGATGTTTATTTTTCACTCCATTTCCGTTCATATTTTTCCAATGTTCTGTTCTCCCTCTCTAGTCATTTTTTCTTTCACTGAGTGTGTGTATGTATTTTGTGGGTTTTGTGTGTTTGTGTGTGAGAGAGAATGAGAGAATGAAATCAGGAAGTGACGGTGTGACTGCGATTTGCCTCTTGGAGATCGAAATATGAAGGAAGTAGAAGAACAGGTAACAACTCATCTGATGAAAAGGGAGGGTAAAGAGAAAAGGGTTTATTGCCCTCTTCTCTCTCCTTCGTCTACCTAACTCCACTTTGCCTGGGTGTTGTGGGAAGGAGCGAGAAAAGGCCGCCTTCTCTTTTTCTTTGTGCATTTACAAGAGAAAAGGAATGAGTTGAAGGAGGGGGTGAAGATGATCCGAGGGAGGTTTAGGAGTGTGAGGCTTTAATGGACGAAAAGCGATCGATTTGAGGGATGAAGGGAGGAAATAGCAGGAGGAAAAGGCGAGTAGTAGGATAGACAGAGAGAGAAGCCTGTTTACAAAAATATCACTGTCGGGAAAAAAAAATTAAAAGGAAAAACAAATAAAACTTAGCTGTTTTAAGGTGTGGGAAAGTAAAAAGTTTTACTCAGTAGGGAGGAAAAAAAAATTTAAATTAAAAGTTATTAAATTATCAGTTCCCATCATCGGTTTCTGATGAAGAGGGAGTGACGTCTGAATTTGTCTTCGGATCCATTTTTCCGGGCCTTTATTTTTAATTAAGAATTTTATTACTTTGCATTTAATGTTTTTGAGGCAGCGCCCGGATACTCGCGTGTTTTTTTGTGTGTTTTTATTTTAATGAGTGTGTGTGTATGTGTATGTGCATCGAATAAATTTGTTGCGTTTATTTCGAGTTTAATGAGTTGGCGAGTGAACGATGGGGTGGTGATGGAAGATTGTGAGGAGGACGAGAGGGGTAAACGGAGGAGAGCCGTGATGCAACCATTGTGTAACAGCAGGGGCGAGCCGAGAGGTTAGTGACGGCGAGGGAGTTTATCGATCCGTGCTTACGTACGAGTGTGCGTCGGAAGAGAGCGAGCGAACGAGCGAGTGTGCGAGGGGAACGAGAGACAAGCGCTCGCCGGAGGAAGAGGAGGCAGAGGGAGCACCAGCCGAGTCGGGGGCTTCCCACGCACCACCAGCCGCCGCGTTTCTCCATCCTGTACCCCCGGTCGGTCGGTCGGTCGGTCTGTCGCCCGTCCTCCGAATCGCCCTCTATTTCGGCCTCTTTGTCTCCGTCGTTTTGTGTCATTCGCCGTTCCTGTGTCGTCGTCGTTTCGGTGCCACGGACATGGTTGCCGTCCTTTCGCCGCCTTCGTCGCCGAGCTGCCGGCGTCCTCGGACGACCGATCGCCTCTTCCTCCTTCCGTTCCTCCGCCGGCTTTAGCGGCAATTGACTCCTCTTCTTCCGGGATTCTAGTCGCTCCTCTCAACGAGTAAAGAAAAAGAAAGAAAAGAAAACGTAACCTCACTCACGATTCGCAATGATCGAATACATCAAACAGATGTGCTGCTTACGCAGGTAAGAAAATAGAACGTCGCAGGTCTGGCGAGGCAGGTGCATGCCAAATCCTAGATAGGTACATTACAGCACATTCACACACATACACAGCTGCACAAACTCAGTCGATCTCTCGGTCTCTTTCTTTTTTATCTGTCGATTTGCCAACAAGGTTACTGTGAGCCTTTAAATATGTCTTAAGAAACGCTCTTAATTTCCAATCATCTTAATATTTGCTGAATATACACATCGTCGATTATAGATTATTGCCAAGATTTGAGCTTTAATCATTTTACCCTTAGCAAGAAGCACCCAGACGACTAGACCACATATTGTAATGATTTTAGATATGATCAGGTGGTTGGCGTGTTTATGTGCACGACTCATTATCGCTGAAGCGATTCGAAAAGATGAGATATGAAAGGAGTAACCATTGTTCGTTTTGTGAATCTCGTAATTACACATAGACATTTCCTATGCAATTTTAATATAACTTAAAATATATTTATTTTATATACGTACTTTTACATCTCTTATTTGGAGGTGGGGGAGGAATCTTGACGTTTTCCAGTTTCTTCTAAAAAAAATTGGACATTATTATTGTCCAATTTCTAAATAAAACAAAGCCAATTTCTGCATGTTGCCTTTTTTGTTTTTTTAGCAAGCCATCATCCTTTCTCTTTCTGTCTGCCTGTCTCCGGAGGGTTTTCTTTTTGTCTCTTTGTTTTCATTCATTTTTTTTCCCTCTTGCTAAGATAATTACCTGACGTGTGACAGTCTACGCTCCCGCTTTCACAAACCTCATCCCCGCAACCCCACCTTCCATTTTGCTTTGTTTATAAAAAACCTCGCTAATGTCAAAATTCGCTATTGATTTTTTAAATTCTTTTTTCTCTCTCCCCGTATTCCTTTACAAAAGAAAAATGGTTTTGGAAAGGGGGGAAAAGTGAGAGCGAGAGAGGAGAATGAGGAAAGGAATTCTGAAGAATATTAAAACGCTTGGGAAGGATAAAAATAATTAAACAAACAAATGAAATAAATAAGGATTATGGTAGGAATCAAATTATTAATGTCGGTGATGTTTATGACACTTTTTGTTCTTATTTTTCTAAGCCTCTTTAATTCCATTCTGTTTTTGAGGTTTATAGATATTAGCTTATTTCACATTTTCTTATCATACATCTAGATTCGGTTGCATTTCTCCTTTACTACACATGGGTTATCAAAAATTGGAATTTAGATCAATAAGGTTCTTATTTTTCATTTATAACACAATTCCTTTAATTTGACAGAAAACTGCGCATCTCTTTTTTCCACGTTGAGAAGATTGAAGGCATTCTAAACTGAACTTTGAAAATGAAAAATCGGTACCATTTATTAATTTAATTGAATTATTTTATGGAACGATATACGTGAAACGTAGCCTTAGGTTCAATAGGTGTTAACTACGAGAGACTAGGTTAAGGGGTTGGGTAGACGCAATTTAAAAACGTTAATAAGATTTCCAAAAGGAATTGCCTCTTGAAGGACTAACGACGACGGCAAACTGTGTAAGGCGCTAAGGTCATTTACTCTAGTTATTAACGTTGATGGGGAGTGGGGGGGCGTATCAATAACAACAGTCTGGCTAATGGAATCGGCGACGTTAATTTTTATTGCGGAATTATGACTTCGTTGTTGTTCTTATGGAATGCTCCGGATCCAGTGCGGTTCCTCGTCCTTCCTTCTTGTAGAATTTAATAAGAGCAAAGTCTTTAAAGGGCATTATGGGAATTGGGTTCATACTGACGTTAATTGGTTTTCTCCTTTTTTTGTAGTCTGGTGACGGGGTTGCTCTCTTGTCACTAACGGTCCCTCTGACGTAGGGACTTTAAAGGTCCACTAATTGTTTTCTTCATCCGTGAAAACCGAGAGGGCTTAGAGGAAACCGAGGCGGCCGAAAATGTAGCTCTCTTGGCCATAAGAAAAGTGAAATAGAATTGCCCGTCTGGAGGACGAGTCGCCTCGCCATTAGACGAAGATGGTCCTTTATGCAACTCGTTTGTTGCCCGGTCGTCGACGCCTCCGTCTGCCCAAAAAAGAAAAACGCTCTTCTCAATCGCTCGAGCAATTTTCATATTAAGTAAACGACGAAGACGTTGCCTCCATGTCTCCCATTGGTCCACTCTTTGCAATCGATGAAATTAAGAGTTGAACGACACTTCATAGGAAGCTCAGGAAACAGCAATAATAATTCAGTTTTTCAACCGAATGTTCATTGTCGTGTATTAAGATAGCCTTTTTTTTTTTTGAAATGGCATTCTGGAGAATTTCAAATGAGCTGAACCGATGGCAATTGCAGCGGTACGAAAAGCAACATAACGTGCTGTAGTCCAAAATGTTTTTCTTCAATAGACAGTTGAGAACCGGCGCGCGACCATACGTCACCTCATATTTGTAGATTGGAATATTTAGAAAGGGAAAAGAACCCGAATTGATAAATCGAAATCGATATTCCCATAGAGCAGCGCACGCACAAAATTGAGTTGAATGAAAAAATCAAGCAGTTTGCATCGATTCAAAAGTGGGGAGTCTTCAGCCTGCGCTAGACCGAGGACGAAATGGAAACAGTCGATGGGCAGCAAATATCGAAAGTCTCCTAACAGAACGACCAATCAATCAATGCATCAGTCAATCAGTCTAAGCGATCAAATTGACTCCCCTCCCCTAAAAGTTTTTTTTTTTTTTTCCTTTTCGGAGGAGGAGAGCAGTCGTCCATTTCTTTTCTCTTTTTCCCTTTTTATCCCCAAAAGGTATATTAACCCTTGAGATGCCACTTAAGTAAAATTAGTGCACATAGATATTGTTTTAATAGGCTTTCCCCTTAAGAATGATCAAAACTTTATTCTTAAGAAAGATTAATACTTCAGTTTATTGATTTGATTTTTTTAGATGTTACAATAATGAAATGTGAAATTATGTATGTTACAAGTTTGGTTCCAGGAAAACACTTACTGTATATGTTTGCAGCACTTAGTGCTTGTCTTATTAATACCGATATCTTGTTATCGTCACTTGCTATATACGTAAATTACAGTATATTTAAGGTGCTATGGTAATAATGCTGCTAAATTTATCATGTATTTTCCTTGAAATGTAAATGGGTTACTTAACATCAGTTTAGTTAACATTAGTTTTCTCCCTTCGTGGTTTTTAAGTTATTAGCTTACAAATAAAATCGATCATTGACTACTTTTGCTTAAAAAAAATGCTTAAAATAAACCCTCTCATGTAACAATTTTTTTTTCTTTTTTCTTTTGAGAAATATTGTTTGTTAATGCAAATCAAGGGCCATATTTTGTTCCAAATGGATAAATTTTTGACATATCTTTTTTTCTAATGACCCACTTTATTTAAGCAGAAGGGGAGTCTGTTGCTCCATAATTGACAGCGATCCTGACGTCACAGTCGTTCCTTTGTCGAATGCTATCCATTAATAGTATCGATTCTACTAAATATTGCAATATCACGTGTTGATCAAACTTTTAACTTCTATGAGTTAAAAGGCTGTTCGCAACAAAATTAAGAGCGACCAGGCTGTCTATAAATCATCAAGAAAGGCCGATATCCGTACAAGTTAATGTAAATTAGATTATTGTATGCCGACTTTATTATCTCCTTCGTTGCGCAGGCCAAACACGTCTGTAAACGTGAATTAATGAAGCAAAGATACATAACACGATTTTCCGTGTTATTAAGAAAGTAAACAGCGAAATCTGAGCAAATTCCTTCGCGCTCTTTACCTTATGAATATCTGGTTAAAAGAAATGTTCGGCGTCCTTCTTAATTTAATGACGTTCCTTCTTCAATTAAAGGTTCATAGTAGGTTTAGTGAAAATCGAAAGTGCTTATCGATGCATGTGTTTTACTTCTACAGTTTGAGTTTAACGCAAGGTGTTCATTAACTATGAAAGCGATCTTAAGAGAGCACGCATGCGCAAAGTCGCCCGCGGCCGATGGTTGAAGTGGATCTTCTTTCTGTAAACAGATACAGGAACAAAGATGGCCTCAATGAAGGTGGCCGTGATTTTTTCCCCCCCTCAGTGTTAGGTCGTTTTTGTTTTTTTTAGGAGCAGAAATGAAACCGGGGAGTGAGTTATTGCTATTTAATCGACGTCATTATCATCGACTGCGCAGTTTTTTATTTATTTATTTATTTATTAATGCTACCGTTAGAGTTAATGTGTACGGCAGTTGACATTTCACGGAATGGAGCTTAGGTTGCGAGATCTTTTTATTTCCTCCTGTGACGAAACTCAAGAGCAAATGTTTGTTCTTATTGCATTTGATAGCGACGAGAAAGCCAGTCTTCTCCTTCGCCCTTCATTATTTGCACTGCATTTAAGGCATCATCGTCTTGGTAAGGAAAGAGGTAAAGAAGGGGGAACTGTCGTCGGTCGCCATGGCAACGGAGAGTTTGGCGGTTTTCGCAACCGGCGACGGGAGCCAAAGGCGAAATGACAAAAGTTTTCCTTTCTTCTCCCCCCTCCATCTCTCCTCCTCGAAATTGTCATTTTTGCTGCCGACGAGCGAAATGCAGTCAACCACCCGTCCACCCCCAAAGCCCGAAAACTTTTGACCGGGAGGGATCGTGCGCATTGCGAAAGATAGGCAAGCCACGCGACTACTACGTCTTCGCTGATAGAAAGTTTAGAGCCACTTTTCGATCGTTTTATGTTTATTGAATTGTGGTTGATAAAAAAAATATTCATAATAAAATAGAGATAGTGAGTCGTGAAGAGAGAGAGAGAGAGAGCGATTCCTTGACTGGCTACTCCTACGTATTGACAGTCGTTAACACAACGGTCTTAGGCCATTCACAATGTCGAAATGAAACGAACGTGCCTTCGAACTTTTCCCCATTTTGTGGATGTCGCAATTGTCCCCTTCGAGGAGCTGCTTCTTGAAATGCTGGCCAAGATAATTTTGCCATTCAGCTTCGTATCGTCGTCCATTCACAATTGTTAAAGCTGAGATAGCAGCAAGCGACCCGATTCTTAAAACTTAATTATAATTTTTAAACTTTTAGAAGTTGGCGCGATACGTCCTAAATGTCAAAATGAAGATCCATCCAATGCATTATTCCATGTTGGGTGTACATTTTTCTTCAAAAGCTCTCACCCAGCTGAAAATATGAGTTGGCTGTTTGGATTATTGGATTTCTCCATTGTTTTGTTTCGTTCCATTTGACCTGGTTTGCAGCAATGACGACTTTATTTCCTAAACTGTTTACAGATATTTTTTAAGAAATTGCATAATGGAAAAAATACTTAATTCTTAACAGTGTTAACATTTCAATGAAACATTAATCTAAACAAAAATAATAATTCGCGTTCTTTTAAAAAAAAAAATCCAAACTAGACCGCATGCAGCTCCGCCTATTTCAAATTAAGAAAAACTAATAACAGCCAAATGGATACAAACAGAAAAGGAATAAAGGAAATTTTAAAATTGAAAGTTATGAATGATTCTGAAATAATGAGAGTGGCCATCTTTGGCAAAGGAAGCCTTCCCTTATTACTTTTTTATGTTGTTAAGTCGGTCAAGGTTGTAGGTTGCTCTTGTGGCAATCAACTGGTAAAGGGGGCTAGCGCTGTCGTCCACTGTACATATGCGGCATAACGATCAGATAGATGGAATAAAAATCGTCGCATCCCACATGCGATTCTTATTTCTTCGTCATTTATTACCATTTGCATGCGCAAATATTTTATGCCTGAAACATGATCTAGATATATGCTAGCCAGACGAATTGTCTCGTAGGAGAAGAAGGAAAAAAGGATGAAAATGCACTGCATCTTTTCGACTTAATCGCTGCTTTCTTCTTAGTTGGTATAAAGAATTCATCAAATGATAGTATGCTGTGCATTTTGCCTGACTGAGAAATTATAAATGATGTCCTTAACAGAAATATTCACACAGCTGCTAGGAAAAAGATGAGGCTAAAACAAGAGCAAACTCTTAATTGAATTAATGAAAAATTATATGTCAAATATTTTACGGTCTTTATCGTTTTCTGTTGTCAATGAGAAAATAAGCATTGGCCAGAGCATGAAAACTGTCAAGCATTCGATTTAACCCTTCTAAATGGGAATGAGTTAATGAGTCGTTAATTGAATTAACTAATAGCAGTATCAGCCGTCAGTATCAACAGGGACATACGTGGTCCAGTTTTAAAATAGTAAAATACAAAGCGACTGCTTATATATAATGCTGTTGGAATGATCGAAGCCACATCGAATAATGTTAACGTGTGACTGTCATAACGCGGGTGAAGGTTATTGAACACTCTGTTACCGCGTGTAATATTTCATGTTCCCCACTTAGAATGCTAGGAGGTATCAGGGACTGAATGGCGGAGAGAATGACGCTCGTGATCCCGTGGAATGTTATTCGGTGCTTCATTTCAACGAGCCCCCCGGTGCGATGCCTGTCAAGAAAATAAATGCGCGCGACAATTTGCAAATTTCCTTCTAAAGTTCTTGGTAAACAAAGCATTTCTGTTGGAAGTGGGCGTGCAGCTCATTTGGGCGCGTGCAAGGAATAAATATGAATTGTCCTTTCCTCTTGTCACTTTCTCTTTTGGGATTCGACTCTGGAACCATGTGGAGTCTGGGGAACGGCGTTTATTCTGTGACAGTTATAGTAATATTTATAGTAATAATGAATAGAATATATGAATCTAATTGCTGCGTCAGGTTTTTAATTTGTTGCTAAATGCTATTTTGTAAGTGCAGAGAATTTTAAAAATAAAATAACTGTATTTGTTGCAAGTGCAGAGAGCCAGCAACCCACTTTTACTCAATTCGTATTACGAGTTAAACGTTTTATATTTAGAAGATAATTTAAAATAAGAAAGGAATTTCTTTGCAAATTCGTCCATTTGAACTTTTTGATGCATTTTGGATCACCGTGAAATATAGTTCTTGGATAAAATAAAAGTCCAATGTTAGCTATGAGCGCGAAATCGGCCAAATGATAACAATGTCAAATGAACAGAGTGTGATTTGTTGGTGTAAATAGGTTACAAGAAAGTATGGTCTATACTGAGATTCTCGTTTGAATATTTAATAAATCATTCATCTTTTACCTAAGTCTTACTGAGTTTGCATATAATTACGATATTGTGAAGATAAATCGTTGACGTTTTCATTCGTAACATTTCCAATCATGCTGTTAGTCTTTGTTTTGTTGTCTACAAGACGTACAAAATCAGCACAAACACAGGCAAAAACAATACGTATTCTTGGCTTGTCTTCTTCGAATATTGGATTTTAGCAGTGTACATATTCTGAGGTAATGATTATTGGCTGTGTTCCTTAACATATACACTTCCGTCAAATAGAAATGTTCCGTGGAAGAGGCTAAAGTTCCCACGAGTTCTCGTGGTTTGGCTTAGGACCCTTTTGCATGATTCGTAGCACGATGATTTCAAGAGCATTCAGCCTAAAAGTATATTTTAGTCAGTCGAGCACTTTCTACTCTGTGGTCAATTTTTTTTTTGTTTTAGGAAACTAGGATTTTTTTCCAAGATGATCATGTTTCCACCTTTCTCAGAGACCTTCTAACGTCTCTCTTAGCCTATACAGAGCTCTAATCTGAATGTATCGAACATTCTTGGAGATGAATTGAAACGTGACAGTTGGGCAGCTATCGACTTCTATTTGAAGGAGAAATGGACCAATATCCGTGGCTTTGTATCGCATCCTTGTTTAAAGTTTAAAGCATGCCAGGAGAATGACTGAAATTATTTTAGCCCAAAGTTTGATGCTGGATTGTCGAGATACTAGACAAAAATATTCAGCCCAAAATTTGGACTTTACCATTAAGCATAATCTTTTCCCATCAATTTGTTTCAATAATGACAACCAGCATCAAGAAAGCTCCAACAGATAGTAACGATAAAAATCACACTTTGGCACCTTTTTTTTTTTTTTTTTACAAAGCTGTATAATCAATTTATTAAATGTGATTGAACGGCGCTTATCATTTGATATCGTTTCTACAGTAATTTCAAGATTTTCAAATCTTAAGCAATAGAAGGCCCAATTCTCTTCATCCGGCCAATAGTCCATATCCAGAGTTATGGTCCATCCAAAGAAAGAATAAAAGTCGGGTAGAGCTTTAAAGGTTTTTACGTGCAATCAATCAAACGTAGAATCGGATGGTTCTGGATTCTGGATGGTTACTCGAAAAACTTGCTTTCACAAATTATTATATATATTTCAGTTGTCAATTTTACATTACTTCTAGTTATATAGAAAGTGGTAGTTTCGTGCTATTAATTCTCGTAAAATAGTATTTAATTTATTAACAGCACTTAAAACTGCGTTTAGTTTTCTGTTAATTCTACGAATGAATTTAACAAGTTTTTATTTATGAATTTAACTTTAGTGTGCTTTTTTGTTGGTGATAGTGATGGCTTGAGTTATTTACGAATGGTTTGAGCGTTTTAAATGGCTCTTCCTCGTTCGAGTAGATTCATCTTTGCTGTCACAGTTATAGGCGGAATGTAAAGACGATGGGGATGAACGTGGTGAGAATGGATTACAAGCACGAGTCTCGAAAGATAATCGATAATTCAAATCGGCAGGCGAGTCTTCTATATCGCCCTCTTTCTTTCTTGCAATCCATTTCTACTCTCTCTCTCTCTCTCTGTGTATTGAATGAGGGTAGGGTGGAAGAGGGCTCATCCTTTTGTCACTCCCGTCTACATTTTGGGCCTAATTCCTCGTGTCGCTCAATCCTCCCACCCGCGCTAGCAAATGCCGATTTGGGAGAATTGGTTCTCTCATTCACTCTCTTTGTTTCCTTCCATCTCTTTTGGATTATCCCCATTTTTTTATTTCTTCCTTTCTTTTTCGGTTCATTTTAATGAAGTTGCTTCTTGTCGTTTCATTCATCGTGTAATAGGATGCTCTCTTCATTTTCTTTAAACGAAGAAAAACAAATTTTTTTTTAATATATTATTATATCAAGTTTTAAATTTCTTTTTCAGGTTCATACAAACTTCCTATTAAAAAAAAACTAGCCTCCTTAATTGCATTTACTTCTTTTTTTAAATTTTTACATAGAGCAATTATGTGAAAACAAAATTGTTTAGAGCAACGTCAGGCAACATTTCATTTTATCATTGAAGGCGTTCGTGTTACTTAGAAAATTACTTTCCTCTCCGCCTCTTCAAACAGTGCGTAAGAAAACAAATGGGAAAATTTTAAGAGGAAATTGTAAGAGGGAGGAAAATGAGAAAAGCCGCGAATTAAGTTTAAATTATTCTTGCGCCGAACGAAATTTTTCCAAGATTTATTTCAAGATGGGCTGACGATAGAATAAGTTAACTTAAATATAAAAGAATAAAAGAACGTTCAGCCTGAAATTTTATTTTATTCGAAGTTGATAAAATTTTGATTGAAAGGATGGAAGGAGGGAAAATAAGACAAGGAAAGCAAACTAATCTGATTTCGTGGCAAACGCATTTCAATTAGATTTCCACAGACGGCGGTTGACGTCGTCTCTTTTTTTTTTTTTCCCGTTTCCCCCCAAATAATTCCTCTTAATAGAAGCAACGTCCAGAAGACTTATTTCGTTTTCTTTTTTTATAAGCTCTTCACCACGAACTAAGCTTATTACATTTTTCTTTGTTATTTATTCATTTACCTGTGGGGGTCTTCAGAGTTATGTTTCTTAACGTGTGTAATGAGAATATGTGGGTAGAAGATGTCGCTAGGAGGTAGGCTAGGAGGAGTCCGCTAAGATTCCGTTTCACTTCCCCCCATCCACCTTTCCTCCATTTTTTTTTCTTTCTTAAAGGAGAGAAGAAAGATGTCGTTCAATCTAAGCGACTGGATCAGGTCGGAAATGGGTAGAGTCGGAAATTGTAACGACAACGTTTTTATTTTTAGATTCCCACCAGGCCAACAAATACGCGGTGCAAAATCATACTTTGAGATTCGAAAAGATTGTGCTGTTCGTTTATATCTACGACCTCATTGGAAATTAAAGTTGAGAACAGTCAAAGAGTGAAACGATGAACTAGAACTGAGAGAGCTTTACAATTTAAAGCGAACAGAATTTGGTTCTCATGTTTGTTTATAGAAGTTTTATTTTGTGTGTGCTTTTATTTTTGGTAGCTCTTTCGATCTTCCTTTAATATTCCTTTAGTCTTGGGGCTTCATATAATTGCTGTTATGGATTATTAAAGAGGAAGAAGGAGGTCGCACATTCGTCTGTCTCCCTTTATTAATTCATGGCTGAATCAAGTGCAGACATAGGGGAATAGGGGTGTGGGGAGATGACAAGGCGAAGGGGTAGTAAGAAGAGAGGCCTTTTTTATATTAATCTCCCCACGTGTCTCATGTTTTATTAATGGTTTCGTTTCTTTTCAATTATCGAGAGACAGTATTACAAGGGTAGCTGTTGCCTGGTGGAAGGCTTGTCTCGTGTACGTTCACGGTTATACGCACAAACGAGTGGATATACTGCATATAAAATAGATCGCGTGTTTCCATGGTTAAATTTCTCAAGTTACTGAAAAATTACCCGTCCGTGAAATATGAAAATGAAGTGGTAGGAAATTCAGAGAGAAGGTAGGCTGTTCTGATTGTTCATTCGAATTCAGTATCATCGAACAATTGAGTTTATCAGATTGAGAGAAGAGCGGCAGTCATCTCATTCACTTTTTCATCGTCCTCAGTTCATTACAGCATTAATTGCTTATCATCGTGCTATTGATTTTATGAATTATTACTCCAATAATACTTGTTCACTAATTGACTAGCGACGAAAATAGATTCTTCGTTAAGTTTCGTCGCAGGAATAAACGATAATGGATAGGAAGTCCATATTGTTTCCCACGCGTTCGCCTTGCCTTGGCCCCTTGTCCCTCTTGCAATTTTCCCATCTTCCAGCTGGCCTTCTTACAAACAAAGATCCATCCACTTAAACGACAAGAACATTTCTCTCACCCATATAAATATAATCATTAATCTAGTCATTAACCTTTTATTATGTCGATAAGGGTTGGCTTCAGTGCAAAAAGATAAAGTGTACACTTTAACATTAGAAAAGATTTGGGCTAGCCACTATAGCAATTTAATTGTTCTAATATTAGCACAAATAAAGAATTATAATGCGTGAAGAAAAACATTGCGATGACGCACTGGAAGATAAAAATTTATGTTTATAATGCAGCCAATTGAAGAGCACAATTGAGTTGTTTTTGTTTTTTTTTAATTTTAAATCTACATATGCTACTTTCAACAGGATAATTTTTTTAATGTCCATATTGCCATTATCTTCTGAAGATAGAATTATTTTTGAACCTTTCAATTCTTTAGGCGAATGTTTTGGAATAGTGCTCGAAGAATTGACACAAATTAAATAATGATCTGGCGTTTCTTTTAAACGAAAGCATTGTCCACAGGATCGAGCTGTATTTTACAAATATAAGTGTAGAAGAAGGAATTTATAATAATCATTTGCAGTAAATTAATCTTGTGTGGTCATCGTAAGTAAAGTTACAGGTCATGGAGAAGTATTAGCAATAACATGGCTCTTCGCAAAGATTTTCTTTGCTTCTTGCTAAGGAAGTAAACAATTCGGAAAGTCTAGGATCAACATTTAAAGAAAATTGTTTAGATTTTAGAAGGAGCTATAAGACTATATGTGCAGAAGTAATATAAAAAGATGGTCCACAGATTGTTTATTTTTCCTTTTTTTTTTCTTTACAAATTTATATTGATGTACTTTAGACAGTGCTTCTGTAAGTTTGAAAACGATGTCACTCTATTCCAGACAAATTTCTTTTAAAGGTGAAGTTAAAGTTTAAAAAAAGAGTATTTGGTTGTTAATATCAACAAGAAATGGTATTCTTCAAAATTTATAAATTTCCCCCTCTTTTTTCCCTACAAAAACCCCGTAAGAATGCGAATTTCTATACCAAACGAATGAAATTTACCAAACCAAAGTAAAGTTTCTCTAAGTTGCTGCCATAGAAAAATAGAATTATGATTGTTCTTTCGAGATTGCTTTACTGGTTATAATATGAAATTACCACTGCACGAGCAGTGTAAAATGGAATGGCATTATGATGTGGCAGCACAAGCTTTTCCTTTTAGATTCTAAAAGCTTTTCCTTCCAACTTCTGTATTTAAAATAGTGACTTCGTCTTGCTCTCGATGCAAGCTTCTTTTGGAATGCGCATTCAGGTTTCTTATTGTGAAATTCAGGCTATAAAATTCTTTTTGCTTTCTTGTTAAGTTTTCACATTTCTCTCTCTTCACTTTTCATCTCGCACGATTGTTGCTGGCAAAAAAAAGTGAGTTACAACTTCTATACACTCACTTCTTCGAGATATCTACTAGGTAGCTTTAAGGAATACACCTTACGGAACTCTATTATTGGACTTCACTGAATGCGTAAATGTAAGCTATTCAAGGTAAATACAACGTACTCCATAATATGTGATATAGTGTTTGAGTCTGTGATTTGAACAGTTTCGAACATCCTTATGGAAATAATAACTTAGAAAGGTCATTTCGATCATTCGCATTGGCTGTGAAATATAAAGAATTTACATGTCAAAGACACGTAATAATGGCTTAATTTATCTGCGAATAATTTTCAGACGTACATTAATTGAAAAGAAGGAAAATAAGCAGCTATATCAAAATATTAGCAATTAAATTTATTTTCCAAACAGTCGTTAGATTAATTTGTGATTGACTGAATTGGAATTTTAAATTATTATTGATTAAATTTTGATTAATGCATAATTAACATTACAACAGCTGTTCAGTCTGACGACCACCACTGCGAAGCAAGCACTGATTTGTCTCATTGGGTATTGCTGTATCCTCTCATAGATTCCTGGAGAATGATATAATATTTTTTCTAGAAGTTTATCTTCCGTATATATTTGCGCTTTTAATACTGTATCACTATAAAAAAGCTGTACGAAGTGCTACTTAAAGTTTCCAAAGGGAGAAATCTGTATCCCGATGGCAGATGCGAATGAGCAGCGTGCTTATATCAAACTCTGAAGGAAATCCGCAGCAAAAATAACAAAAACGTGTATTTGGTCACAATTCTGATATAGTAGTATATGCTGTTTACATAATGTGATTGGTTCAAATATTACGAAAATGGTCACATGTCGGTTGATGATAATCGTTCCGCACAACCATTACACCAGAAAAGGGGGCCGGATCCTTTTCCATAGGAATATATGCGTACTAATTGTCTGTTTCTCCTAATTTTGGTAGGAATGTCTGTTTTTTCTTATGTCCATATTATTATTACTTTTCTTATCCATTATAATCTTCCGATTTAACTTCGCACAACTTCTTTCTTTTCCGCAAGATGAAAATCCAATAGAAAGAGCGAAGATTTGATAAATAGAAGAGATTTAGGCTGAACGGCAAGCAAAAGTTGTTACAGAATGGGATTGGTATATCCTCTTCCAAGAGTATTACTTTGAAAATGTTTATGATAAATAAGATCCACATTTTGTGTAATTTTATTTATTGGTGAATTTCGGTAGTTCCTGATAACACCTTTCATTCTCACAAACTAAACAGTTTTAACATCACAGTAACATAATGTTGTTACCGACTATCCTTCAAACTTAATAAAATTTATGAAGGATCACGCTATACGTATACTCGTAATAAGGGCTCAACTTTGACCGCAGAACTTTCCTGAAGTTCTCTGTAAAACTCTAGTCCTTTTCAACGTTCGCAAGACTTGACAACCCCTATCAGAAAAGAGTTGCTACTTTTAAGAATGTCAACATTAAACAACAAAGATATGTTTCTCGAGTCATATTAAAAAATGCTTCTTGCAAACATTTTCCTAGTGGAAGTAATCCAGTCTTCCCATTGGGCGTCATTTTCCCGAACGATTTATTAATCTGAACTTTACTAGACTCCCTAGGCATTTCTCTCCTTCTCGAGTGCAATGCCTTTGGTTACTGTGCTGCCTTGTGTGTGTTAAAGTTTTACGTTCGCAATGAAAGGACATTATGAATAACCGAATTTATTCGTCTTCATTATATGATAATGTTTCCTTATTAAATGTTTTGTCATCGCTACTAATGTCGGAGTGTTTCGTTTCCCTTTGGCGCGTTCTCTTTCGGCCCGAGTTTTATGTTCATTTTACATTGCTCCCATCTGTCGCTGCGGGGATTAACTTCCCGTTCTGTAAAGGTTCTCCAATGGGGTGTCTGAGAAGGGGTTTCAAGTGGAGTCACAAACAACACTTGTGGAGCGAAATGCCTGGGCTTTCCCTCTCTCTTTCTACGACTTGAAGAGTTGAGGGCGAGCGTCCACTTGCAGTACAGCCAAATGCTCACCCCTTTTTACCAAAACTTTATTTAATGCGCGAAAAAGTTTAGCAAAGCTTGCCTAATTTACTTTGTTTAAATTATACAATTTTTATTCATGCCAAACATGAATACGTATTTTCCCCCGTTGGTGCGCTTAATGTAGCTTTGGACGTACTTTTTAGTGTGTGCAATGATGACTTGCAAAAACTTTTCATCTCTTCAAACCGAACTATTCTCGAAAGTAATATTTTTGGCTCGCTTTATTGCGCCAGTTGTGAAAAAAGTCGGATAAAGGGTAGGAAATGGATGAAACCCGCGGATTCTTGTGAAAGGAAAAGCAGGAAAGGCGACGGGTTCGTTTCCCATCCGGTAGAGCGCGGTGAAATTGATTGGAGGCGGAAGAGGAGAGGCAGATGAATTTTTTTCCCCCCTACCCCCAACAAGAGATACGGGGAAGGCTGGCCAAATTGATTCGGCGATGAACTATATATCGTTTGACGGTGATAAACGAATTAAACAGGTAGTAGCTTGCGCCAGGTTTTTCTCCCCCTTTACTCAACGCTTTCCAAAACGTTTTGGTTTTTCGGTTTACCGAATGCGTCATAAAATGCGTCATATACCTCATGGTGGAAGGCGTTTTTTCCCTTCTGCCTCCCCACTCTTTCTCTTCCTGCTTGTGCCATATCCGTTCGGGCTTCTCATTTTCTCCTTCCCGAAATGATTTTGATATGGAATAGAAAACGATGGAAACGGGAGAGAAATCTTTTTCGTGTGAATCTTGTTTCACACCCACCGCAATATATTTGAAGCCGAAAGGTAATTTTCCTTTCCTTACGTGGCGAATGTATTATTTAAGTAATGCGATATATTCGTATTTTCTCTTTTGACAAACAAAATATCTTTCTTTAAAACTAAATTCGATTAATAAATCCGCCTTTGCCTAAAACAGAGTTTGTCTATTTCAGACTAATATTGCACGCGACATGCGGAAGTTGAGCATTATTGCGATTTTATTAAAGGTAAAAGCTATATAAGGCAAAGACTAAACGAATAAGTTCTACTTCTACTGCGAATTAATTTTCTTATTACTTGCAGCCGACACTGAACGCTTTTTTTTTTCAACTTTCACTGTGAAAGTAGAAAATAGGAAGTTTGCGCATATGGATATTAAAAAAAGTTCCTTCCACTTTCGCTTTCAGGAAAAATAGAGTTTTATTACTTGTGCGCGCGTGTAACGTCAGAAGCTTCGTGGATAAGAAAAAAGGGGAAGAGGAAGGGTGAAATGGAGTCATCAAGTGGCGCTTGTCAATGAGCAGTCACCAAATTTTGTCTTAGGAGTTGTGCTGGAGCTTTGGCGTCCAGCGTTATTAAATCTCCTGTCACAGAACGTTTAACCCAATAACAAAACTCTTTTAATGGGTGCTCTATCTCTCTGCAGGGCCGCCGCCAGGGGGGGACAAACGGGACTCTAGTCTGGGGCCCCAACGGAAGGGGGGCCTCGTCAGCCACGCTTGGGAAAAGGCATCAGGCACGAGGCAGAGCCCAGAGGGGCCCACACGTACCCAGTTGTCAGGGGCCCAAACATATCTGGCGGCTGGCCTGCTCTCTGTCTACTGTGTGCGTGCGTGTCTACGAAAACTGCTGTCGTACGTCCAAAAGGAAAAATCCTTTTGCGAACGGTCGACTTCACGTGACCATCATGTTGTGTGTGTGTGTGTGTGTGTGTGTGTGTGTGTGTGTGTGTGTATGTTTATCTCTCTTCTTTCATAGATACACACACCCAAACACACCCTGTCCGTTTGATGTTGTCACACGCAAAAAATGACAATTTCTGTAATTAGAAGCTGTTGTTATTGTCAGATAGGTCACAGGATGGGATTTTATTTAGGGTGGAATCATTTTTTATTTATCTCCACTCGTCTTGTTCGGGGAACACTTTTCCCCAGCGTTTGATGTTTGGTAAAACATTTGTTTTCAATTTCATGTGATGCCTAAATAAACTATAATTTGCAGTGTATAGTCGTGCGCGTATGTCTTGTTAACACGAGCGTAATGTCATATGGCCTCGGGGTTAATTTTTGTTGAAATTCTAGTGTTGATATTTCTCATTTGTCCTCTTTAATCTTTTTATTTTTCTCGTCCTCCCTCGCTTTTTGTTATTTTGTAATCTGTTATTTTTTATTGCTTCATTTTTGAACCATTCTTAGAGCTTAAATTGTTTTGCTCCCAGATTCCTTAGAACTGCGAAAACATTGAGGGAATTACTTTTTTTATGGACGATGATATTTTTTTAAAGCGATAGTAAAAAAAAAACCCAATAAAGAATCCAGCATCAATGTCAATAAAAAAGCCCAAAATATTTTAAAAAACTCGTACTTTAAATAGCTTTCCCTTTTGATGTAGTTCACCAATAACAACTCTTACCTTATTGGAAATTTAAATGCACTTCTGTTTTCGCGATTTTTTTTTATAATGTTTGCATCACTTTTTATTTTGCTAATCTGTAATTCTGAAGCTAGATTGTTACATCTATGGTTAAATAATTTTGTTTTATTTTCGCTATTGTCAAAAGACTAAAATAAAACAGCGGTTAATGAAAGCTTGATTACTAAGGGTGATATACCGTGAGAAATATGCTTTAAGAGAGAGATTGTTATAGTGTTTCAATCACGATTAATGCAAGTGATATCCACAAGGAGGAACCAGGATGGCAAATGTAAACAGAAACTGCGGTCCACTTCTTTGTGTGTTTTCAATGACAAGTAAAGAGAAAAGCATTTTAGGAGAGAGAAGAATTAAACCCCGTTTTAAAGCAAAGATTTTTTTTTCACTTTTTTCAAGAAGGACTATACATTAAAAATAAATGAAACTTTATTGAATGGCTTTTTGTCGCGAAACAGTTCTAATTTAATTATTCTGACCGGTTTGAGGATAATCAAAAAAAATTTTTGGGAGTAACTTTTTAAAAAAATTTAAAACATACTGTCAACGCAGAATACCACCTTATTTTCAAACTTGAAAGAAAAATTTTTTAAAATATTTTTTACATAGCTTAAGTGCTTCTTCACTTAAAAATTCTCCCATTCTTGAGCACGAGTTTTTCCGTCTCTCTCTTTCTCTCGCTTTGTGGTCTAAAAAGTCCAATTGTTGAAAAAAATTTTGCAAGTTTGTATGCAGTAATTTTTTATGTTCACTGTCCTCCCCCCTCCCCTCCCTGAGAAACAAACAAATTGGCAAAACAAACTATTACGTCACAAACTACTCCACGCAAACAAAACTCTATAGGGATGCAGGCAAAATGAATTTAATTTTTAAAAATTTTTCTGAGGAAAAAACCCGAACTTGGAATGAACCCCCGCCTAGCGCCTTCTACATGGCTAGAATTATCCACAAAAAGGTGATTTAGGGGTATCTCTTACAGAGGCAGAGTCTTTAAAGGGAACAGACAGTCAAAATTTGGATTTTAGTAATACGTAGTAGATAAAGTAAAGAGGCTTATTTTTGTTTCACGTACCATTTACGCTGCTAAAGCCAGTTGCGGTAGTGAAAGAGTAATGGAGTGACAGATGGCGTTGGGATACAAATCTACGATCTCAGTCACCTTGATTAGCTTTCCTTTTCCATTCGGTTTAAGGTCCAGCTGAAAATTTATACTTAACTGGAGGAACAATGTAATTCACAAGCGTGGAAGCGCTTAAGATTTATTGGGATCGCTTAAAGCTCAGAAGGCGTATCATTACGAAAAGAGGTTCTAATCCCTTCAGTTGCCAGGAAAATACTAAAAAAAAAAAAGAGACTTAATTTCGCAGGAGGTTATTGTAAACCTTTCTTTTTCCAAGTCTAACTCATTAGCTTTCTCTCCAGCTCTAATGCAGTTCTTGAGATTAACAGCTTCCTTTGCTAATTTTAAATTTGTCTTTTAAGATACCTGTCGTTATTAATTGTTCTTCTGCTAGTCTACATGAAATGAATGAGGATTATTTTCTAAAGAGCAATTAACGCTAGAGGGACTTATTCACTTTAAACTTTACACTGTTAAATCAGCTACGTTATGTTAATGGTTCTGGTGTTTATACAGTACCGTTTCTGATTGGCTTTGACCATCAAGTGACAGAAGTAAACAATCAACGGGAGCATTCCTTTCATTCTCTCTTCCGCAATAAGAGGAGAAGGTTTTCGTGGATAACTGGTTTTGCCATCCTGTAAGCTGCATTTTAGGGATAGCTAGTGCGCGCACGAATTCGTTCCGGGAAATCATGTGGTCTGGTCATCTTCGTTTTCGCGTAGCAAAAGCAATAGCGTCAAGTTAAGGTGACAAAGCGTTTCATTTATTGGATGTAAATGTCTATCCAGTAAAGTTCGAAATATAGTCCAACAGACAAGTCATTGGAATCGCTTCTCCTGCAATAGATCATGTGGTCATGACGTTGGTATGTTTTCAGCCAATCAGCGGCTGCCTTAGCCTAATTCCACAGTTCCTTTATTAGGAGCTTTAACAAAACGCTTCTTATAAGAATGCACGTTTGGCCGTCCATCCGCCGTTTGCACGATAACTTGAAAAAGGATTAAGTTTTTCAAATTTTGCTTTCAGAAATATGACCATTAAGGTCTTAGCTCGGCTGTATCAATTTTTCGTGGACCCCTTCAAATCCAATTCACGTACTAAAATAGTGACCGTAAAGAATACCAAGATAATGGCATCTAGTATAACAATCGATTCGTCAAAAATGAAAACACTGTTACTTTTTGTTTATCTTTTAAGCGTTATTGATTTGAGCAGGCGCACGCGACGATCTCTTTGTCGACGCACGATTGCTTAGTTGCTCATAATACATTATTAAATGTATTGCTGCTTCCCGGCTAAAGCTCCTCCTTGGAATGTATAAAGATTTTATTTCCCCACATAATCTCCATGTACATTGAGGCACTTGTCCCATCGTTTCACAAGCCCCTCAAAACCAGCAGCATAAAATCTTTTGGGATGTTGTCTGGGATGAACCAGGCGGTGAATTCTCTTTGTACAGCTTCATCGCCGGGAAAGTGACGCTCACAGTCTTCTGGGATCATTAGGGCACATTGCCTACCACATTCCGGCGGCGAAAGTAAACTGTAAATGCCGACTCGTAAAGTAACATCCTCATGAGACCTCGTAATGTCATTCGACGGAAGCAATCAGAGCTCCTTCTTGGAATGTTTGCGAGATTTTATTTATCGTTCATATTTTCTGTTTAAGTGGAGTTTGTTCAACACTTCCTCAAGCAACATGTCAAACAAGAGACTATTATGATTCTTCTGAGAAAAATGAATTTTGCTTTAATTGCAAAAAAGGTCCCTTTTAAGGGCCACCAATTTAACGGCAATCTCAGTAAGAGGCTGTATTTACTCCAGCTGGTTTTCGCATGAAGTAATGATGTAATTTTTTCTTTTTACCTTATCGGATATAACCATTGGATCTATTTGAAATTTAACCTACCAGAGGATTAACCTACTTAGGCTTTGCTTGGTCTTCTAAGATATTAGTACAGGGACAAGCACAAACATCCATGCCCCCAGCGGGATTCGTACCGGCGACTCACTGGTTTTGAGAAGGAAAAGACGCGTCAGCTCTCTCGGCCAATGAGCCGGCTAAGTTCGAAATAAACTGTTTTAATTCTAACTTTGTTTATATCCGGCACGCATAATTCTTATACCAATACCTCATATCCTTAAAGCAAGTATTATATCTCGCATACAAACGAAACCGAAAGTACACTATAACTGGTCCTTTCTTTCTTTAGAACCGTTAAAAGAGCAATTAATTGTTTTATTTGCAAGTTAATCTCATAGTAAGACTGAAATTCATGTTTCTGTTTACAGGCTGTACAATGTAGAATCGTACTAGCTGGTTCCGAAAATGCACTTTGCTATTCCGATTATTTTTACAAAGATAAACAACGACAGTCTTTCAAGAATATATTTTATATGCATATGATAGAATAACTCTATACATCTATACTTGCAGCGACATTAGCCCACGATCTAGCGCGCTCGAAAAGCTACAAGATAACGCCCTAGGTCCCCATGCCAGCAGACGAGCGAAAATCAGAATTACAGTACATATATTTTGCTAACTTTTTATTTTATTAACATTCATTTGTGGCATTTCATTTCCATTAGCTATGATGAAATTCCAGTTAAACTAAGAATTTAATTTATTTGACAGTGTTATTTAAGTTTCTAATTACGTAAACACGTTGTCTTATATGCGTAATTGGAAGCTTTCAGTGCAATTCGTTGGTTACAAAAGATGACACCGAGGTCGAGGATACTGGTAGCTTCTGTTTATTTGTTCCTTGAACCATCGTTTTTTTTCTTTTTTCCTCTTTCTCTTGGATTATCTGAATGCCTGAAGCACCTGATTTAAGACTTCTAAGGCAGCGAAGTTTATCCCAGAGGGTTTCATGGAAGGGGCTATCTCTCAAAATTTATTGCCAAATAAGTCAGGCTCCGCAAACCGCCAAAGAAGAGGAAGATAACGCCCTCAAGTATTCCTACGTAAACTCCTTGAGATGTATTTCTTTCCAATTTTAAAACAGTGTCTGGTACAAAAATCAATTATTTGAAGGTGAACACTACATTGCTTTCTAATCTTTAACAGACAAGCTATTATAAATTCTAGTGGCAAACCTGTAATGCTTTACAATTCCTTCGGGTATAATAAATACATATTCGTAGTGGGTAACTCAATAATGCAAACAAAGAAAATACGTACGGATTCCTTTCATCAAAGAGAATATATATTTAAGTAATGTAAGAGGAAACTGCTGGTATTAAGGAATCCAGATGAAACATCATTCTAATTTTAATAGGCCTATTGTCGGTATCTATCAACATTATCTAATAATTAGTTATGAATGTAATTTCCCGAATAATCTGAACACTGTCCACTATTCATTGGATATTACGAGAGAGACTTCTTCATAAGAAAGCCATAGAAAAGATTGGCGAGTTGTTCGCTTATCAAATTTTAGTGGTTGCGGTGAAGAATTTTAAGATTTGAGTCGATCAAAGTTTGTGGGAAGTTAGATCCCATGGATTCACGAAGTTACAAGCGAAGCCTTTCAATTTTTCTACAACATTGCACATTTATTCTGCTATGACAGCATTTTTATCTACGACGATGCCACAACACTTCACGTCAAAACCGTGCAGAGACTAAAAGAAACCCAGCTTCTGGCTGATAATTGTCTTTTCTGATTTTCTAGGAAAATATTCAGGAGTTAGCAGAATGAGCTTCTCTTCCGTGAAACCAGACACAATTGGCTACTAGGAGTAGACAAAGATCTCCAATAGAATCTACAACATGTATAATTTATTTATTATTTGCAATAAAAAGGGGACCTCTTTAGCCTAATTAGTATTTTTCTTTTTTTTAACTTTAATATGAGCTGTCGTCGGATTTTCCCATAGACTTCTTTCTTGACATTTTCGCTTCATGTCAGATTTAAGGGCGCAGTCCTGTTATGGAAAATGTTACATGGATGAACTTGGAATATTATGATCAACTGCCAGGGATCAAGTGATGCTATTAAAATTACACTGCTGGAAATTTCTGAATATCTTCCTATTGCAGTTAGACTTATCGGCGCAAGTTAAGAAATTTAGAACCTGAAATGTATTGTCCTCTTTTAGTTTAAATGTCAGTTTAACTAATATCGCGTACACAAGTGTAGTGGAAATAGAAAGTGCAACACCTTAAGCAGTAATTTTACGTTTACCAAACGTTATGATGATGTCCAACTAAGTTTATCCTTACGAAGACACTTTGCACCTTGAATCTATTAAAGCAAAGATGTCTGCGAATGTCAGTGTGAGAAATTTGTTTCCATATCTGTGTTAGATCTAACAGGAGATTGATATGATCACAAACGCATCCCAAACATATCTTGTGGGAGACATATCAAGGGAACGGGCAGATCACTCTATGACATGAAAATTTTATCTGATGTGATATCGTGTAGGGTCATACTTTGTCGTTCAGGAAAATGCCATTTGCTGAGGAGACTCTCTGCATGGTTCACCAGAACCGGCCCTAGGCTTGGACAAGCGAGACATTCGCTCCGGGCCCCGCGCTCAATAATACAATATCACCGCTTTAGGAGCGACGCCTAGGCTCGGACAAGCGGACCCGCTTTCCGGGTTCCGCGAAAGCTAGGGGCGGGATAGGGGCGGCCCTAGTTTCACTACCTTTCCAGATACAGGCAGCTGTCATTGTTCCTAGACAATAACTAAATCAATACTATTATCATGTTCAATATCCACACTTAACTCCCTCACTTTAATCCAGCGGTTAAAGAAGTATGACTCTATCCACAGTGATTAGTTGAAATGCTGGCTTTTATTTTAAGCAGATAAACTTTAGATAATGTTGGAAATGACGTCCTTTTTTGCGAATTCAAAAGCGCGTTCGTTTTAGCATATTTCGTAAGACTCTGCAAAGCATGGCAGTATTGATGTTAGGATGGAGCATATTTCGTTTTCAGCTCAGCAATCGCGTGTGGACTATTCACATAAACCACATTTTTCAGATAACCCCATAGGAAGAAATCAGGAGATGATAAATCTGGCGAGCGAGGAGGCCACAATCCTCGGGAAATGAAGCGCTGAAGGATAACAAAAAAAAAACCCACCTAAAGTGTATCTGGTAAAACGAACACGCTTTTGTAATCGCGAAAAAGGACGTCATTTCCAACATTTATTGTAACACCTAAATTTTGTCTGCTAAAAATAAAAGTCAAAATTTCAACTAATCTCTGTGATACTTTACTTTCATTTAACTTCTCAAACTGGTACTTTTACAGACAGCTAAACTTTGATAAGCGCGACTTTAACAACACACCCTGTATAACTGTGTAGCTTTAAACTTACCCTGTAATGAAAATTTCTATTTATTTCAAAAGTAAATTTCAGAAGCTAAAAATAGGTTCCCGATTTATGCAGTTAAAAATATAAGAAATAAAAGAGCGGCTGAAGTGCTTAGCCGATTAAGAACCAAAGTTTCTGTATTAGAAATGGTTCATTGGATCCGCATATGTAAATAATTCAAAATTTTACAGAAAACCCCCATTCAGTGTAAATTCAGCCATAAATCATCAGTTGCTCTCTGCCTACTGAGAAAAGGGTCTCGCGAAATCGAACTACACAAGCATTAAGAGTTTTGGTTAATTAAAACTGTTGTCTGTTATAATATGTACAATGTCAGTTCATATAATATATGAATCTTCTAAGAATTTAGATCTTCGCAGATAAAGGAACCGGTTGAAAACTTTCTATTTGCCGGAGCAGCCCAGAGATCCCAGAACAGTCATGTCACTTCCGTTTTTGTTTTAAAATTTATTTGATAAATGTCGACAAGGCTGAGGTTCTGAAATTTATTTTCATACAAATTCCATTTTCATACTTTTTGTTTAAAGGAAATGGATAGCCTTTGGGCTTGAGCCGTCGACCAAATAGCTCTCGTGTTCTTTGCCTCTTTTTAAAAAGCCCAGATATTGGAATAAAGGCAAAGGGCACCCTTTTAACTCCCTCCACACCTAGAGAAATTCTAAAGGGAATTGTTCTATCGAAATTTTCTTTTGTAACTAAAATTGATTTCCCATAAGCTTGGAAACTCATATTAGCACAGCAGAGAAAATATTTGTATTTCCTTTATGTCGAGACTCGATTTCTGTTAGCACTGACTTATGAAATAAATTCGTACATTAATCAAAGGCGGAAAAAAAGTTCAATTCAACAACAAAAAGTTCAATTTCATACAAATAAAACTTTTATGAATATGTGCTTGCATGCTAAATTACTGATGTCAGTTCCTCGCAATAGTTCATTTAATGGAAAAAAATCACTAAAATCTAATGTACAATTCAGCCTGGTAATATTTGCTCAAATCTCGGATTCCGTCTAAATGTTGTTCATCGAATAAGGCTTTTACGATTATTTACTTTCGCTGTTAAATCAATACTCTGATGTTTGATTGTATCCAGTTCATTCTATCTGGAATTAATCGTCGTTGGTTGATTTCACCGATTCTATTTGTGTTAAGCTGCATAACATATAGATAATTCCAACGCCTCTTCGTACAGGAATACGTAACTCATACGGTAACTTTTTAAAATTAGAATCTCTTCGTCTGTTTCTGTAGTCTATTTATCTTGCTTATTCAAGAGATTTTTTTTCCCGATTTTACATAACTTTGTATTTAATTAAGGTAACAATGCAATAACGTATTTAACTGACCAGATCACTCTCACCAGATAGAAAAGACAAGGTAACGTGTCTTAGGCATTATATAAAAAAAGGTCTTCACCCGTCCTGTCGTCATCGATTACAACAAGAACCCTCCATCTTCCAGAACACTCCTATTTCCCCTTTTCTCTTTCTCTTTTTTCTTCTAACTTTGCTGTCGCGCGAACTCATCTTTTTAGCACTCCCATCAGCTACCCCCACAAGTGGCTCGTCCATAAAAGGCGCTCGGGCGGCGCCACCGCGTTTCCCTTCACGTGCTCTGCACCTCGTCCCCTCGTGGCTTCCCTCTCGTTTGTCTTTATTTTACCATCCCTCTTTCCTTTTTTTTAAATTTTCCTCCCTCGGATTCGGTTGAATTTCGCTTCTATGATGTTCCTTTACCTTTTACTCACCGCCGCCACAGTTTTACATTAAAACAGCCTCCGCTGATCTCCCTCCCTCGTCACTCTCTTGCAGTCGTAAAAAACGGGTAGCAGGCATTTTATGCATAATGACATCTAGTAAATCTAGTATTTTTCCTTCTTTATTATGCTCCTAATGATTTTTAGCATTTTCTCCTCCACTTTCTCTTTCAGTAGTCCATCTTTTAAATGTATCAGACGCAAAATTTATTACTACTAGCTAGAGAACAAATACTAAGCTAGGGAATTTCTCTCAACTTTTTCCCGCATTTTTCAGATATAATGGTATTAATGCATGTTTTGTTATCATTTGTTCGGATTCATCTGCATAGCTACCTGAGTAAATCATAATAGTTTTAAGATAATATACACCTTGCTTCAATCATAATTTTTGTTGCGCAGTTTTGCTCCCCGTATTTTGCTTCTGTTCATTCCCTTTCCTCCATAATATTTAAAAGTGAATTTAGATTTCTATAATAATAATAATAATAATAATAATAATAATAATAATAATAATACTTGAGAATTAGCTTCTTCTTTCCCAAAGCGGTAGATGTAATTAGCTTCATTTCCATTCATGTTTGACGACCTAATCTGTAGAGTTAATAAAATTAACTTCATTTGACCTACAGCGACTGAGGCACATTTCTTAGATCCATCTCAATGGCAACTTATAAAACTATTTAGAAAAAGTGCTGTTATTTCTAGTCGTTTAAAAATGCAGTCGTATAGCATTTTCGGATAACGTATTGTAGAGATCATTTCACGTCACATTCTACGCAACACTGATTAGCGCATAACACGTAAAATTTAATTAACCACAATTTTAATTGAAATGAGATGATGGAGTATTTAGTGCGAGTAAATGTCGGTTACGTGATGGATCAATTAATTTCTATTTGGAGGGGAAACGAATTTGTTGGTTTATTATTTGGGTTGCCAAAACGAAAGATTTCTAAAGATGGTAAAAATTAATCTATGCTAAAATACAGTGCATTTGTGCATAGAGAACAACGATTGCATCACATGAGAAAGTTGGGCATAAATCATGGCAATTATTTTTTTTTGTGAGAATTCGGACATGATTAGAAAATATGAACTATACAGATAAAAAACAAGGAATGGACGAAACGTACGGGCATTTAACAACATGCCAACATTTTGCTCCTCGTGTTTATTAAGATAGCAGACATGACATTACAGGTTTCATGTTCCAGATTCAGGAAACCTGTAATGTTATGTTTCATGATTCTGGAAAGCTTATTCTGAAACATGATTACAGATTTCATGTTCCAGAATAAGTAATGTAAATTAAATTAGAGAACGGCTATTTTGATATACGAGCGTTGTTCAACTCGGGTTACATCCATCCTGCACGGCGGTTGACTAAGAATTGATTCAACATTGCTCTCTGTGCAACAACAGGAAATCATAGAGCCATCTGGTATTGTGGAAACATACAACAAATGCACGGCTTCTTGAGACATGACATTTTGTGATACCAATCCTTAGCTCTGAGAAAAAAATAGCCTATGACTTATGCCCCAAACCTCGTATTTAGGGAAAATGGCTCCGTTGTTGTCGAACGTAATGCGTCTATTCCTTAAAATAATGAAAAACTTTAAAAGGCTCTCAGAAGAGTCTTGATAAAAACGTAATTTGTTCTGATTCCCAAGCTGAAATTGAGAAGTTACCCATTAAGCATAGAAACACCTAAATGATAAAAGTAATCAAAAATAAAAAAAATGCAGGATTATGGCAATTGAAGAAGCAATACAGAAATTTCTATATATGGTAACAGTGGAGTCACGCTTTAACAAAAACTTTATTTAGAACTTATAATTGTGCTTTTTTATTTTAAATATCATTTTAACATAAAATGTTGCATACATTTGTGGGATTAAAATTACACTAGTAGAAATAAAAAGTGTCACACCGTGAAGCATTACTTGTAGGTATACCAACTTTTATGGAGATGTTCGTTAATTAACAAGGATCAAATGATTACGTAATATTTCGTTTTATTTGGAATCAATGTAATAACAAACAACCAAGTTTAGTGACGACAGTCGCAGAAATATACTTGTATTATCTAAGCATTGGCAATGCATATCCATCGCTGATCCTTAGGGCGGCATCACAGTTAAAGGTCTCAAAAAGGACTCTCGCGCTGGCTCGGTAGAGCTGAATTTGAGCGCGAGTCCTTTTCCCGAGTCCTTTCGCATCACAGCTCCCCTACAGGCACCAGCTCAAGTGAACCACGGCGCCAGCGAGATGTGAGACGGAAGTGACGCAAATTTGTAGGCGTGTTCTCTGGAAACCTTTGCGTAGTCATAGCAACGGTGACAGGGCCGAGATCCACATATGCTGGACATGTGGTTTTTTTGTCACCTTCACGGAGGAATGTAAAAATTTTTAAAAAAAGTTGTTTTTGAAGTTATTCTGCTTAGGAAATCGAAATTTTAACAGATTTAAAAACTATTTTCCCGTAATTAATTACAGTAATAATTCGTATATTAAATCTGTAGATATATAAACTGAAGTACTATATTAAGATATAGTATTGGATACAATATTATACATTAATACAAGCAAAATCTCTTACTCTACAATATAAATAATGAAAATATGGAAAGGCAAATGCAATTTCGAAAACGATTTCATTGTATGTTGTGGAAAAAGAAATGTTGTTTGTCTTATTTTACAATATTATAAGTTATAGTATGAGTTATATCCAAAATTATTTGATAATATAGTACTTGAATTACGTGATGACTAACTATTTCATTATTCTTTATTTAAATCAGTTTATCTCTCTGAACGCATGTACGTTTCTTATTAATAAACTGTCGGTAAATCAAATTTTATAAGAAACCATAGGACTTTATTTTTAGGTTTAACCCCTGTCAAATTTTTTATTTTTTCTTTATTATAAAATAGGCTTTTTAAATTCCAATTCCAAAATTTTTAAATGATCATACTTAATTAGATATAGATATAACAAAGTCATCTATTTTTTTCTTAAATTTTTATAAAAGCTTGTGAAATTGTTATCGGGGACAATATTCTTGGTTTATTTTTTTTCCTATCATAATTCCAACGTTAGGGAAACCAGTAAATTTATGTTCAGATTTATATAAAAATCATTAAGTTAAAATAATTTATATTTGGAATTGTGTGAATCAGAGGTAAAACATCGTTTCCTTGAGAAATGCTTTATAAACGGAGTGTAATTTTGCACATTACTTATAATAAATTATTTATTTATTTATTATTTAAATATCAAATTACATTTTGCTATTTTCTAAAATATATATATATATATACAATAATAATAATACTTATAAAATATTTATAATTCAATAATGTACTTAAGTTGCAGCCTGCGTTAGTTTTCACTTTATTGCATTCTAGCGCTATTTAGGTAACATTGCGTACATTTATTGGTATTATTATTATTATTAACAATGATTATGTTTATTTCTTATTAATGTAATAATTTTTTTTGCGTTTCATTTTTGTAATAAAAACTGTAATACATGAAAGAAACTGCGAGAGCCAATATATAGCGAAGCAAGGAGAGAAGAGCAAACATGCTGGGGGAGGAGGTGAGAATCGACACGCAATGACAGTGATGGAAATATATGTACTGATCCCGTACATTTGAAGGAAATGCGGCGTTTCTTTAATTTAAGATAATCAGCGTCATTCATAAAAATGATTCATTCATTTTTTTTAGGATGAAGCATTTTTACCTGTTGCGAAGAAGCGCAGCGCCACGAGAAACTGCAGTGGCGGCGGCAGAGCGCCGCCTCCTCGAGGGCAATGCAAGTCGGCGAATATTTCCCCCATACGAGCATCACCATATTTTCGCCAAACGGTATCGCATACGAAAACTATAATCATCGTATTCTTCAATTGGATTTGATCGGTCTCGAATTCTACGATCACACAGGAATTCTAAAGTGTTCATCACGCGCGTGACTCGTTCGATATTTTCATACGCCGCCATGTTGAAGGACTCTTTAAAGGACTCTACTCGCTAAGCCACCTCGTTCGCGGCTCACATACGGCGAGTCCATTCGCCCTCTGTTGATGCGCTTACGACCAACTGTGATTCCTTTTTGAGACCTTTTTAGAGACTCGGGTGTTTTGAGACCTTTTCAAGAGACTCAAGGCGCACGTTATACACAACTGTGATGCGGGCCTAGGAACTCTGCCATCAGAATGAAGTTCTCTTCCATCGAGTTTTGTAGTCCATTCGCCCTTATACGTGACATTCACTCTCCTAAATGGGATAAAGCGAGGGGGATTAGGGAGATATGGAGATATTATGAACTTCAAACTATTGTTTATACAAGGTTTTCCAAAGTCCTTCAAATCTTTAAATTCTTCTTTATAAATGCATTAGAACTCGGTTATAATAACATCCAAGGGATCTAAAAAATTATGTCGTTTTAAACGAGTTTTGTAGTAACCAAGATTCATATTATCAGTCTAGTGGGTGGAAATTTACTGTATATAGAACATAAACTTTAATTAATTTGGGTTATCTTTAAGTTTATTCACTTTTAAGCCTACCATTAACAGTGAAAACTTGAAGTACGATAAATAATAAAATATAGTTATAAATCTCTTAAAACAGTTTGATCAGTTCTCGCCAAATTTCTTTACTTAGGAGTGGAATCATTAAAGATGTCACAATCGGCATATCCATCGCCCACATTAGACCACACGGTAGTAAGCCATTCTTGCGCTGTTTTGGTATTCACACTATTGGCTTCGCCGTTCACTTTGTCGTGAATCTGTCAATGCAGCCATTGATGCATACAAATTCTTCAAAATTTAATTTCTCAATAAATTCTTCTGCTTTCACCAAAAGGAGGGGTCCGCAAACGTTTACATTGTTGCTTCTCTGTTGCTTAATTTAACCAGTGCTTCATGCACGCTCGTTCCGTTCAGATTTTCGTAACCGCTTAATTTTCGATCCATTCTGTTCAAGTGGAGCAACAATTTTATCCTTGCTTGTCCAAATCGTTTGAACTAGGCCAAACTCACAACTTAAGTCAGGTTTATTAATTTTATTCTATTTTTGGTTATTCACAATTTGACGAATCACTTTAATTTTTTCTTCCAACGTTAAAATTATTCTTTTTTGTAGCCATGCTGCGTCAAAATGCTTTTTGTGAACAATGCAAGAAGACGGTGAAAATGACGTTATATGGGAGATATATGCATATATGTATGTCGTATTAAGCAAGGCTACAAACATTTCTTATGAGGAATATTTCCGTACTACAGAAAACCAGATGAATTATCGTTTAAACCGATCTCGTTATAACCAAGTTCTACTGTTTAAGGAAACGCGTTGCAAATTCTATGTATGAAAAGAATTTATTTCCGGTTTCCTATTTTATTATTACTATTAATAGTTTTTATAACCAAAAAGTGCATCCTACAAAAGTTGGTCGAAAACCTAAAAAAAAAGGAAAAAAGTCGCTTATCTAGACTCTTTAGACGGCTACTTTCTTAGGTGACAGTATCTTTATCAGAAATATTTGTATTAGTGTGTAAAGACTAAATAATTCTTTAAAAAATTCGTCATCATTAACATGGACGTTGGCCTTTATCTTCTTCGGAATTGCTAATTCCTATGATATATTGAAATGAATGACGTTATCACATCATTGATAAATGACCTCCCTAATCCGGAACAACATCATGCCGTAAAAGTCGCTTAACGAAATCACGGCTATAACGCAAGGGAGTCACCGTCCTTTTGGGGGCCACCCAACAAAATGAAACATCCGTCATTTCCTTCGGCGTCGGACACTTCTGCAAAAGATGATCTATAGACACAACCCTCAATACAGTGAATTCATCACGAAACGACGGAAATGTTCTGTCTTGGCGTTTTATGTGACCAAAAATGATGGGACGTTCACCTATACTAAAAATAACCTGGATCAAAATTACCTTTGGACATCATTTTATGAGGTGAGAAGAGTGAAGCGTTAAATGTTTTGCAACGTCGTTAAAGGTTGTAGAAAACTGATTTTGAATTTAACTCAAAACTGCGCCGCAGTTCGAAACAGTTTATACGGGAAGGATAGAAATTACAGCAAATTCTCTTTACAACGGAAGGTCTAGGAGGGCTGAGTTTGTCGTTTTAAAGGTTTTCAGTTAAGTCCAGACTAATTATGAAATGCGATAGACTAACAACACCAAAAAATAAAGGGGCAAAAAAGGACGAGGGATTTTACTTTGTTTATGGCTATGTTTATAAATATACACTTGGTATCAACTGAAAAATTATTACATAATAGAATTGCTACAATGAAAAATGGTTAAATAGAAATTAAAGAATTGTTGATAGCCATGGTAGTTAATGGTAAGCTTTATCTAACTAATTTCTTTAATGAGTTTATGAACACAGCCAAAATGAACTGTTGTTTTTAATTTCATCAAATCTTCACGTATTTGTGACTGTTAATTAAGTTGTCAACATGTATTATTCGAAGTCGTTTTATAATTCTTTTTATTTTCTTGTTTTTTATTGTTGAGAAAATAAAAAAAAAAACCTGTTCTTGTATGCTGTTCTAGCGAATGGCAGGCTAATCTGTGTTATGTGCTAAATTATTAACAGAACTGGAAATAATTAAAAGGTAGCGATGTTTACCTTCAATTGAACATGATAAATAACAAATAGGCCTTATATTTAGATTAAAGTAATATGGCAAATCAGCTTCATTTTGAAATTGGTATGATGTATAATAAGCATTCAACATTTTCAAATTATAAAAGAATATTCATTTTAAAGAGAACAGAATGAGAGGAAATAAATTTTTCATTGTGTTCAGAATTGAGGAATGTGTTGTGAATGTCCTTGATCCTATTTAATGAACCCAAACGGGAAAAGTTTATTATGTTATGTTTCATGATTATCTAACAGTAGTTATAATAAAATGAATAAATAAGGAGGTTATTCCATATCCTTATTTATTAATTATGATTACTCTTATATAAACATGAAAAATAAACATAATAAACTTTTCCCCTTTTGGGTTTCATTAATGTTATGAAGAATATCCACAATACACTCTTCAATGCTAAATGCAGTAAAAAGGAGGTTATTCTCCGGCATTTGTGACTGAGGGCGCTAGGACGCAGGTGTTGTCGCTATCAACACCAACGAGCCGTGGGTTCGAATCCCGCTGAACGCTAGATGTTTGTGGATAATAGTAGCGTTTTATTGAAAAGCCTACGTGTCTTCAGGGCAGGGAACGACTACACGAAGTGTATTTCCAAACGCGTAGGCTTTCCAATAAAACGCTACCATTTTGCTACTCCTGAACCAGTTTCTTTACTATTAATCATATACAGCATAATTGACCAAGATGCAACTACTGGATATTTGTGTTTGTTTCATTACTATAACAAGCTTGGAAGACCAAGCAAAGCCTGAGTAAGCTAATACCCTGCTAGGTTAAATTTCAAATAGATCCAATGGTTATTTAACATCCTGGATACCGGAAGGTAATAGATAAGAGAGAGAGGAAGTTATTCTGTCACAATTAATTTCCTAAAAACAATCTCCTTAAATTGTATATATCTATGAAAAAAATTTTTAAAGTTACTTCACATCAGTTGTTGCATACTTGAAAATGAGAATCCAAGCTGATTTTTTGAAGACTGTCTATGTGATGGAGTTTGTTTAGAATTCTGTTGTTAATCATAGACAAATGAGCTTGTAGGGTCAAATACACTAAAGAACAACTAAACAAAAATTAAGAGAAAATTGTGGAATAGAACAACCAAAAGAAAAAAAAAGATGCGGGGGGGGGGGGGGGCTCTAACCCACAAGGAGAATTGAAATACCGGAAACGTATTTCGCATACCAAGTAACATCGTCAGCGGTGAGAGACAAAAGTAAAAAAAAAAAATAATAATATTAATAATAAAGCCTTAATACTAGAGAATATACAAGATGAGTCAAAAGTCTGTACCCCTCCTTCTATCTTGGATACAAATGTAGTTATGCAAATTCCGATAAAGGAAATGAATAGGAAGTTGAGGGTGCTCTTTCTCATGGTGGCACTTACAGCGTTGTCAATATGCAAATCGTATCTACTAAACCGTAGGAGATACGCATAAGAAAAACTATTACAAACTTGTTCAGCATCAAATAAGCAACAAAACAAAAAAAAAAATCAAAATCCGATGAACGGATCGCTCAAAAACCTCATTCCAATCTCTGCAATTGATGGGCTCAGTGGAAAAGGGGCACATGCCACATTTAAATGAATATTGAGTTTTTATTATATAGAAAGACAGCTCCATCCATGTAGGGTCTCTTTAATGAACTTCTAGCACAGTAGCATGTGTCTATTTCCCAATATAAGCATTCTGAATATCTATCATATTCTTCTTCATGTTAGTATGTTTTGAAATGTGTTCAAATGTGTCTTAATTTCATATATTCTCTGCCAATATTTGATAGTTTGATCATTATATTATTTATTTTTTTATCAATTCAGACATTAAAGACAAGTGATAAGATTATTTACGCGTTATGAGAAAACGTGCTTTTTGTTTAAAACCGCTTTCCTGTAAAAACAGGGTTTTATGGCATATGCCCCTTTTCTATGAGCCTCTCAATTGGACAAGACTGCTACTTTAGTTTCCTTATTAGTCTGTGTCCTTGGTCGACCTTGACGCTGGTGCTGATGGGCAGTTTCTGTATTTAGAAACCGTTGTACAATTTGTCTGATTGCACGACAGGTTGGATGGCGTTGATTAGGGTATCTTTCTTGATACAACCTAACTGTTGCCTGACGGTTTTGCCTTGTCTCACCAAAGCAGAGAACCATGTTGGTCAATTCCTGAGCAATGTACTGTGTCATCTGCATTGGTCCGATCTTGTTTCAGCTTCAACATGCCTTCTATGCTAATTGCACAGGAAACTGAAACAATTTCATCTGCATTAGAATAGGATATGGATACTACATGAAATAATTTGCATGTTTGGTAAATGGTATTAAGCAGAAGGAAAAAGCTGGTTAGTTTCTCCTGGACTTGAACCCAGGATCTTTGGACTCTGTTGCTCTTACTTTCCCCACAGGCCACTCATCCTTCCTCAATCTTGACAGGAATCAAGGGTTAATGTTGCAGAGATTAATGAGGTTTCTGGGCGATCCGTTCATCGGATTTTGAATTTTTGTTTTGTTTTGTTTTGTTGCTTATTGATCCGAACCAGTTTGTAATTGTTTTTTTTTGTATCTCCTACAGTTTAGTAGATACGATTTGAATACAGTATGTCCTAATTTGCATGTTGACAACACTGTAAGTACCACTATTCACTCCCTTTATTGGAATTTACATAACTACATTTGTATCCAAGATAGAAGGGGAAAATACAGACTTTTGACTCAACCTGTATAGACAAGGGGGGGGGGTGAATTGCCAAGACTATCTTCCATTGGTTAAGCGGCAAGGGTATTAACGACTTTTGGACATGGTTAAAACAATGGGCCAATAAAATAAGGGGAGGCATCTTGTCATTAGGGAGAGGGGAAGTAAACTAAAACATAAAGGTTAAATAATAAAGAAAATACATTAGAGTCCGGTTTTAGGAGCCGCATCGGGAACAGAGGACATGGCTCTTACATCCGGAGTGAAAAATAAAAAAATAAAAAAAACAACCTCTACTGTACTTTCTTTATTATTTAACCTTTGTTTTAGTTTACTTCCCCTCCCCCAATTAACAAGATGTCTCCTCTTATTTTATTGGCCCATTATTTTAACCATGTCCATACGTCATTAAACCCTTTCCGCTTAATCCATGGAAGATATTCTTGGCAATCCCTCCCCTCCCCTTGTCTAAAGATTCTCTAACAATAAGGCTTTGTTTTCATTTTTGAATTTTGTCTCTCGCCGCTGAAGATGGCTACTTGGTAGCCGAAATACGTATCCGGTATTTCAATTTTCCTTTTGGATTAGAGGTCCCTCCCCCCATTTTGAGTGAAGAACAATTGGTAAATTGTGAAGAAATTATAGTGATGGTCATTTTTGAATTTAAGGGAAAATAAAAACGTTTTCAAGTCTGACAAAACTTATCAATTGGAAATTCTAATAAACCGGGTGATCCAAAACTGTGTTACATCTTTTTACATTTTTTCATGAAACTTTGTATAACAATTCTTCGATAACATACTTTTGGATCACCCAGTATATGGAGAATTAAGGTTTAATATTCAACAATGTAATAGAAAAACAGGTAAATGATGATGATGGTTATTGTTGTAGACAAAGGGAGTATTGTTAGAGGTTATTGAGCTGGTAATAGAGTTTATTTGATTTTTGAGTAAAATTGGTAATTGGTCATTTGCTATTTATATCAGAAGATGGTCAAGATTTTTTTTTGCAGTGCTTCTTTTATATTTCTCTTATGGTTGTAATTCGTGTCTTAATTTTTGGTGTACAGCCAATTAGGTGTATAGATACTAGATATGCAGTGAGCAATTAATTTATTATTCATAATCTTTATTTCTAAGAGCTCGTTCATGTTCTAATTTTTCAATTGTGTCATGGTCGAGGAGGGCTACTCAAAAATAACCTTCCCGATCGAGACAGTATATTTAATTTACCTGGCTCGATTGTGATAGAGAACTAGGATTTAATGGCAATATGGCTCAAGATGTCTAATGACCTGACACATTTAAAACCATAACAACTAATATTAATTTATTAACTAAATACAAAGGACATTACAAGGATATTAATTAATAATAATAACAATAATAAATGTAAGTAGGATAAAAGATTAAAGAAAATATTCTAAAACAAAAGAAAACAGACTTATAACATTTTATTTTCAGGTTTTACATATCAAAAATGAGTCAAACTTTCTTACTTTTAATTAATACAAACCAATTCCCTCAAAGATAATAATGACATATCCCTTTCAATGTTTATTTCAAAACTACCTCTTATTTAATCAATACAATTAAGTTTGCTCAAAAGATATTACTACATGTTCCTTCTAATATTTCATCTCAACTTTCATACACATCAAAACGATAGAGGTTATTCAACAATCTACCAAAAACACGAACTAATCGTTTCAATACTGCATCCATGCATATATGACTATGATGTAATGCAATATCTTAAAACTACAAAAAAACACACAAAGACCGGGAAATGCAGTTACTGAAGTCCATAAAGGATTATAACATACCCGAGTTTCAATATATAGACTAGAAAGATAACATAAGCATCTTCTGGAAAACAGATTCAACCTTGAAAATGAAAAACGTTGAATGACTGTGGAAAGCGACATAATAACAGAAGAAACACCTCTTATCCACAAAATATTTATTAGATTCAACCTTTATTAGCATTTTGTCAGTACATGTGCATTGGAATAAGACAGAATCTAGCATCCTTTCCTACAAATATTTATAGGAACTAAAAACTGTGCAAAAATACATACCGTAAAAGCGCAAACAAGCGCCGCGGCGGTTATTCGGTTCAGAGCAAATTCTATGCGAGGCTTAGTTCTCTCAGTAGGTAGAAAAATGTAGTGGTGAAAACAATAATTCCCAAAATTTTTAAATAATTTACACTGTTTTTTGAACAAACGATACAATCATGAATTATTTACAATTCTCTATCAAAATCTGAATCACCATCACTTTCGTCAATCACAATTTCGTGTTCGCTGTCAAAAACGTCACAAACTTGAGCCGTGGAGTATTTTTGCTCCGCAAACATTCTACGTCCCTCTTCCATGCCTGGACCTTTTAAGCAGGTTGCACAATCGTCCTCACTTCCATCAACTGCAATGGAAATACACAACGCAAAAAAGAAATTCTGATAATGTCCTCGGGTAATTCTGCCCACGCAGTTGCTATACATTTCAACACGTTCTCCAGAGAAGGTGGTCGCATTCTCGGATTCGCTGTATACTCGTGTTCACCTTTTCGCATCCATTCATTATACTGTTCTGAATAGTTTCATTTGAAAACCTTGTTCCAAGATACATCTGCTGGCTGAACAAACTTTGTGCGCCCTCCTGGTGCAACGCGTCAATATTCATTTTTTCAAGATTTTGTTTAATTGTTGCCATAATGTCTTATCTGAAGCTGTCCCATACATCTAGCCGCCTTTTAAAACTGAACAACCCTATTACAGTGTGCAGATATTTTGTGGTAAGACCATCATTCATCCAGCCATTGTGATAATAACCAATGACTCTTTACGGACACTTTTTCTCCAGGTCTGGTAGTGGTCGTTTGCGTTTCAACATTACAAATGTTTTTAGTTTTTTGTCATCTGCCTCTGGTTCATGAACATGGTTTGTGAACATTTTAAACTTTCCAACGATGAAAACTATTAAAATAATAAGTTTTCAAAGTTAAAAAAACAGCTGCCAAGAAATTTCCACTCGTTGTCTCGACAGCAACACTCATTGAACACGCAAACAAGCTATCCATGTATCTGACGTAGTGTAATTGTTTTCATAATAAGAATAATTAACCTTGCTGTTTTTATTTCTATAAAATGTTTTTATTTAAGCCATGTTGAGGAGGAGCCTGTTTACAAGCTTCAATGTTCAATACTTCCTAAAAAATTGTTAATTTTCCTAAATGGGAATGATGAGTTGAGTTTTTAAAGACCCTCTTCTAGGCCTCCCGTTTATAGATTTTTTAATCAGAAATTCTATTAGAACTGCTTTCCTTAAGTACTTTAGTGTAGAAGAGAAATTGTGTCGATAAATGTTTTGAGGTTCTTTCATGTGCAATCTGCTCAAACAGTTTTAAGAGACTTACTTTTGGATATTTTCCCCGTGTCATCTTGCAAAATTATTTTTATATTTAAAAACTTTATCAAAATAAATTATTGACAACAGACTTATGTGGTAGTGGTGGGGAGGGGGGGGGAGCTTATTAAGTAAGTGGATGGAGATTGTTGAAGGGCGTCTCCAGCTTTTTCTGTGTAACAATACAAATCGCGTATAATTAGCTAGGTCCTGTTTATGAGAGCCCAAAGGGCAAGAGCATTAAAATTCAAAGTTTAAATCTGTGTTCTGCAATATCGGGCTAACTTTAAGGGAAAATGCTTAAACGAAACTTGTTGGAAATTGATTTTCCTTGTAGTCTTAAATTTTTCATTTAGAAGATTTTTCCATGAATTTTTTTTGGAATCTCACCCCCCCCCCCTCCGTTATCTTAACAATGTTAATAAAGATTTTTCGAGCCATTTCTCAATGTTCTTCATTAAGTTTTACGATTTTTTTAGTATGTTATCGCACCAGCCCGAGGAAGCATGCACGGGGTGGAATAACCAGATGGCTAGAAGAGTGTTCGTTCTTTGTACAATAGAGCTTTTAATGAGGGTTTAGGGAGGTAGGTAGGGAGGGAGGTAGGGAGACCGCGGAAGTAGCCCTTATGCACGCACAGATCGAGTTCTTGTCAATGCTTACGGACACTTTGCACTGTTAAAAGCTTCTATTCTTGACATCGAACCCCAAAGAAACTCACCGAAAAAACTGCAACTTATTGATGATAGTTAAAAGAAACATCAATTTATAATTTATTATTTATTCCAAACCTCATAGAGCTGTTCGTTGGGTAAAGTTTCCTTTGTTTTTCTTTAATGTGTAACGCGGAAGAGAGCGCAAAACGATAACCATCATTTTAGAAGAAAAATGATGATTTCTGCCGCTAGATGTCAGATCACTTATCGTCATGTTTCGTCGAGGCAAGGGTGACGTCAACCATTTCGGAACGCTAGCTCATGACGTCAAGTCAAAAAAATTTGTACTTCGCGATGGAAGAACTGGTTACTTCTGAGAGTCTGTCGTCCGTTGCTGTAAAATGCCAGTACAGTTGCAATATTAATTTTATTGATTTGTGTCCAAAATACAAAAAAACAAAAACAAAAAACATAATTCTACTTTTTATAATGCCGCTAAAAGCCTTTATTTTAAAATAAAAATGCGCACCATGTTAATAGTGTACAAGGTAAGGATGTATAGAGATGTCGAATTTCGTACGTTGGCTGGTCGTAAAAATTCTTCAATTTTCATTGCTTGTAATTATATTTAAACCTTCTTTCCCGATTCACTTTTAAACTTTCTTACATTATTATTTATTCCTGTCTTTTTTTTTCTTTTTGATAGCTGAATGTCCTACGCTCTCTCTCTCTCTCTCTCTCTCTCTCTCTCTCTCTCTCTCTCTCTC
>JAHWFO010068719.1:1701477-1732699 GCA_023313115.1 Rhysida immarginata
CTCTCTCTCTCTCTCTCTCTCTCTCTCTCTCTCTCTCTCTCTCTCTCGTTCTTCTTCCTCCTCTGCCTCTGCTTTCAATTCATTTGTCTCGTTTTAGATTCAACCGCTGGGTTCATTGATTTTCAAAACATCCTCGCCTTCCACTCGGGTTTCTTTTAAGCCACGTCGGCTTCCACCCCTGCTTTTCTTAACCTTTTTTCTTCTACTCGCATAAGAAGCTCGCATCGTTTTGAATCCTCTTTCAACCCTTTTTAGTCCAAATCAAAGACGCAAAAACACCATCCCAACTCCAGAGTGGTGGATAGCGACGGCCCCTTTGTAAGAGCTTTGCTACCTTCTCCAGCGTATTACCCCCCATACTTCAAAGGTTTTAACCCTAATCTTTACGGAACTTAGGAATTGTTACGGTGAACAGTATATAAGTTAATCATCCCAGATCTCGTCTTTTTTCTTTCTTGTATCTTAATGAGAGGAGGGGGGGGGGGGGGAGAAAAATAAAATTCTTGCCTTGGTTGGTTGTAAACGCATAATTAACATTCTTTTTCCTTGCCTTGAATCGTTTCATTCAGTAGCCAATAGAATTCCTTCCTTTTTCCCTATTCCTTTTTTTCTTTTTTCTTCTCCTTCTTCCCCGCGCTCTCTCATCTGTCGTTGTTTTTTTACCCCCTGGAAACGTTCCCTGACGAAGGTCGACCAAGTGTCGTTCACCTGCGCTCGCGCAAGTTTTAAAGGTAAAAGGAAGAGAAAAAAAAAGCCCAACGCATTTATATATACAAAACCCCACGGTAATAATAAATTTGAGGAAGCTCGTCAAGAGTGTCCGTGCTTCACCTCTCGTTGCCATGGCTACGTGCTCCACCGCTAGTAGAAATCGACACCCACTGATGGATTTGGCGCCAGATGTTTTTTTTTTTATAAAACCACAGTCGTTTTCATTTGCATTAATAACGATAATATAATAATAATAATAATATCGAAAGCATGAAGATATGCAATCTTGATTATAGTTAGGGAACTTGAGCGCTAATACCGTCCAGGAAATAGAATGAGATCTATTGCAAAAACACTTTATAAAGAGACATTTCTTTCTGTTTATCAGGGGTATGAAAATAATATATTGAACAGTCTACTAGGAAGTAATATATATATGCGTATAAATGTATCCTCTTAAGCATTTCAAATCGTTCCGTGTATTTTTTTTTTGTGGAATCGTAGATTTATTGTTTTTTTGTAACCTAAGTGGATTATGTTTTGCGGTTTTTTCTTCTGACCCCAGCGGTGAAGGAATTGGAGGGAGATTTGTGTAGGCGAATGAAGACGACGATGTCGACACAATGCGATTTCAACATGACGGGGAAGCAGAAAAAGGAAAACAGAAGGGGCGCGATGATCTGTAATCAACATCATAAATCATCAGTAAAACATTAACCACAATAGATGATCATCGTAAATGTTTCGTTTCTTGTGCGTTTATTTTTGTTTACTTTCTACCCTGAAAAAAAAAACATTTTTAATTAGAAAACTGAAGTGAAAAGTCATTTAAATAATAACAAATTAAAGCATATTTATCCTGTGACTCTGAAATTAAATTAAACAAGGGTGGCCATATAAGATATCCAAAGAAATCCATCGCTTGACACGCATTGCTCTAAGTATTTAACAAATATCTTTTCTCGTCCGTCTGTTTGCCCATTCATCCGTATCCAACGACTTCGAGGAAATAACTAAACCGACTTAACAAAAGTCATCAACAAAGATTCAAAGAGTGAGTAACTTTTTCGTAGAAAACCACCAAGAAACTAAGAATAAACTCAAAAGGCGTATTTATGTATTTATTCACTATTTCATAAGATAACCATAGGCCATGGTAGTGTACCTCCTCCAATTCGAAGTTTTGTTGCCATTAGATTTTATTGGTGACAAACTGGTAACACAATGCGGAATTTTTTCCGTTGCCTTCCTCATAGACCGTGTTCTATGCTTTCTCAAATAACATACGCGTATCAATATTGCATCATATTTGTGGTTACTTCTTGCATAATCATCGCGCTTGAATTTTTATGATCAGGAAAACGCATTTCAGATCTATAAAGAGAATGAACATTAAATCTTTCCCAACAATATTTTTTACATTGTAATTACACTAAGTATAGAAATATGAATTTTCGTTTATGATTAGTTTTGTGTTTTTTAACTTCAACTCAAAAAGTTGCTATGTCTAAACGAAGCGAGATTTCTCATGTTCTCCAATATCTCTTCAGTTCCGTTGTTGCAACGAAACTGTCCTTGCCTTCAAAGTTTCAATATCAGGAACTGGACATTTACATACCCCATTAGGAAAATAAAAATAAAAATAAAAAAGGGATAATGTCCGGTGAACTAGCATACGATTTTTCTCTTATGCTTATCTTGTATTGGAACTGGAAGAAGACCGATTCAGCGTAAAGAAATGCTTCCGCGATGACTATACATTTTCTCGCATCTTTATTAGAAACTAATCTGAGTCCAGATTTTTTATCCTGCACTCCGAAAAAATTAAACGAGAACGAACATTTAGTGTATCGCATATTCGTTACATTCTTTTAATTATTTAGCTGAGATGATATGCCAATGAAATCCAAAAAGCGCCCACCTAGTAGAAATTTACATTATTTGCAAATGAACTTGTCAATAGCAATAACAATAAAAGAGCACTTTAAAAAAAATAAAATGGAAAGGACATTTAGAGGTTACTTGCAGCTGGATTTAGACTGTGATAAAGAAAGGAATGTTAGGGGAACTATATGATATATGCTTACATAAAGCACAAGAAGATGGCAGGAGCTTTGGCTTCTATTTTTTTATTTAATATTTTTCCAGGAAATTTTTGAGAACAGTGATAGACGAGACGTGCATGAACTACTGTCGAGAAGGAATTTGTAGCATTTGGTGGCGTGCCGATATCCCTTCTACCGGAATCACTGTATTGGGAGGAGGGGGTGGAGAGAATTCGAAAGGAAATTCCACCGATTTAGAAGCGCACACCAATATCCACAAATGGTGCTTCTCATACTAATCACCTGTAGAAAAAAAATAAAAACAGAAATGAATAGCGCTTTGAGCAATCCAACCCAGCCATCGTTATATCCGTTTATTCGCATATTTTATTCTCATTCAGGTACAAGAAATGTTATATTTTTAATGAGGAATTTTCTGGGTAAATGGTTTACACGGCCTTCTCTTAAACGCGACCTGCATTTATATTTCTCTTTGTCTTGCAAGGATGGTTGTAGTGACTAATTGTTTTTCTGCTTTGTTTTGCTTCATGACGGAATGGCGTAATCATGTTAAAAAAAAATTTTATATATATATAAAAAAAAAAATGACGTTCATTGCAAGTGATGAGGAACACGCCGAGCTTACTGGACTCGAACGTTTATCTCTCCGCCTGTCTCTCGAGCAAATAAATGTCTGACTCCAATTACCTTTGTTTTCTCTTCTTTTTTTAGTGTACGTTTAGGAAAGATTATCTTGTACGTAGAGTTAAATTGTCCGTGGTTGTAAGTGACTTAAACAGAATTAACTCCAAATATCGAATAAAAGTCATTCTAATGAAATTACCAGCAAGTAGGCCACCAATTTGTAGAATCGTCATTATAAGTAATTTATACTCCCAAAGAGGATTAATTAAGGTCTTACTAATTGTATTTAAGTACTCTGTTGCAGTTTTTCTCGAGTAGAGTGATGATGGCAAGTGCATTGAAAAATGAGCGTGATAAGAAGTTGTTGTTGTAGATGGTACGGTATTTCTCTCAAATATTTCGTTCCTCTGCCTCTCCTCCTAAGGGGAGCTTATGACGACGCTGACGACGATCGTTCTGCTCATTTCCGTATCTTTATGGCGCTTTCAGATTGTCGTCGGCGTCGTTTTCCCCCTTCCCGCCATCTGTTGTGGGATGGCGCTGAGGAGGCAGTCCTTCTGGCAAGAATGAGGGTGCGTGCACGTGTTGCCAATAGATCGATTATTGTTGCAGCCCCCGTCCCATGATCTCTCTCATCTCTGCTGCCTCGGAGGATGTGATCGTAGGGCTGCCTTGCGAAAGGGTCCTCCGCTAAGCGGAGACCGCTTTATTTTAATTTTTTCTTTCTCTAAAATAGATCGCGTCTATTTCTCTCTCGGTCTCCTTCCGCTGTGTTTATTTCTATTTTTCCTTTTTTTTCTCCTTTTCTTCTATTCGGCGGTTTTTTTTTGTTTTTTTTTGCTTCCATTTTTTTCCCGTGGACTATTGCCAAATCGTGGTGGCCTCGTGCCAATAAAGGGGGAGGAGAAAGAAAGAAGTGGGAATTGTCTCTGGCGGTAAATTTAACACCATCTCATAAATCTCTCCTTTTCACAGAAAATGATGAAAAATATTACTATTACAGCCTTTCCAGGATTGTTATTCTTATAGTTTGAAATCTCCGTTTGGTTTTTTTTTGGTTTTTTTTTGTTTTAAACACCGAACGATATTGTCCCGCTCATAGCTGCGATGAAAGCGTTCGCTTTGTGAATTACATGCGCAATTAAGATACGTGTTTATCGGAGATCTGTTCCCCATCGTGTTTTTGCTTCCTAGTAATTAGCATAAATTTATTCGAGAAGGATTTTAGTTCTTTTTTGCATTTTGTTTACTGTACAGAATTTAGAATTAGACTTGACTGTTTACATCGTTTATTGTGATAAAAATATTCAACATTTGAAATTAATTAGCATAAAAGTGATTGTATATGGGACTAATGATGGAGGCTTTCTTTTCTTCTTAGAGGAAGTCAGTTGTCAAATATATTTTTATGCCGATCTCTTGTTCAGATCGATAGCAGATTGCTGCCGCATGGATGCCCCTTCCATTAATGATTCATACCGTGGGAGCAGATCCCTCGCCGTCTGCCGACTTTGGTGTGTTGATGACGTCATTTGTTCTTGGCCTCTCCCCTCAAACTTTTTCTCCGTCCCCAAGCCAATGAGGGGAACTGTTTCTTGGCTCTTTGGCCAGTGAACCGGAACTGGTTTGTGTTGCGACGACGAGCACCACCTCGTGCACTCGTTCCCAAAGGGAGAAAGGAGGGAAAGAGAGGGGGTGCGCATCGAGGGAATGGAGGGAAGACAGCCTGTCGACCAATTGCAACTTTTCCTCGCCAGAGGTCGCCCGAGGCCACGCAGCTGCTCCACTCTATCGCGATCGTAGCAGCCGGTCGTCGACGAGGGATTCTTTGAAATCGCGACTGCCAGGAGAGTTGACACGGGATAGCAATAAACAGCCTGAGCCTGTATGTGTGTGTACCTTCGTCTTTTAAAAGTTTTTCGCCTGTGGACGGACGCAACTTTTCCTCTCGGCTTCTCCGATGGACGAGCTGATGGGACGGCGGCGCCTACCTGACGGCGCTCACCTGCGCACAAAGGTAAGCGTGCCCGAGACTCTATAACTACTACTAAACTATACAACTAAACGTGGGCAGAGAACTTTACCCGACTATTCGAACGAACTTTTCCCCGCAGTTTGATCTCACTCAAGTTCGCCTCTTTCTCCCTCTCTCGATACGAGGCTGACTGAGGCTGTGTCCTATAAAGGAACGCTCTTGGAAAGCCACGATAAACAGCCCCGTCCATATAGTTAACGTTACAACAGAAGATGAGTTTATCTGTTGCTTTCAATAGAAATAGCTTTCACTCCTGGGGAGGAGGGGAAAGTGAAAATATTTTCTTTAGATTTAAAACCAGTTTGCGATGGTGAAAACAGGAATGATTTAAAAAAAATAAGAGAGAGCTGCTAACTTTTTTAACTCTCTTATCTTTTTTCTTCTCGTAAGTTTTGAACTTCTCCATTGCGCTGAGGAATTTTTTGAATGAAGTTGAACAACAGGTTCCGTGGTCGTTCAATGGTTTGAGTAGAAATAAACCATCTTTTTTTGATTTCGCTAAATTGCCGTTTTTTAATTGATGATCGAGATTGTGCCCTTATACGTTGCCAGAGATTAAAATTTACAATTATTTTTGTCTTTAGAAATATCTATTGATTTCGAAACCTGGTCATAATTTCTGTTGACTTTCAATATTTTTCAGTAATACTCACCCTTCAACATTAATTCTCTTTTTATGTTATCATTAATCGGAGTATGCATTTAAATTTATTTTTTTATGTTTTAATATAAAAAGACCAAAATTTTGCAATGATTCTGAAATTATTACCGTTTTTACGAGGCACCCAATTGCATCTATTGTAATCCTTCACAACGAAATCGAATAAAACTTAACGATAATAGAAATACGTAACAAATGGTTCAAACCCATTGTGTTTTCTGAGCGAGCTCGATACAGACCTCATTAATAAAGAAGGAAAAAAAAAAGAAAAAAAAAACCGAGAATATTATAGAATAGTTATAGTTTTTGGAATAAAGTTTAAGTAATTCATATTAGCCTACTGGAAACAAATTTGCATTTCAATTTGAACGTCCCCGTCGTTGAAAGCGAAGTGGGAACTACTCTATCGAGAATTGACAAACTCTCCGATAAAAATGCAATTAATGCCTTGGACTCTGTACTTTTCCTACCTGCCGTTGCACCGATTGTACGAACAGTGACGTCCCCACCCACTGCTTCCTTCTTGGATTTTATCACGTGATAACGTTGGTTACCTTTGACCTTCTTCCTAACGAACTATATAATACAAATGAAAACGTTATGAAACGCTAACATCGCTTTCTATCGCTCCCATCTCTACCTCGGCGAAGAGGCCGTTCATATTAGACGTCATCATATACACGACGATTGACAGAACGAGATTGTTACAACATTAAGCATAATATGAGAAAAGATATTAACGCTCAATATGTTTTATAGATGAATTTTTATGGTTCTGTTTATTTATTTGGTTTTCATTCGTAAAAGGGATGAGCTCTAAACAGAATGTCGCACGCTAATTTCAGTTTATTTTTGTAAACTATCAATGACCGATAAGGGACATCATTATAAATAAAGATAAAAATTAAGTGAAGGTAAGAAATACAAAATAAATAATAGGTAGATTTATTTAAAATCTCGATTTCTTAGAAATAAGGAAAGCATGTTAGCGAAAGATAATGAGTTTGTTTGGTTCTGTCTCAAAATTTTACAAATTCCACCTGGTTATCGAAGAACTGCGTGTTTATAAATGTGTGTGGTATCTGTTTTCATTTCCTATGGCATCTGTTCACCAGATACTGCTGTAATGGGCCCTATGTTTTTTATTCGTATGTTTTTGTTATTATCCGTATCTTTTCTTTGTCCGTTAATATAATCTTAACCTTTTATTGGTTTTAATAAGGAAACGAACGTATATATTTATTTAGCTTGAAATTATATCGTTGAAACGTTGTTTTTGTAATATATCCGTCGTAAAATTCTCTCCAGAAGCAAGTAATATCTTGCGATGACGTGATTCGAACAGGCAAGTTTCATTATAAGCAAGAATGGTGAGCTTAGGCTCCTTGTTCAGCAAAATAATTTTTTTATAAAGAAATTCTTATGTTTTTAATTTAAGACTTTGCTTTCCGATTGAAAACTTTGATCTTGTGCAATCTGCCTTAACCCCTGGTTTCACAGTTTATCAGAGAGAACAGAGAAGGCTTTGATAGAAAATGGCTTCAACGGGTTATCGGCCCAGTAACGAACTCTCAAGAGAACTTCAGCAGATACCACTAGTTAATAGTGATAACAACACGTTTAAAGTTGATTGATCATGTTATAGAGCACATAAAAGTAACAGATTCCATAAAGCTTTTGCATTATAATATACTAAAGATAACTGCGAAGGTATCTAATCCACTATTCATCGCACCTGTGAATTGACCGCGCCTCCTCATATTATCGCAGAAATTCCCGAGAAGAATTTTATTGGATTCCACGAATACGTCTTACATTGCAAAATAAATTATAAATTGAGGTGAAAACAAAGAACGATCGATTACAATAAGGTGCTCAGATAATACACATTCAACACTTTATCATCAGAAGCAATAAATATCTAGTTTCCGTTTTAACATTAATACCGAATTCAAAATAGGGTGTAGCAAATTTTTAGCGTACCCCTCCAAAAGTTTACTAGCTAAATAACGTAACAAAAATTTTCATTGCATATTGCACATGAAATTTTAGATTATTATTTAAAATAAGTTTTAAACATTGAGACGGGTAAATAGCCTAAATGTTTCATTGGGTTTATGCTTGCGTGAATTCAAATAAAATTGCGATGGAATTCTGCGCTCTTCTGAAATTCGTTTTGGTAAGGGGAAAAATGCGCACCACGTATATTAAATTGCTAACAATTAAGTCTACTTCCACATTCCAGAATAAGTGATCTCATTTTTTTTCAAAAAAAAAAGTCTCTTTTTATCGCTTTAAAGTGATAAAAAGCGGCAGATGAAAAGGTGTTAAAAGGTTTTCCTCGAGATTAGAGTGAAATTTTCTTTGACGAGGGATTAGCCTCGCGATAACGATCGTCAATTACTTTTAGTTTCCTTCTTATCTTCGCGGTTTAATTGGAGACATTTTCAACATTGAACTACTTTATTCATTATGAAAAATTTGTTAGCCATAGAGCACAACCTTGATCTGATGAATGTAAAAAAGTAAACCGCTATGAACAATGTAGCGCATATAACTTTCGTTGTCAGAAACGAGGTGAAGTCGATAAGGATCACCGATGCCTTTTTTTTTTTCCTGCGGCCTCCTTAGTCCATGAATTAAAAAAATATTAAAAATAATGAACCGTGTTTGTCGATAATAAGTAATTAGAACAAAAGCAAATAGTTAAAATATGAATTTCCAGCTACCAGAGCTGTTCCATATGTTCGCCTTGAAGTGGAGGACGCGGATCAGCGTGACCAGCTAGCGAGATCGTAAATTCCATTCCCGGATGAGAACGAGCGAATCGGCTAAACTGGAGGACAACATCTTAAAAGAAGTATCTTTCGACCTGCCCTGTTATCAAAGAAATATTCGATATTGGAATGTATTGTGGTTGTGGAATAAGACTTTGGGAAAGGGTATCGTGACGTCATTGGCGATCGTCCACTGGTGGGTGACCTTGGATCGTTTGTGGCTGACGATGGCCTGGGGATCCAACGGCCCCGCACCTCCGTGAGAAGAGTTGGCGGTCCGACCCCGGTCCCGAGGTTTCCCCTTTCATGCCGGTCGGTCGTTAAAGTCGTTGGCTACCGAAGGGGGTGGAGTAAGTGATGTCACCCGTTGTCGTTGACTACCCTCTGTTATTATTGTTTTGGATAGTGCATTTCTCCAGATGAGTTGTCCTTGTCTATGATCATCAAGGTCAATGGGGTTTCTAAACGTGACATAAAATCCAAGGGAAAAATTCTCTCAAAACACACGCGAAATCTTCCATGGTAACGATATAAATTTGCTTTCAGTTACTTTAACGTGTTGTTTCATTTCGCTTAATGGCATGGCATTCTTTTGTTTTTCTTTTTTTTCCCCCTACCTTGAATTGCAAACACAACAGCAGTTCTCTCCGAAAGATGCAGGGGAAAGTAAAAAGGTGATGAAAAATACCGGTTCTTGCGCAGTTGTTTCACTCTGATCACCTCGTCTGACCCATGTTGCGTTGAATTTATTAACCCCTTCGAACTGAACCTTTGACTATTCGATTCCAGAACTGATGCTAATTTCCTGGTAGTGTATATTAGACACATCCTTTTAGTCTTATTGTATTACAATTACGCGCAAATTAGTTCTTAATGCATATAAAAGTTTCTGTTCGTTGGCCCATTTCTTTTAAACAATAGTTCAGTAATTGAGATCGGATTCTTAGAAAACGCCTTCTTTGTCATGTACTAATAAATCACAATAAGACAATATCCATCATCTATATGGCTTCCTCCTTTCTGCGTTTCCTTTACTCCACTAGTTATACAGGGTGTAAATTTTAAGTTGACAAAGCAGAATAACTCGAAAAATAAGCTTCACACGAAAAAATGCGTAGAATCCAAAGTTGATTATTTTCGAGGGGGCATCTGCTGGTGCTAAAATTAGCCCACCCCCCCCGGCCCCTGGGGGTGGGGCGGGGGGCAACTTTAAAATTTCAAATGGGAACCCCTATTTTTTATTGCAGATTCAGGTCCTACATAAAAAACTACGTACATTTTGTCTGAAACATTTTTTTTTATTTTTGGTAGATGGCGCTGTAATTCAAGAAAATCCATTTTCTCATTTTTGCGTGGAAATGGTTACGGAGAAATAAAAAATACTTATTTACTTCGTAAATTTTGCCGCAAAGTTATTATTTTATTATTTTTTGCCGCGGATTAGGATAATTTTGTTTTGTTTCGTGGTCATGAGGCCACACAACTTTATAATTATCAAACAAATCAACTGATTAGCTAACTAACTAACCGAACATCCTACGTACTAACGAGTGAACTCATTAACTAACAGAGTAAAAAAGTAAAAGACTGTGTAAAGATGAAGTTATTCCCGTTTAAGATTTGGTGGTCCTTAAAAGGACCGATTGTTTTCGTTTTATTTTTTCTTATTTGCAAATACTTGCAAGTAAATGAATTTCGGGGTGCTTGTATTTCCAGTGAGTCCCCTCGCCTCTCACTTTCGGCCTGCTTGTTGTCCTTAAATCCCTTGCATCTCGCCGTTTTATGAAATTAAATGTTCAAATTGATGACCTCCAACTTCGATGCATTTATTGACTCGTTTTGTAAATTCCTGAACACATCTTGATAACATGTCTGGTGTAATTGCAGCGCAAGCATCTCTTATTCTTTGAATCATGTTTTCGCGAGTGGTTGGCGTTTCCTTATAAACGATATCTTTGAGGTAACCCCATAAGAAAAAATCTGGCGATGTAAGGTCAGGCGATCTGGCTGGCCAATTCACAGGACCTTCCCTGCCGATCCAGCGACCATGGTAAAGTCGATGTAGTACTTCGCGCGCTACTAATGAATAATGCGCTGGACAACCATCATGTTGAAACCACATGTGTTGTCGAAGTTCAATACTCAGGTCTTCAAGTAGATCTGGTAGTTCATTTTCAAGTAGGTTACGATATTTGTTGCCATTCAAATTACCGTCTATAAAATATGGACCGATAAGTTTATCGCCAATTATCCCACACCAAACATTAATTGACCAAGGTCGCTGATGGTTGACTTCTCGAATCCAGTGTGGGTTCTGTTCACTCCAGTAATGCATGTTATGTCGATTAACTTCCCCGTGGTTTGTGAATGTTGACTCATCGGAGAAAAGAACTCGTGCAAAAAAATGTTGGTTTGTTTGCATCTGCTGAAGTGCCCAGTGACAAAACGTTAGACGGTTTTGGTGGTCATTGCCATGTAGTTCCTGATGCATAGATACATGATATGGATGAAATTTGTGGAGCTTCAGCATTTTCCAAACACTCATATGTGAAATTCCTGATTGCCTTGATATTTCTCTTGTGCTCGCATGTGGATTATGAGCCACAGCAGCTAGGACTGACACTTGATTGTTTTCTCCACAAACAGTAGCTGCACGGGTTCTTTTTTTCTGGTTCACACTACCTTCCGCAGTAAATTGTTTAATAACTCGAACAAAAGAAGACCGTGATCGCGTTTGGCCAGGAAAACGCTGAGCATAAAGCGCGACTGCATTATCAAAATTTCTCCCACTTTCTCCATAAATGTACACCATCTCAATTTTTTCTTCCACAGAAAGATAATTCATAATGTAAATTCAAAAGCAATACGGCGTTGTACACTCACAAAAACAGTTGAAAAATTACAATCTTTTCTTCTAAAGATCAGAATTTAAAATGTAAACATTCTGAAAAAAATGCCAATGTTTACGTTATTTGTTTGTTGACGAAATGTCTTCAAATTACATTGTAGTTAAAACAATGTAGGAATCGAAATGAATAATAAATTAGTTATTTCCACGCAAAAATGAGAAAATGGATTTTCTTGAATTACAGCGCCATCTACCAAAAATAAAAAAAATGTTTCAGACAAAATGTACGTAGTTTTTTATGTAGGACCTGAATCTGCAATAAAAAATAGGGGTTCCCATTTGAAATTTTAAAGTTGCCCCCCGCCCCACCCCCAGGGGCCGGGGGGGGGGTGGGCTAATTTTAGCACCAGCAGATGCCCCCTCGAAAATAATCAACTTTGGATTCTACGCATTTTTTCGTGTGAAGCTTATTTTTCGAGTTATTCTGCTTTGTCAACTTAAAATTTACACCCTGTATACGTAGTATTTTAGCAGTTTCTGCTGAAAGTTTCTGAATACTCAAGACGAACTGTGAATTTTGTTCGGGTTTCGCCTCGTTTGTTTTGGATGGGAGATTTTAATTCCGTCCGGACATTTATCTCCTAAACGGTGAACACTGTTAAAGGATTGGCGTCACTGGTGGTAGTGGTAGAGGTGATGGTGGTGGTCGGGGTTGATCTCATTAATTAAAGAGAGGATTCGCTCTCCACTGACGGCCAATTTAGTCGTGAGTTCAAACCACACCTGAGTTATAAAGATGGGGGAAGAGGTGAACGTTAATTAGGAAAAAAATGGGCCCTGACTTAAGCTCACGAGCAAGAACCCATTATGCTAAGTAGAATTATACCATTATTAATGGCGATGATTAAACGCAGGAATATATTAAATGTTCTGTAACTGTCGCATATTCCTAATCAGAAGAGTAATTTTAAACGCGAGCTATAAGAAAAGTGCTAAGAAGCAGGAAAAAATTCATCGATCTTGAAAACGAACCATTTTTCTTTAAAAGAAATATCTATTTTCAAATTATACACGTTTTGCTATTTAATTTAAAATATAACCTTTGTAAAGAATTTTCTTCAGTGTATAAAGGCGTGCACTTTTTATGTTATATTTCCATACGAGCGTAAAATTGCGTCCTTTCTCTTCAAGGTTTTGGTTCGACGTATAAAGGAAGAACGTTTAAATAAACTTTTCGAAAACATAGGATTATATTATGACGTTGAAATACTTTAAAAGCAAATGAATCATAAGTAATTGCAAGCATTATAAACCAAGGCCGGTTTCTTTTGACAATGACTATTTTTTTTTTCTTCTCTCGAATAAGTGAACATTTTTTTTTAACCTGCTTAAATGGAGAAGAGTTCTTAAGCAAAGAAGAGCGCTCTTCTTTTGGAAATACTTATCAGTTATTATTATATGCCATAATGGAAAAGGAAAGAAGAAAAGAAAAAAAAATTCTCAAAATAAAAGGCCATTCGCTCATTTGGCAGCCGATCTTCCTTGTCAATGTCAAAAGGAGCCTCCAGGGTCACGTGATTTTTTTTATTTTTTTTTTTATGTTTCATCCACGACTTTAGAAACATGCCAGAAATAAAAGTTCCGAATAAGACAGACTCCATTAGGGTAACGTTTACGTTGGGCGTAGAACCTTAAATAAACTGAATAAAACATTTAAAAAAAATTCCAAAATGAAAGCATCTTTGCTGGTGGTCAATGACCAGAAATGGTTACGAAAGGAACGCGAAGTACTGGCACTTTGGCTTCGAATCTCGGGATCGTCTCCTCTTGGGAAAACGGAACCCTGGAGCGGGGTTTGATTTTAAAAACGCCCAAAAAATTTGAAAGATGTGCTCTTCAAAATCATTTTTTAAAATATAATGCGAGGTTAATGAAGTTTAAAATTGTGATTAAAGAATGTAAACACAAGAAGAAGGGGAACGTAAAAGATCGCGCAAAATGAAAACCGTGTGTAGGTTTTCGCCCCGATAAGATCCCCTAAAAGCTTATCAGAAATTTTATTGATGATTCCGGGCCGATTTTCTGGCAAAAATGTCTCCATCGTCCCATTCTTTAGTCTTTCATTACCATTTGAAATTTAAAAACTGCATTAATTGCGAATGAGATATTGAACGGCACATCCGTTCCTCGTAAACAACGCTTAACTTGAGGATGAATTGGAGGTCCTTATTAAAAGAAAATTCTTCTGATGGCGCACATACGTTTATATTGTCGGAGGGTTCTTAAACCTCTTCAACCTCTCTCTCTCGCCGAACGTAATCAAGTGACGCAATAAGGAAAGGGAAAGAGAAGGGATTCTTGGCGGCGACAAAGAGGTGCCTTCTATGCCGAGCACAGGTGCGCAGTCTTGTACCGAAGGGAAATGAACAACTGAAACTCATTCGCAGATTCCAATATAACCCTTTACTTTCAGCTGCGTATGCTGAGGGAAATAAATCTCTGTCAGTTGCCGTGGCAACGTTTTCTGCGCGGCCGCCTCTGACTGATGACCTCCACCCACTCACCCGCTCCCTTGTTTGCCTCCCGAAACTAATTTCTATGAGCTTCGATGGAAAAATCAAGCGACTTATATCACGAGTGTAAGATTATGCGCACGTAGCTTATTGCAATGATAAGGTTGCTAAATAAATTTGAAATAAGTATTGTAGGTATTAAAAAAGAATAATTGGCGCAAGTGTTTTACACTGTTTGAAATTCCAGTGAACTTAAAATAATAATACTTTAGGTATGCTGTGTTAATCATTATATATAAAAATTTAAAATGTATCCGACCCGTTAAGTTTTTTTTGTTTTTTTTAGTAATGTTTTTTATTTTGTGACCTCTTTAAATGCAATTAGAGAATGTGCAAAACGTTTTTCAACTTGAAGTTCATTTTCTGTAATTTTTTTTCCTTGATGGTTCTTTTTTTCCCCTTCTTACTGAATTTTTTTTATTACTTCCATTTGCTGACAGAGCGTTTTGCTCTAAGTAATGGATAAGAAGTTAATCCCAAGTTTAAAAGAAGAAGAGAAAGATTTTGCACGCAGGAAATTTTATCGGAGTTGGTCACCTGCGCTTCCTCTGTGGCTGAAATAAGCGGTTGAGCCTGCGTCATTCAACGGAGAAACTTATTTATCGACGACCAGCTCTTAAAAATTTGTAAACTCAGAATCCAATTAAAATATGCAAGTTAAAGCAGCTGAAGAGGTAAAAGGAGGATAACAGTGAGCGCTATTGTTAACCATAAAGTACCCCAATGACGTTTGCTTCAAATGAGTATTGTTCTTAGCATTCCTTTGAAAAAAAGCTACAGAATCGATCAGTTTCACATGGCTTACCTTAATCGTCTGATCCAAGATTGACCATTCTTGAAGTTTATCAGTTCATTGGCTTAAAAACTGAGATCACTTGAATTCCCGTTGATCATTTGACGATGAAAATACCAAACTTTTTCCTTTTTTAAATTCCCTATCTCATTTTAGTATTTTTTTGTATAATTTTTTGTTTTATAAAATTTGGATGTGTAATCCAACTTTGTAAATCCAAATTTATGGCACTTTAATACATCCCTCTCCCATGCGTACCTGTAAAAAATCTGAAACGATATGAAATATCCCAGAAGCTTTATAAGGGTCTGAATATTCCTTGGCCGTTAAAGCTTAATGAATGTTGGTTCGTGTAGGAAGGATCCAAATTCCGAGTAAATATCTAATGTAGACTGTAATGATTTTGGTCCGTAGATTGGTTATCAGCAGCGAGCTCTGAATGTCACTCGTATGCGCCAAAGGTTGTTCTATTATTTAGAGGTACCACCATTTAAACGAATTGCGTGGGTTATATGGTGAAATAGAAGTTGAATAAATAAATGAAAAGATGCCGGGCTTTGCCATTCATTCGAGCGGAAGAGATTTAAATCTGCGGAAAGCTGTTTTCAGTTGCAGCTAGATAAACTACGGTAAATAATTAACGGCGGTAAAACATAGTATCACGGAGATAGCATTTGGGTTTAAGTGGATAAGCTTTTTCTACGATAAAAAAGTGTGAAGAGCCATTCTAAGATGCGAACAATGAATACGGATCCTATTTCCTTTTAAATTAAGTAGATTAAATAGAAAGCTCATCACTGTCAAGTAGAAAAGAATTTGGTGGACGAGATGAGTACTATCGATCGTCGTTATGGTTCTAAATTTATTTAATTACATAATTTAAAAAGATTTTTTCTCTTCTTATATATGCTTTTATGTATCAAAAAACCGTTTACAAACTTTGAGGCTGGGTTGCTCATATAAAACAAGAAACAACAGTCCGTCTAAAAATCCTTAGATTTTGAGGTATTAATGAAAGCTTACGTTCAACGCGGTTTGAGGCACAATCCATCAACGAAAGTTCGTAACCAAACAGATGGCTCTGTGTTGTCATGGAGACTTGTTTACATTTGTCATTTGTGTATATTTGTGGTTAGTCTGTCTTAAACATTTCACTTGTGTAGCAGTGAATTAACTGAAAGGTATTCCGTTTAACCATGATAGGATATCCATTTAAATCTAAGGATTTTTGGACATATGTTTATATGAACTATGTTTCTTGTTTTGGTGTGAGGAACTCGCCCTCAAAGTTTGTAAACTTATTTTTGATACACTCTGTATATGCCTGTTCTCACTATTGTTGAATGAAAAGATCCTAGTCAACACCACCTCTACTCAAACAAAGCCTGAACGCGAAAATGTCATACATTGTTGCATCATCATACCTAGTCATAATTTAGGGCTTATTATTAGTAGAAATGCTATTAAAAATGACTACCTATGACGTTTCCGCGCTCAGGCTTTCTCTTTAGGTGGTGTTATCTTATACTCTGTCAACGAAAGTTGGAGTGGGTGTGTCCAGTTAAACTTCCTATTTCAATTGTTAGACATTGTTGATTCTACTTTGGCAACAATGTCTAACAATTGAAATAGGAAGTTTAACTGGACACGCCCACTCCAACTTTCGTTGGATATAGTATAGTCAACACCACCTAAAGAGAAAGCCTGAGCGCGGAAACGTCATACATTGTTAAAACGCCATAGGCAGTCATCTTTAATCGCATTTTTACCAATAATAAGCCCTAAATTATGACTAGGTATGATGATGCAACAATGTATGAAATTTTCGCGCTCAGGCTTTGAGTAGAGGTGGTGTTGGTATAGTACGCTGTAGTATTTGTAACAATGTGAAAGTTCAACAATAGGTCAGATCTGTTGTAGGTTTTTACGGTCAACAATATGGAATTGAGGTAAAAGAGGACAATTCAAAATATTGACATACAGGGTAATGGAACCAATCGGAACATCTTAAATGTCTTCAGAAAAAAACCTTTCCCTCTACTTATGCATATTCAATGTTTTGTATACCGGATGCCCTAATATTCATTGAAAAGGTGACCGATGTGTATTTTGTTTCGCATTCTAATAACTTTGTTCCTGGAGGTTCCTGCTCTCCAATATTCTCTAAGAATACCACCAGGATTTTGGACCAAATAGCCGTTTCAGGACCAATAAGATGAATTTTTCTCGAGGGCAGTGGCGTAGCGACATGGGAGGGCATGATGCCCCGGGCGCCAGTCTTGATACCCTTGCTGGGGGGCGACGACAGAATACGATAACATGGGGCAAAAAATGAATACCATGCCCCGGATTCCATTTAACCTGAATGGACCTGATTTTATAGCTTTCCGTGTTTAAAAGAGTTATAATGTACCTACATTAAAGAGTTACGTTGATGTATCCAGTTGTTTGACTGCCTGTTTTAACGATATGTATACAGCTTTGTAAGTTTCGTAAATTACTCGACGATTTTTTCGAAGGAAAGGTTGTGTAATCTCAATTTCCTTAAATTTTTTATAATGCAATTTGCTTAGTTTTACCAACTCTATTTAATTACTTACGTTTCGCGATTTAATTATATATTCGGTTATTGTCATAGAACCGACAAAGTCCGTTGTGACATAAGCCTATGTTTGCTGGGCAATCCCTGGAATGCGTAAACACTTTACTCAAAATTAGAAATGCTATCTAATTACGAACTTTGCCTGAATCTGAACTACAGAAGGGGCCTAAAGTCTGTTACCACTCATATAATTTCAAAACGAGGGGAGATACAACATATTTGTTGCAGGCAACATATAGGAAATTAGGTAGGGGCTAACCAACGGTGGTGTCAAATTTGACCTTTGACCTCGAATTTTGCATCTTGCAACTTTGCAACCGTTACAGGTAGAGAAAAATTTCCAATTGTACAGTTGCAGGGCTCATAACGCTAATTTTAACGGAAAAAAAAGAGAGATTAAAAATAAGCGTAAAAATAAACACACTACAAAATGAAATTTCTAGGAGACATCACATTAAGCACTTCATTCATTTTTTTTGTTGAAATCAGCGTTTTGAGTTCTACAACTGTACAATTGGAAATTTTTTTTTCTCTACCTGTAACGGTCGCAAAGTTGCAAGGTGCAAAATTCGAGGTCAAAAGTCAAATTTGACACCAGCATTATTTAGCCCCTACCTAATTTCCTACATATTGCCTGCAACAGATTTGTTATATCTCCACTCGTTTTGAAATTGTATGGGTGGTAACAGACTTTTGGCCCACCCTGTAGAAAAGGATTAGGAATCTAAACTTGAAATCTAGATCTCATTATCTATTGTGTCACATGAGTATTAGGCAAATTAAGAAACTCTTGTATTCTTTCGGAACTTAGAGGCAGTCAAATATTGCTGTAAAAGTTTCGCTCATGTATAAAAGAAATAAGTGAACTGGAAATGAAAGTAAAGTTTATGAAGGAGCTGGAATATATCAAGAACTTTTCAAATTCCTTCTTTATTGAATCACAACTAAAATACCAAGAAACTATTTCTGAAGTCAAGGACGCCTAAAGCATTTTGATGTGCCTCGTAGTGGCGAAGAAAAAAATGAAAAAAACGATATAATTCATTGACTGGTCTTGGTGAGAGAAACAAGATAATTAAAGAAGGAGGGAAAAGTATGCTCATGTGACGCGAAGAACAATTTTCTGTTTTCTTGTTTTATATGTAAAGTATCAGGGAAAAAAAACACTCTATGAAAAGATTCACTGTACAGCGTTTGATATTTAAAGACATTAATTCACAAGGACAAGCATCTTAATCGAATGCAGACGGCGACTTCAAGTACATTCTGAATTATCAGGATGATCTTTCTAAGTTCATCTGTCTCCGTCTTTTAAAGACACAGTGGATATTTTTTGCTTGTTAGGCAGTCCTTCTGTGCTTCAGCCTGACAACGGAAAAGAGTTCACTGAGATATTGTGGAAGAGATATGGATCACAATAGTACACGGTATAGGCACTTCAAAGTCAAAGTAGTGTTATACGTTGCAATCAGGATGTGGAAACATTTTGTTTGCCTGGACGGAAGAAAATAATACTAAACGATGGAGTGAGGATTTATGCTTTCGCCGATAATGCCTATCATAAACTCCTTTTGAATCAGTGCTTGAGAGAAAGGCTAATGTCATTTTAATCTCTAGACTCGTTGAAAATGGTTCTTAAAACAGGGAAAGGAATTGAAAACGCATTTTCTGCTCTGGAAAATCAAGAAATTGGATCTAATACTGAATCTTAGCGCCAAGATTCATCATCTCCTTACTTCATAGGAAATACTGCAGAAATCAACACAGAAGAAAAAAATAGCGTTTTCTACAATAAAGAAACAGTGTGCCCCCATAAATGATCATCTGCAAAAGTTACGTTCATTTTATTGGATTCTTAAACAAGGAACAAAGGAGAAGGCTGTAAGAAACAGATAATCTCGAACAAAATACTTAGCTATAAAAAGGGCTGCAAGTCAAGAAAATGAAACTAGCATCAGACAAGGAGTTGGTCGCTATGCCTGTGTCTAGACTCAATTTAAAAAATGGATGATCGAAACTTAAGGATGGGTCGTATAAAATAGGAAAGAGGAAAGGGGTGGTACACAGGTGTACTTAAGAAATCAGTTTTGGCATGTAAAGAACAATTTCTAAAATTCCTATGTCATTCCGAAGGAAGAATTATCGCTAACAGTCACTATTCTTTCTTTGGAGATCGAATTGTGCAAAGATAAAAAAAAACAAATCTATATTGCAACGTATTTTAAATATATTGCAGTTGATATATTTATATTGCTACCTTACTCCCATCTCCCATAAGTCTACTAAATTTCATGCCTTTCATTGTCGTTTACCGTTCGGCATACCAATCCGATGAAATTATGAGCTTTCTGACATATTTGGTATCGGTTAGAGATTCATTCGATTTGAAATAGTCATGCAACGAGTTCTTTTCTTCCATTGGATGAGGGTGAAAGCTCAAAATGGATTTATCAGGATAAATTTGTCACCTTAAATTTGTGGAAATGCAGATTTTCATTATTATTTATTGGTAGTGGTAGTATTAGTAATATTGACGTTGTTTGTTAAAAATCTAAAATAAGAGTGACTTAATCATTGAATAGGGGATTTGTACGTTTTTCTTTCTCCACCTATTTCAGTCTTAACGTTTTCGTCTCCCTTCGTTGGAATGCCGCGCAGCCCTTTTTGCGCCCTTTGCCTATGCAAATTCCACGTCATTATCATTTCAAATGAAAGATTGTTCATTGTGATGTCTCGAAAAAGAAGTTTGAACCCAACCCGTCGACCAAGGTGATTGACTGTTAGGCTCGACACTTTCCATTTGACATTTTTACTTTCGTGTGACGTCTCTTACGCCTTCGTGACGTAATACTTCGGGAATGAAATTCGTTGGATAGAACGAGTTGGCTGGGTCAAAGGTTCGCACGCCAAGCAGCCGCCTCCTGCCGCACTTGGCAGTTTGGTTCGATTGAATTTCAAAATAGAGAAGCTTAAACTTTATTGGAATATCAATTTCATATTTTTTCCCCATTTTTCTCGTTATATCCAAACAGAATACTGTGTATATTTTATTTGAAATTTAAAATTCTGAGAATTTCACATGAAAAATGTCAATCAGTGCCTTTTTCGCACCTTTTCTTTTGTATAAACGTAGACTTTATTAAGAAATCTTAGAATTATATTCGTTCTAATTTCATAATATTAAAAAAAACAATTACGATTTACACCTTCCTTTAATAATTGACAATTTAATCACTTCATCATTCAAAAATCCTTTATGACGGAATAAGTGCAGAAAATACAGAAACGCATCGTGTTTAGGCTTAAGAGATTTAAGGAGACAAACCACTAAATCCGACTTTTACTGGTGTGCCCCTGAAATTTCAGTTTCATAATGAAATTTACGAATTGAAGGTCTAAGCATCAAATTTCTTCCTCTTAAACTGAGTTAGAGGTAGAGTCATCTGCAGTTTGTCAGAGCATATTTTTAGCTTCTGCTACTTAATCCTTTCACCATTTGTCTTGGAATATTGATCAGTCGTCGTTGTTCTCGAGTAATCGTGTATTAAGCAAGACTTGAAATCTCCCAGGATTAATTTATTTATTTATTGAAGAGATCCTCACAAATCCCTTTTACGTTGCGGAAAGGGAAACGAGAGATTATTGGCGCCATTCTTGCGTTTTACCTGTTCATCGTCGAAATTTGGAGACAGACGAAATTAACGGATTAACTTTGTTTGGTGACTCTGGATTTTTCACTTAGGGTTCTTTTAATCTACGACTCGAGCTTGATGGATTCGTCTATTAAGTGTAGCTAAAATAACGTGTACAATAATGACAATGACTATTTGCAAACGTTTGTAAAGGAATTGTAGCATTTCATTATCAAATTTCAACAACACTAAAGTAAGAAAATGTATCTACAAACGGATGTTTTTATACTGTATATTTTTTACATTGAGAACATACACTAAATTGTATTATACATACATTGATTATCAACTAATAAGAACACCCTATCAATATTAAGTAATGTATAAATCCTCCTTTTGCATCTGATACATCTTGGATGTGTCATGGCATCAGCTCCGCAGGGTGTCGAAAACGTTCTGGTGAAGGTCGAGTCCGAGACTTCTTTCGATAAGACAGTGGTGAAGACATTTTATGAATAACCTTCTACAGCTCATCCCATAAATGTTCTTTAGTGATTATATAATTAACTATCGTGTTCCTTTGTGTAGCTATGTAGCCTTCCAGCGTGTTGAAATATCCTGTAGCATTTTCGGAAAAGTAGAGTGTAATCATCAATGAACGAACAAAAATTGGTAACGATGTACTGTTCAGGGATCGTTCTACCAACGATAGGACTGAACTGTGCCATTATAACCTTCTCCACATTCAGGGGTTGGACAAAATAATATGAACACCTGTGAAATGACACAAAATACTTATTAATAGGGCCCTCCTTTTGTATTAATTACAGCTTGTTTCCGACGTTGGATGGACAAATTACCACTCCTCCTGCAAAAGGTCGCTAAGTCAGAAAGGTGGAGATCTACTGCGCATATTGGCCTCCAAAATTCTCATAAAGAATCTCCTTCAATGATATTAAGATCAGGGGACTGAGGGGGGCAGTAGAAAGAATCGTGCTCGTTCTACCAGTCTCGGACAATTCGACAGTGTGATTGGGAGCAGCGCTGGACTTATGCATAAGCAGACGAAGCACGTGCTTAGGGCTCCGTTAGACTGAGCATGTGAATAGGGGCCCCCAAATTCTCAGAAAAACAGGATTTATACTGAGGAAGGTGTACAGTGCTTCGGGCCCCTAAAGGTACTAGTCCGGCCCTGATTGGGAGCATTATCGTCTTGGAACGCAGGCAGGTTGTTCATTAGGGAACACAGTTTGCAGCATTGGATGAAGATGGTCGGCCAGAATACTGACATAATCCTGTGCGGAACCTGCGGTAAGACATCTCCCCCCACAGCATCACTGATCCCCCTCCATGCTTACAGTAGGAAGGAGAAAGTCAGCTGATGGCTTCTGCTGGCATTCTCCAAACGTAAACACGTCCGCTTGTCTGGAATAATGTGAATAATGATTCGTCTGACTAGATGTGTTGCTATGTCCAATTTTTATGATCGCGACATCATTTTGGTCTTTCAATGCATTGCATGGTGTCACCAATGGTTTTGGAATAGCCACTCCGCCGTGTAAGTTCGCAGATGCTGTAGTTTTTGTTGATACAGCTTCTGGTAGATGTGTGATCATCTCAGATGTTATCTGGGATGCTGTTGTCTTATGCTTTCTGAACACAATCCGTTTCAACCCTTCTATCTCTATCAGTGAGCTTCGACTTTCAGCCACTGTTGTGCTTGGCATATGATGTCTTTCCCTGTTTCTTTTAGGTTGTCATAACAGTCGACACTGTACTTCTCCTGACCCCAACAAGGATGGCCGTTTTCGTTATTGAGGCTCCGGCAAGGTGGGTCCCAACAATCATGCCTCTTTCGAAATCTGAGAGGTCAGCCATGACAGAGTTTCAACGCCGCAATATACAGGGTGTCTCTTCTCTAGGCACCGTGCCAACACCTCGAAACTACGCATATTTGAAAATGGCATCGTTTTTTGGAAATGGAATACACATAAAAAGCCCTCACATAAAAGCACAATAATTCTTCCATTGAAAGAACTCTGTCAGATCTGTATTTTAGAAGTTTGCTATTGGTTCACTTTAGGTGAGACACCCTGTATTTAGCGCCCGCATTGCTACTATAAAATAGTAATAGACTGATTTGTGTACATTCTCGCCCGCTAGATGGCACAGTTCAAAATTTGAGGGTGGGACTTTACTGATTGTATTTACATAGATGTTCATGTTATTTTGTCCAACCTCTGTAGCATCACTAACTTACATGATTGTCACATGACATGACGGGTATATAGCTTCAAGATATTTTTCGCCAAATTCTGATGCAGCATGTTTCATTGATTCATCTGACCATGCAACACGTTCCCAGTCATCAAGAGTCCAATGGTACTGTACCTTGTCCCCAAGAAGAGTTGCATCTTTGGTTTTCTTTCGTTTTCTAGCAGAATCGGGTCGAGTGAAGTTTATTCTGGAATGCTCCACTTTGCGTTGTCATTGAACTCTGCTGTTATTTGCTTCATTGTGACTCTTGGGTGACTGCTACGTTTCTGGACGACTTTCTGTGAGCTGTCGTCAGTTTTTCCCTTCCTGTGGTTTTCACTATTTCACACCATCCGTTGTACACCTATCTTAGAAGGATGGGCGTTTCGGAAACTGCTTAATCCGTTCCATAATCATTCGAAGTCATGTAGTCGACAATTCTGTCGTGTTATCAATACACAAACTGAATCTGAGGACATCATGCCACTTCATGTATCATATATTTCATTTGCTACCCACTTGTTTCGTATATCTACATGAAGTGATTTCTGTGCCGAAATAGGACGTTGCTAAGAAATGGGCAATTCGATGTATATTACACGTATATTTGGAATGTGGCTTTCCTTTAGGAGTGTACGACCATTGAATAACGGCTGCAACAGCAAAATAGTCTTGGTGCCCATTTTCTGCACAGAGTGGAGTGCACGTCACACTCGTGGTGCCAGGTTTGAATCCAGGTCGCGGAATTTTTTCTTCTGATTTTTCATATGATATTTTTACCTTATGTTGTAGCATTAAATCGAGTTCTGATTTATTATTTTCTTATATCCTTAGTTTTTGCTTGCTGAGTAGGCTCTGTATTTTCAATTTTTTTTTTACTTAAAAAATTATTTATAAAGTTTTGGTTTTTCTCAAAAATGTTTTAAATCAGGAGGCGAATTATACAAAACAATGCAATATTCACGTTGAAAAAATAGATGTAAATGACAACAAGGAATGCTGTCTCTTTCCTTTTATTTTTTCTGTGCATTTTGGGTCAGGGTCTTTCTTTTTGCTTGCGTAAATTCAACTCTCTACGCAGACGACTGGCATTGACATGTCTTAATATTCCGAACCTATATCATTTGTGTTCTGAAAAAATAAAAAAATTATGGAATGTATTTTTCGAATTCATTCAGAATTCGTTTGAAAATGCCACGGAAGTGTTGGTGATTAGGAGTGCATGCTCAGCAGTCGGTCGAAAACGAATCTTTGCGAGTCCAACAACCCTATCCGCTTTTATTTGCACATTTTCTTTTCATCATCCCCGCACCGTCCCTCCTTATTTTTTAGAATCGCTCGTTGATGAAACCAAAGGTTTGTGTCGTTTGGTGCGAGCGTTTCCTGCCCCTCTCGGGTCCGGTGTGATTTTCTCTTTTAGTGAATCGGTCTCCTGTGAATCGTTTGCCATCTTCATCATCATCATCACCATCGCCATCATTTCAAGTTTGTGTGCCGAAATAGCTGTGATGGCCGAACTAGCTGAGATCATCGGCCGTCAATTGGGGGTGAGGGAGGTTCGTGTCTCCGAAGCGCAATCGGTAGCTATCGTCCGCCTACGTCGATGAGCCGAGATCCGGACGGGAAGCAGTTAGCAGGAGCCAGCTCGTTCACGGGCAGCTGATCAGGCGCACGTGGCCGCGAGTCGTTAATAACCAGGTGGCGATTACGTAATTGCCTCTTTTGCGTCGCTTAATTGTGTGAAATGTTTGAGAGGGAGCAGCCAGAACTAAACGGCGCCGCTGAGAGAATGTGGATCACAAGGAATATGAAAAGACATTTGAAACGAAGAAGTTTGTGGTGCGAAGCAACTTTCTCGTTCGATTCACTCTCCTGCTTTTATTAACCATTAAGTCGATCGGCATTATTATGCATAAAATGAAAGACCATGAAAATGACTCGATTTTGCCATAATAAGATTTCTTTACATCACATGTTTCCTTTTTTTCCCGCTTTGATTTTTTTTCTTTTTATTCTCATAATTCCAGGCGAATTGTTTTTAATTCTTACAATTAAAATTGTTCCTCCATCAGGGAAACGCTTTCAATTTAGGCCTCCCGTGAAAATACCATATAAAGAATAAAGGTAGCATTATATAGAATAAAAAATAGAGATACAGATAATTCCACTTTATTTTCTGAAGGTGTAAAAATAGCATTGTAAGGATGCAAATTAAGAAATGATTTATTCTGCATACATTTTATGAGATCTATAGTCTCCGTCGAACTTAAAAATAAATTGGGATAAATTGTCTCATCTACACCAGGATTTTGCATTCACTCTATTCGACGCAGAAGACGTAAACACTCTTCGAAATTTGGCACTGGAATTTCATTCGATTTAGATTTGAATAAACTAATAAAAATAGATCTGACTTCTTTTATTTTTTATCCCCAGCTTCCCTTTCACAAGAAAAAAAAATGATATTTTTAGAAGGTTTCATCTGGCTTAAACTGGGCAGGTACTTGACCGTTTGCTACCATGAAAAGGCTTTCCCGATGGGGACAATTAATCTCTACGTGGACTGAAACGGAAACCGTTAACTGCATATCAAATAAGAATAAGAAGAAAAACGGTATAACGGTTGCAGTTTGAATTGGTTTTTAATAGCGGAAGGAACCGAACTCCACTTCTCCTCCGTTGCTTCAGAACTGGGTTAACCAAGTCTCACGAGGATTTAATTATCTCAGACAACAAGATTAGAAGTGTGGTTTAATTTTTCCTACTTCCTCTTGATAGTTACAGAACAATAATGCAAAAATAAAAGAAAAAATAATAAAAATAAAAAAGAATTAAATGTTGCCTACAAATCTATATATCGTGGTGCCTGAATCTATTGAATTATTGAACTAGATCATATGGCGTTCTCAGCAGTGAAAAGTGTGGTTCGGGAGTCTTTAGGATAATTTTTGTCTTAATTCAGTATCTGTTCACAGGCCAACTTTCATTCTGTTTTTTTTCGTGGAAAATTAATATAGTGGATGCATTATGTTTTCATTTTTTATTTTAAGGAGGTCAATACGAATTCTTAAATCTACTTTTCTAATGTCCTATTTGTAAAGATATCAGGGATATTGTAAATGAGTTATATGACATAGTTTATTTCTTCTGACTTTATTTACAGGTCATGATGTTTCGTTTACAAACGTTCAATTTCTGCTCATAATTTGCTATAGCTATGGTATCAGATTATTTGTGCATCACCAGATTTTGAAGCCTACTCAGATAGGTAACGGCCAGTTACAGTCACTCATTAAATAAGAATGCTTTGTACACTTTCTAGAGTTCAGGGCACAAAACATTCACTTTTGGCGAGTCTCGTTTATTTTCCATGTACTCTGTCGTCTTTTCAGTTCCCCATAAGCTTTTAAGGAAAAAGGTTGCCTCATAACAAAACGCAATCTTACTCAGGAAGTCATTGTTTAATTTTCATTCTTTGACTTAAAATTTGATGATATAACTCAAGCTTTGAAGAATTTGTGGCTGCTATTTTCGGATTTACTGAATGTTACTTTTAAGTAACTGATATAGAATAACCGTGTATAGGCCTACTCTTCCTGTCCTCAATTCCTTTATCCTTTGAAACATGCATCTGAACCCTCGTCGTTAAGACCTGCAATTATTGTTATCTTAATATATCCTTCTTTAGGTTGTTTTAATAATCTATGTAGAGTATTTATGAATGGTAAAAAAGTTAAATATTAAAGTGTTGATTTGCATATCTTTATTTTTTTTTAAGTTTTAATTCACGGTGTATATGGAACGCTGTATGTTCCGGGAATTCTTCATAAAAATTTATACAATAAAACTTAATATTCTAAGTTTCAAAATAGTTATAACTCGTGAAAAGGATAGTGGTAACATTTTAGTTTTTAATACGTCAAAATGACGTTTCACTAATTCCACAATTTTCTCAAATTTGAAAATGCTTTCAGAAACATAAAATTTAATTACTGTTAGTTTATGCAGACCCATCTGAAGAGGGGGAAAAATATTCAAAAATCAATATTTCCAAATGGCAGGTTTGTGAATAAATATTGTGAATATTGTGTAAACAATATTTAAAATTGAAAAATAAATTGTTTTATGAATAAATAAATAAAGAACAAACAAGCAAAACTTCGAAATTGAAAATTAAATTTCTAAATCTTATAACAACCTAGCAAAAAACTTAGAAAAGCGTTATTGTTTCCTTTTTAATAAACGACCTATCATTTCAGACGTAGGATTTGCATCATTTGTTTGCGAAATATTTGTTTAGAGGGACAGAGGGATTACAACAATTATTATTATTATTATTATTATTATTATTATTATTATTATTATTATTAAACCTATTTATTTCATTATTTTGGCATGATTTTCCAAGGGAATTTTATATTACTTCCAAATAAAACTACGAATCTGAAATCGAGGAAACATTGACTTCCCTGTTATAGTTTACTGTTCCCTGTTAAGCTGGATTTTTCATTTGGCAGTGAAATGGATTCCTTTTTTGTAGTCTCACTTTTGTAGTTCTCCTTCTTTTGCACGTGATGAAGTAAGGATTTTATGAGAGAATGGATTGACGTTTCGCCTTTGGCCTTCACCTCGTTATGACCTCTCTGGAAACACTGCCAACACAACATAGGAGCAGTCAAAGTTTACACTAAATCATAAAAGAAAATCCCAAAGCTCTGAATTAAAATTTGTTTTAAGGAAATATAAAATTTGCTAGCGTTCGTAACGTCGTTCAATTTGGATTTTACTCTAACCGCAAAATTGAAAACGGAAAGAGACTATTCTGTTGAAGAGGAATTCGTTGTTTGTGTCCTTCCTTCTGTCGATGTCTTCAGTTAAATGTTGTTGTTTTGGACTTTTTTGAATTTACTTCCTTTTCCACTTCTTTCTCACACTTTCTTGTTCTTCGTTGGTGAAGTCAAGCTGGAGCCTTCCGTGTAAGTTAAGTAAGTGTTCACGAGCGACGCATTTCGAAAGAGGAAATTGTCTCTTGTCTTTTTCAATTGCACTTTAATGTAAACGACCACTGCCATTAAAGTCTCTTCCAGTTAAAACTTTGTTCTCAACGGAAACATTCCCCTCACCAATGGCATCTCCAGAGAAGAATTCGCCGACGTCATATACCAGCCCAAACGCCTTCTCTTTCGTGGGTTTCTATTTTTTTTTTTTTCCCTTCATCATGTCGTGGCGCCTCCGCCCATCTTCATTCGCGCCTTGGAATTTCATAACAGATAAACAAAACAAAATAAACAAACACTAAAATGATACTGCATTTTTATTCATTTTAAAAAATGTTGACACTTTCAATAACCTGTGGTGTGGAAAGAGGTTTTTCTACCTTTTAACACTATAGTCAACAAAAACTTGTATTTATGTATAACCTTTCATGTAAAAAGAAGATTCCATTTTAAGAATTCTATCTTCCGATTTGAAAATTCCTGGCATTTAAATCCATTAGCTAATATCCTTTAACGTTTCATTTATTAATTACATAGGCCAACATAAATAATTTCTTTTTAACTTTAAGAAATGGTTCTGATGTTATTTTTGTGCTGAATCGAAGGTTCAGATCCCGCCCTTGGCATGGATGTTTGGATCTTTCTTGCGTTTTTTTGCATTTCCGTTAACGACTCGACATATTATATAATAACTTTCCGTAAATATTTACTGATTGAAGGTTTTTGAAAATTATTTCTGGTCTGTGTAAATTTATTACTTGAACTGTTTATTGATTTGTTAATTATAACCCATTTGAAAAGCTTTAAAGCTTTTCCCAAAAGATATTGGCCTAAAGCATTTGTATGAATAGTCACACGGATGGCCAAAGTCGTTAGCCCAAACTTTCGGGCTAGAGGAGGAACTTAATTTTTTCCCACTATTTTTACGTGACAACCTGCCTTAATTATGTCAATGGGTCTTTAGTCATCACCATCTGTCCTGCGTTAGATTTGGCGTCGTGTCAAGTGCCATAGTTCTAGTCTACAAGATAATGACCTGTAACAGCAGTTCTTAAGCAGCTTCTCCTCTCGGCGGCAATTCTTCAATTAAATCGCTAATGCTCATGCTCAAACAGCAGTATTACAGCAATTAATTAGTCCTATCCCATTCTGTGAGATTGTTAACGAGCGCTAATTCGGTTGGCAATATGTTTGTGAGGCACTTTGTCACTCTTGTTGTTGTTTTTGTTATTCTGAACGTTTTCGTCAGCCGATGGGCATGTTCGAGTCGATGCCAAGTAAGGAAGTTACTTAGTGGATTGCTACTGCTTTCTACTTTTCCATTGTATTGCGAATAGAGTGTCGTTCTTGTTTCGATTTCGGATGAACCCTCGCTGGCAGATTTACTTCGCTCTTCTCTTTATTTCACCGTAGAAAAACCGATCGGGAAAGGAGCTAGGGTGGAAAGGGTCTTCAATCGTCTGATGGCCGTGTCAACGGTTGGGACGAACAATTCTCGTCTGGAATTGATTTCACTGTTTCGTCTCCTCCACGGTCGTTCTTGTCCCCAGGGGAAGGAGGTTTATAACAAAAAAAGATAGGAGGACCCGGAGGGAGGAGGAGATATATATTTTCCATTGAGGAATCCTCTTCCTTCGTACTTTTTGGTGCAGGTCATTCGAGGCATTCGTTCTATCTCACTCACTCACTCTCTCTAGTTTTCAATTATTTTTCTCCTCTTGAAGCAAGTTCATGGATCATTGAACTCCTTGTACATTCCTTTCGACGTTGCCGCAGCAACTATTTAGCCATCACGAAGAATGTCTTTGCTCCGGGAGTCTTATTTCTCTTCTCCTCTTTTTAAATACATAATATTTTTCCCTGGAAAAAATTCGGAATTCAGAATTTAAAGCATAAAAGGAGAAAGAAATCTAAAGCAAAAGGTAACGTTGGAAGATTGTCAGTTAGATGGAGAAGAATTGCTAAGAGGATAAAAAGAAGCATTCTTCAAACACATACTTGAGCATCTTCAATTAAATTTTTTTCTTCCTTTTTTTTGTATAAATATTAATTTTTTTTAACCCTCGAAAACATATTTTCATGTTGTTTTTGTTGTGTTATTTTTTTCATCTCATATAATAATTCTACCTTTCCCCTCACTTCTCTTCCTTTGTGAATTTTTTATTTATTTATTTATCCTACCAAGGAATTTTTTTGGAAATTAATTGAATTTTTTTGTTCACATTTTGTAGACCCAGAAACCACAAATTAGTTTTTTTAGTCGTTATTAACATTTTGAACATTTTTATCACGTTTCTATCATCTCTAATCGCTTTTCAAAACATCTGTATCGACATGTAATTCCCAAATAATCGTTACGAATATTGTTTTGTACGTATTGTGCAGATCTTCTTTTTTTAATCCAAGTAATTTATTTATGTTTACTGCTTTAAAACTGAATAAAATCTAAGCTTAATTTTTATCTTTACTTGATGCGCTGTTTTGCACAAAACTGAAGATCTCAGAAAGACGAGAGGAATCAACCCAAAATCAAGTTTTTGTTACTTTTTCACGCAAAAAGTATTCCAAAGTGCTGTTTTCCTTGAACAATCAATATAAATTTTCTTTCCTCTTAGCTATTTTAAATAAGATTCTTTGAGTGTTTTGA
>JAHWFO010068719.1:1732799-1772224 GCA_023313115.1 Rhysida immarginata
TTTTTTTAGTTAATATTTTAGATGGTTAATGCTTATCTTGACATCCGGAAAGCTTTTATCTAATGCAATTATTTTCAAAAGCTGTACCATGCACAATAATATATACGAGTGTTTATTCAAAAAAATCAATATACTGTAGTTAATAGAGGAACCACCTTGAAGGAACTCATTATGGCATGCAACTAAATATAAATAACAGAATGGAAAATCGTAAATAAGTTTAATATAAGAAGAGGAGTGATATTCATCTTCCCGTAATAATTTCCAGTTATCAGATGTACATTCATACATTATGTGTGGACTGCAGTAAAATTCGAGGGGCTGTGTAATAAATAAGACAGATAAAGCTTATGATCAAAAGGTTTTAAATTCCCCGTAAATATTATTGTTCAATGTCCTATATAATATAGTATATTTTACTTTAGTTCTGTGAACTCTTTAGCATTGTTTAACATAAAACTGCGATGCTAATTACTGATAAAGGCACTCATTGAACAGACAAATAATTCATCATACTGGTCTGGTGGGCTTTCACTAAACACACAACTTTTGTGAAGTTAAGCAACATCAGGTACGGCTAGTCATTGGATGGGACAAATACACAGTCTTCACCCCCACCCCCGGCTGCTGCGATCATCATACAGCAGTCGTCAATCCAGGTCCATCCAGGGACCCAACTTGTCGGCCATTGATCATACAGGCTCTTGATGGACGTATTGGATCCCAATAAATAATAATAAAAAAAATTCTATTATAGATTGAATAAATAAAATTCTACATAAAAATAGTTTCTTGGGGAACAATTATGACTAATGGTACTTCTTAAATCATTAGTAAGATTATTAAGTAGCGGAAGAATAGAGCTACTTATTGGTTTTGCAATGTCCGTCTGTCTGTCCCCTTCATATTTCTGCAATGTTTGACGAAGAAGGTTGAAATTCGGAATGCAGCTTACTATAGGCATGTCCTACTTCACTATTTAGTTTGGTTTTGATTGGCCCACTGGGGTCAGAGTTACGGGGTGGGAGTTAGAGGGGACCATCTGATCCAAGTAAAGGATCAACCATAATAAAGGAGCTAAATTCGGTACACAGATTCCTCTAGGGAAAATGTACGTACATTACTATTAAGTTTGGGCCATATTGTCCCGTTGGGGTCGGACAAGGAAGGGGATAATCATTATCTCCTTCTACAGAGTTGTGGGGGTATCAGTCACGTGGTCTTTAGAAATATTAATGTTTTCAAATGGCAAGATATTGTGATATGCCATTTGATTTGTCATATTATGACATTGTGATATGTAATTTGATCGGAAATGATGAGAAACAAAAGAAGATAGAGCTCGTTTACATTTTCTAAATACTAGATTCGAGACATTAATTTTTTTATATAAAAACGAGGACTAAAAAGCGCGGATAAAAGGGGTAAAATATACTTCACTATTTTCTATACCCTCCTCGGGGGGGGGGGGGAGGGTAATTTCTTGTTAAGTAGCGGAGCACTTATTGGTTTCACAATGTCCGTCTGTCCATCTGTCCCCTTCATATTTGCTATATTTTTCACGTAGAGTTGAAATTCCGAACGTAGCTTACCATGGCCATGTCCTTCATTATTTAATTTGGTATGATTGGCCCACTGGGGTCGGAGTTATGGGGGTTGGATAGAAAGTGACCAAAAATTCTAGGTTGTATTATGTATGTAAATGAGTGATATTCGGTATGCAGATTCCTCTAGGCAAAATCTACATTACTATGAAGTTTGGACCAAATTTTCCCAGTGGAGTCGGAATTGTGGGAGTGGCATTCACTTGGTCTTTAGAACTATGGCCACATATGTCATGTGATATGTCATTCAATCGGAAATGATGAGAAACGAAAGAAGATAGAGCTCTTTTCATTTACTAAACACTGTGTTCGAGAAAATCAATTTTTAGGGGGGGATGATAAATAGTGCAGATAAAGGGGTGAAAATCGATGATCTGAAGACTTCCACTATTTTCTTATACCCTCCTTTATACAAAAATCTATTTTTAACATGTTTCCATTGCGTATTTTTTAATTAAAAAGTCATTTGGTCTATTTACAATAAATGAATTTAAGAGCCACATCAAAACGATAATAGTACAGCTTCCAAATGTTAAAATTTTTAGTTCAACAAATCTATGACTGACATGTTCAAAACAAGACAATCCATTTCTGCAAACGAAAATACATTGTTATGAGGAAACAGATCAGTTTCCCCAAAGAAGAAGAGCATAGTTAATGATATTCTGAAGATAGACCAAATAAATTGTTTCAAATGTTTGATTGACAGATATGGTCGAAGTCACGAGAGAATAAATAGTATTCAAGTTAATCTTATGATCACATGATGGTCCCATTTTAAGTCATTTTGGAGCGTGACTCCTAACAACTTCAAATGTGTTGTAAAGTCAGTCTTAACATTAATGATTGTATTTGAAAAAAAATGGAAGGGAAAATTCTGCGATATGGATTCGAACCAGGAACCTCGAGTATCATATGCTTGACGCCTCTACCAGTTGGGTATCGGTAGACGCGTCGAGCAAATGACACTCGAGGTTCCTGGTTCGAATCCAGATAGCAGAGTTTTTACTTCCATTTTTTCAAATAATATAATTACGTGATGTTTGGAGGTTCATCTCCAATTTATATTTATTATTTATTAATCTTAACAGTGTTTTATTGTAAATCAGGTCTGTCAAGTAATCTTTTTCAACAAAACATCATTAGTTTTTTTAACATTAATAATTAGTTTAATTTTGTCCATCCAGATCTTAAGATCATTTAAGTAAATTTGCAATTCAAAATACATTTTATTTCCAAAAACGTCACACATTACTATTGAAAATTTATGTACTCTTTTTAATCAAGAAAAAATGTTTGTTTCATCGAAAGCAATTTTTTACACTTATTAACACAAAAATGTTTTTGAAGACGATAAAAACATGGAAATTCCATAAATGAATAGATTAGAGAGCTAAAGAATTTTTACTCCAAGCAAAAGAATGCTTAATTCGTGTATTGTTTAATTGAAATATTTACTATAAGTTTTTTAATTAGCCTGAGCGTGCTAAACATTGATTAGTTGAAAATTGTAATATTATACTATACGCATGAAAATTGTTAAACTTAAAAAGAAACAATCCAAAAAACATGCAGTCAGCCATTATTTATGAGCTGAATAATTTTCCCGGAAGTGTGCTTTCTCGGGACGTGAGGTCGAAGTTCGCCGGTGAGAGAAGGTCGTCGGAGAGGACAAAACAGAGAGAGAGAGATTGTTGACGTTTGACAAGAGGTCGAGAAAGTAGCCAGGGCCAAGGTCTTCGACGCCATTCGACTACTGTAATAAAAGTACACCCAGTAATAAAGTCAGCGAAAGAACTTTATACGCACGAAAACACCCACGTGGAGCATGATATTGGAATTTTGCTTCTAGATTTTTTTGTGACAATCAACTTGATATCATGCTTTTTTAACTTTGCTTATTTTTGCTAACCTGGCTGTTTCTATTCCTTAAGAAACAGTTTTAATTCGGGATTTCTTAAAAAAGTATAGCTAGACGAACATTACATCTCTCTTGAGGAGCCTCATATTCACTTTGCCTTTCAAGTGAACAAAAGGACAATATGACAAATGTCTTCTTCTATCGACATTTCTATAATAGGGATGTCTCGGCTCACTCTTTAATTGGGGTAAAATGATTGGAACAAAAGACGAATCTTTTTCCCCCCTCCTCTCCTTGTCCTTGTTGGTGAGTGTAGATTTCACTTGCCCGAAAGATTATTTGGGGTCAATCTCCCGGTCTGCTCGTTATCATCCTGTGTCGTAAGACCTAAAAGGAAACGTTATCGTCATTGCGGGGTAATCTTCTGAAAGGGAATAAGGTTAGGGTGGGGGTGGGGTAAGGATGTTACTTTCGATTGAGAGTGTCATTGTCTGTCGGAAGACATAAACGCCGGAGGACCGAGAGCGGCGGAACCCAATTGACCAATCACGGTCTAAGCTGCAATTACTTCATTGAACCTCTTGATTGATGGCTTCATTCGGTCGGAGCTCTCCGGCGTTTAGCATTCCTCTCTCTCTCTCTTTGGAATTCTTTTCTCTTTCGCCGGTTTCATCCGATTCTTGCCACATTCCTTCTTCCCGTTCACCTCGCTCTTCTTCTCACATGCTGCTTCGGATACATGTCTAATGTCCATTTGAACTCTTTGATGCCTATCAAATTACCAACATTGCCCAGACCTTTCGTGTTATCTTTCGCCAATTCACGTCATCATATAAAAATCCTTTGTCCTCTTATTATCTTTATTCCCATTTTTCTTTGTCTGTTTATAAATTAAGAATACAATGGACCCAATTGTGCTTTTTAAATGTGATTAATTAACGCCTTCAAGCTTGAATACATGTACAATGCAGTAAAGTTTCTGTTTTAACATTAAAAAAAAATTACAGCCTCAAAAATGTAGTGACAATGAAAATTTACAGTGACACTAGGATTTCATTTACGATGTATTATTTTTTTTATATTTGCATTATACACTTTCTTCCTAATAAGTGTTTTTTGAAAGTGTTTATTACGAAGAGCGCTTTAATAAAATACTTACAATTCTTAAGTCATTGAATTTGATAATATTTTTATACATATAATAAATATTTTAGGAATGAAGAAAACAAACTTCATCATATCTTTTTAAACACGTCTTTAAATATTTTATGATATACTTCCCAATAAATGCGTCTAAAACATTTTTTAAAAGAGCGCTCAAAAGTGTACGTTTTGCTTGATTCATATTTCCTCTTTTTTTCTCTTAATTTGAGAGTACAACAATAAAGTCATTCACTAAATATTGTATTCGTTTTTATGCTTAGCCACAACAAGCAAGAAACCACTTTGGATCATCCTAATTCTAAGGAAAGGCTAGCTTCAAATAGTCAACAGCAGAAGCAGCAACAGCAGCACCTGCAACACCTGCAACAGCAAGTGCAACAGCAGCAGCAGCAACAGTTGGAGCAGGAGACACCGCCGCCGGTCCCACCGCACCAGCAGCAGTACAGGGCGCACCATCACTACCACCACCACCACCTGCACCACCATCCACACCATCAGCAGCTGCAACAACAACAACTTCAACTGCAGCACCAACTTCTGCAGCAACTCCAGAAGCAACAACAGCAGCAGAGATTGCAGCTACAACAGCAAAAGCACCAGCAACAGCTGCAACAACAAAAGCACCAACACCAACAACAGCACCAACAACAGCAGCAGCACCAACAGCAAAAAGAACAGCATCAACAGCAGCAGCAGCAGAAAGAACAACACCAACAAGAGCAACAAAAACATCAACAACAACAACAATCTCAACAAGAGCCACCTCAAGTAAAACAGCTGCAACAAAAAGAACAACCGGAAGAGGAACAAGAAGAGCAACAACCACCTCAACAACAACAACAGCAACAATCTCAACAGCAACACAACTCTTCGTAAGTAAACATTTTTTTGGTCGTTTCAAATTATGGTATCATCACTTTTTAAGAATGAAACAAACTATAACGGGAACATCATCATCTTTATGCAATTCACAATGTTTACCTTTAGTACTTTTCAAATTAAACATATAACAAATTTTACACATTCCTTTTTGAATATATTGCCCATGTATTTCCTATAAGTTTAATTTTCTACATGAAACTCTTTTCTCCTTAATACAAAAGGATGCACTTATTAAAGACTTGAAGGATTATGCTGAAAAGAAATATTTCCTGTTTTATGTGGGTTGCTGAAAGGCAAAAAAGAAATTCAATTTGCATATAAATTTAGTGTGCATAAATCTCATAGAGTGTATTTATATCTAATAATGACAAACTTTAAATGTCATAATGGAAAAGCGTAACACGTTTGATTTGATCGTTCCTGCCCTTTTTTTTTTAAACATACACGAGATATCAGTTGCATCTGCCTCTGGCAGTTCTTAAATCATGCAATCAATTTTAGATTACATGTACGATCTATTGCTTTGACAAACCTTTAATGGATCTCCCTTTTGGATATTTAAATAAATCTCTGAAATTATGAATTTAGTCGACAGGCTTCAATTATTATTATTGGTTAATCGATCTTACCATCTCCATGATTCAGAATCTTCGAATGAGTACCTATAATTCTAGAAATTAAATGATTTGAACTATGTTTCACTTATAATAATATTTGATTGGACTGGGCATTCCATTCTTAAAGTTTAACCTTTGTTTGAAGCTATTTGCGATTATATTTCTCCTGCCCAAATGGCGTCGCATTTAATATTTTACCTGCATCCATCTTAGGAATGTTCATTAACCAATTAAAATTTATCCCTGTAAATAAAAATATTTATATCTTTATAATTACTTTCTCGCACTTGTGTATTTGCTTAGCTTCTACAGAGTTTATACTATTTAAATGCATATTCTCAACATTATTGTATTAAATATGCATTTCCAGTAAAAATTTAAAAAAACCCACATAGCTTCAATCTGCTTTCATTATTAACTAAAGAAACAGATAATGACAAAGCAGCATCTCTAACTGCATAAAATAGTAATTATACCGGCATTATAGAAATAAACATTATTATCATAAATAACTAAATAATACGATGCTAACTCTAATTCATCTCCCAACAACAGACAGACCAAATTATATATCTAAAATGACTATTAATACAGGCATAACAAACAAAATCCGATTTCTAGTCAATCCATTTTTAAGAGTATCTCAAAATGCTCCAGCCATATTATAAACAAAGTTTGCGATTCTCGTTGTTGAATGAATCCTCAAAGTACAGTATTCATAACTGCTAATGCAGGTGCGGCAACTGTTTTAAAAACACTTTGAAGGAGCTGGAAGTAAAGGGCAGTTATCTGGTATAAAAAAAAAAGAAGTAGTGTAATGGTTTATGAAAATTTAATAGTGGCAACTATAAAAATGATTATAGCGGTTTGACAAAATCGCAATGAGTTTGTCAGGATGGCGTTCAAGCAATCACGGACTTGCCAGTGAGAATGTAGCAGAACTTCATCCTATTGAAAAGTGAAGTCCGCTTCTGTTACGTAATTGGATTTCCTCAACACACTGCTAACAATATATGGTTACAAGAAATTCACAAAACCATTTGGAACCATTTTATTATATCACTTTAATTATTTTATTCCATGAAGAATTGCTTGGCAAAATTCAGAATGAACAAACAAATCACAGCTTTTGAGACGCAACATTTTGTAGATAAATTAAACCCTAGCTAAACTGATTGCCTATATGTAGTAAGAGAACTTTATAAAAGGCAAATTCAATGAATTTTAAAGGAGCATTCCTTTCAGTTGGTTCTTCATTTGTATGTGTTGTAAGTATTGAACCTTACTAGTACAAATAAAAATATGAGCTTATCAAATTATTGCACTACATTGACCCATTAGAAATTCTTCACGGAGAAAATTTATAATTCATTTGAAAATTGCCGAAATAAAGCTTCGAGCGACCAAATAGCAAGGGGTGAGGAAATAGTGGTTTTAGTAATTCTTATAAATAATGGACTTATAAGTAATACTTGATAGAAAGTTGTTTATTCTACATGTTTTGGCCAGAAGCCATCATCAGGAATAATATAAAATGAAAAAATATTGAGACTATGTACGGAATAGGTTGGGAGTGGGATGTATTGTCGTGGGAGGGTTTAGAGTTTAGCGAATGAGAGGTCAGTTTTCATTTTATATTATTCCTGATGATGGCCTCTGGCCGAAACATATAGAATAAACAACTTTATATAAAGTATTACTTATAAGTCCATTATTTATAATAATTCAGTAATACAAGAATCACAACTCTATCAATTTAATAATTCTGGTAACAGCCCATTTTAGAGCCGAGTGGGTACGAGAGACTAAATAGTAAGGGATGAGGAAATCCTGGTTTGTCATTTAGCGATATAGAACGTATTTAATGTGTTTTGTCGTTCAATCTTTACTATCCTGCATTGGTGTACAACAATATACAAATACTTCCCTAAAAGAATTTCAGTTACTTTTATAAATGTTTACGTTGTAATGGCGACCATTTCCCTGGTAGGCGCATATAGATGGCTTTTTATAATCCGACAGTTACGGGACCGAGGGAGTGTCGGATTATCAAAAATGTCGGATTACCAAAGGATGATGTTAGAACTTGAGTGTGTGCGTGTCTGTGTCTGTAGCAGTGACTTCATCCGACGCGGCGTCGGACTACCGAGCGTGGTGTCGGACTGTCAAATGTCGGATTATCGCGAGTCAACTGTATGCAACATAGAATCCGACTTAAAATCAATGAATTCTAATCAAAGAATTAAAAAACCTGTTCATATAAGTTTTATTAAGTTTTTATCTATCACTTGTTCATAGATTCATTATCCAAGAATTCAATGGCAGTTGATTTTTTTTTAAGGTTTTTATCCGTATATTTTATCTATTCATTTTAAATTAGAAAAAGCAGACTTTATTGCTACACCTGCTTTCACTAGCATCTTTTCTTCTAACAAAGTTTGTAAAGAAAATGCTCATTTGTATTTTTCCCAAGTAAAGGAGTTTTAAATTTTTAATTAAAAATTTTAAAAAACTAAATTATACTATCTCTAATCCAGAAACTTAGAAAAAAATTCAAAGCGTTTAATAATTGGGCTTTTAACAAGTGTTTCATAAATAGTTTAATTAAAAGAAGATGGGGAGTATCTTGAAATTAGTTGTTTTAATTAATTTCACGATGGTTGGGGCGTATTCATTCCTTTACCTTATTCCTTTTGTTTATGTAAATGTGAACCTGTGCATACGATAAGATGGTGAAACTACAGCTGTTGCGAGTTCCCGTTGGGAAAACAGGCATATATTCTACTTTCCGAGCTCTTCAACTCATCAGCACCTTCAGATATCAATGGAATTATCTTATTTCTCTCATCAGACCAGGAAAAAGCACTTGACAAGCCTTCTCCACAACAGTGGCTTCGATTCCGTTATTTATAGCAGAAAGTGGAAATGTTGGGAAAGGGAGGCTGAAAGGAGGGGGGAGGGGGATGAAAAGGGGGCAAATCTCTCATCAGCTGTTGGCTTCTCGACAACGCATAAACAAAGCGACTCAACCTCTGACACTCGATTGTCATACCCAATGAACTTCTACGGTTCATAAAATCCAAGAAGTTTATACTGAACGACACCATCATTTGAAAGGCTTGTTCTGTGACAGTGACATCGACATTCCATCAATACGATAACCATAAATTCCTCTCAAATCATTTAAAAATTTGAGCACTTACTCGAATTATCCTCATATCTCAAACTTACCAAACGGAAGATCTTTATTTTCATTGGGTCGCTGAGTCTAAGGTTCTTAATTTCTGAACAAACACGTGGATACTCTCCCCAACGAAAAACAAGCGCACATTCGAACGTTTGCAGTTTAGCCAAGAAAGTTGACATACTAGTGCTTAAGCTCGTTTTGGGCACCAAGCCAAGACCAGCTCTATATCTAAAAATCCAATTGAACAAATTCAAAAAAATAAAAACAGCAGCACATCAAATGTAAAAATAAAACTTTCTCCACAAGAAGAAAATGGAGCTGGATTTTACTTGTCCATAAAAACAAAATCCATTTTAAGAATGTGAATGTACATAAACTATACGTCTTGTTAAAACGCACCACTGTAAACAGACTTGAAGGGTTAGTCGGATAAAGTCTTCTACGTCCTGTTTGTATATTTACAATAAACATTCCTGGCCACCTACTCATTCCTAATAGCCGTAGGTCCAAAGCTATATGCATGGTTCCAAAAGGAGAGGCGTTCTTTTTTCCTTTGGAGAAAAGAACGCGTGACTGAGTACAAAATTTGTGTAAATTGCTCAGAAATAGACATTTAAGAAATAGGCTATGTTTTCTGAAATTTCTATTAATAACAGATTTTTAAGTATTGTCAAAGATGAAATTTGATCTGTGTTAGAAGTTATAAATAATGAGAACATATTTCACGACAATGATTCATTATGTCTTAAGGATAATTTATCATAAAAATTTGTGTAATTTATTATTGTTGTTGGAGGGAAAAAGGGGTTTTGTTTTCAACGGCAATTACAATAATCTCCTCATTATAAGGAGAGCTTTGTAGCGGATCAGATACTTAAAACCTTGTAAATAACGTGGCGCTTTTCTCCGATAAGAATTAATTGGGTTTTCTTTTAATCTAAATGTTGTTTATGAAATTAGTCAAAACGAATGACAACTAAAAATACAATTAGTAAGCCATTAATCTTTCTTAAAGATTATTTAAATAAGTCACTGATAACGAAGTAAGAGATCCTCTCCACAGATAAGTAATCTATGTGCTCTCCGTCAGCTCGTGTCCATCGAAGTTAGCACCATCGCTGCGAAATTAGGCAAATATCCTAAATCCCACTACTCCCTTTCGCCTCCACCCAAAAAGCAAAGAAATTTTGAAGCGAATTTCAGTTTTATCTAAAAACACTGTCGTTTCTTTTCAGATTCTATCGAAAACATGAGATTATAAGCAAAACTACCAAAGTTTATATTAATGCTTTAGTTTTAAACATAAAAACATTGACTTCTGTAATCGAAAAATATTATTCAGAAATAATGTGAAAAAATTTCGCTGTGGAAAATAACTTCATATACGAGGCATGTTTTTTAAGTAAGTACCGTTTTGGAATTAAAAAAAGACGTGCAAAGATATCGCAATAATTTTATTTTTACATGAAAGCCTGTACCTTTATCTACTTTTCTACATAATTTCCGTGAATATTGAGGCACTTGTCATAACGTGGCACCAGTTTTTGAATACCCTCCTCATAAAATTCTGCCGCCTGACTTGTTAACCACTGTATCACAAATGTTTTGACTTCGTTATCGTCTTGAAGACGCTGACCACCCAGGTGTTTCTTCAAGTGCAGGAACAAATGGTAGTCGCTGGGCGCCAGATCAGGGCTGTATGGAGGATGATCTAGAGTTTCCCATTTAAAAGATTTGATGAGATCTTTGGTCCGATTAGCCACATGTGGACGGGCATTGTCATGCAGCAAAACGATACCCTTACTCAACTTGCCACGTCTTTTGTTCTGGATTGCACGACGCAGATTGTTCAATGTCTCACAATAAGACGCTGCATTGATTGTCTCGTTACGAGGCAGAAACTCCACTAGCAATACTCCTTTTCTGTCCCAAAAAACTGTGCACATGATTTTCCGGGCAGAAATTGTTTGCTTAAACTTCACTTTTTTGGGTGATGATGAATGTCGCCATTCCATGGATTGTTGTTTCGATTCTGGTGTGACGTAGGCCACCCATGTTTCGTCACCAGTAACAATTTGGTCTAAAAAATCTTCACCTTCATTGTGGTACCGCTCGAGGAAAGTCAATGCACTGCCTAAACGTTGGGTTTTGTGCAAATCCGTCAACATTTTTGGAACCCAACGTGAACACAATTTCCGGTAATTCAAGTTCTCGGTCACAATGCGATACAAAACACTACGAGAAGATTGAGGAAAGCAGTCGCACAATGATGAAATTGTAAAGCGTCTGTTTTCTCTCACCTTTTCGTCCACTTTCTGCACCAAATCTTCATTAACGACCGAAGGACGCCCACTCCGTTCTTCATCGTGCACATTTGTGCGGCCATCTTTAAATGCTCTCACCCATTTCCTTACCATTCCATCACTCATAATGTTTTGTCCGTACACTTCACAGATCTCACGATGAATATCGATCGGTTTTACGCCTTTAGCACTAAGAAATCGTATAACAGCCCGTACTTCACAATCGGCGGGACTCACGATTGTCGGAGGCATCTTAAACACTCAGTAAACAACGTATACAATGAAGAATCAGACTGTAATGGCGTCAGTGCGTAGACAAGAGATGTAGTTAACCAGCGAGCATGCGCGGAACGCCGACCGTAGCGCTGCGGCGGCGGAATCGCAAAACGGTACTTACTTAAAAAACATGCCTCGTAGTTCTACATGGAATTTTATGGAATGCAATTAAATATTTTGTATGCATTCAATGCTATATCTTGTTCTTCAAATATGAGATAGCTTCCAAAGTTCCCGGAATACGTTTATGTAACAAAAAGCATTTTACAGTAACCAGATTTACACTACTATGAAAAACCACTCGACAAGTTCAAATTATTGCCAATTCAGGTAGTGTTTGGAAACATTCCTGGATCCAATTTTCGAAATCTGCTTCTGCTGCTTTGTCGTGTTGGCATTGTTATCATCAGCCTACTTGTTCATACTATTCATAAATGTTTTTTTCATTGACGTTGCTTGAGAGCATATCTTGAACGGCAATGTTTTTGTTGGCGATTTCCGAAGCAAGACCAGAAAATTTGATATTTCTGCGCTGCTTTATGACGGATATCTTAACTGCGATGTAGTCACACAAATCATAGAACTATTGTTTCCTCAGTTGAAGTGGAAACGAGAAATGACGTTGAGCCATGCTGGAATAAATCAATAAAGCTAATAAATCCAACAGAAATACAGATCCGTTCGCGCCTATATGATATGAGCGAAATAGTGCCATTGACAACTAAAACGAATTATAGAAATGGCAGTCCGAATGGCGACTAGATACCAACTTATGACGTCATTATTTCGCTATCACGATTAGCTTTCAAACAGTAGGAATAAAATATTCCGGAAATTTTTTGAAGATACATTCACCCAGGAATAAAATATTTGGAAAATGACTATTAAGTTCTTTTTATTATTCAATATTTTAAAAAGTTGATGGAAATACAGGCATTATTTAAATTTAAACATTTCCGATCCAACTTAAGTCTTTAAATCTTGGGACATTCGTAGAATGATCATTAGAGACTTCCAAAAAACTAACCGTCATCCTGTCTTTTCGTAGATTCGACTTCTTGTTAAAAAGTAGAAATGGCAGCGCCATCCGAAAAGAAAACTCGGTATCCCAGAAACTTGGCCAGTAGCCCTTCCTTCTGCAAATGAATGGGACTGATAATAAAAAAGCATAGTCTTGAATCTTTTTTATAAACGAGATAATTGCAAACATGAGGCTTACAATTAGAAAAAATTGTAGTATAGAAACTACCAGTTTTTGTTACATGGAAGCAGTGACCTCAAATTCTATAACAGATACTTTAATTTATTTATTTACAAATTACAAATAAATTAATAAAAGTAACAATTGTAGCAATAATAATAACAATATAAAAACAAATACAAATAAATAAATAATTTGAATTTATATAAAGAAACAACAGATATGTAGTAAGATGATACTGCTAAGAGGCTATTATCAGGAAAGAAAATACGATTTGACAATTTTTATTTTATTTTTTTCTCCTCGTATTTTCACAAGATGCCTTCAGTTGATATCATTGGAGCGACCTTTAGTTTTAAAGTGCACTTTTTGTATTTTGTATTTAAAACTGAGAGTGTGTTATTAAGATATAATATCCGACCTCTTTTTGTAAATGCGTTATCAAATTACTTACTTCAGTTAATTTCTCTGATTAAATCTGCTCCTTCCGTAAACAAACTCAAGACTCTTATTCTTTAAAAGAAGCTTGGAAAAGAGAAAACAAGAGAAGAAAGGAAAAAAATAAATATAAGGCCTTCAGTATTCACCTGTTTGGTCATAAAATTGCCTGTTTCTCGTGTATTTCCCCTCTGGCTCTGTAGATGAAGCTTTAACATCGAAATGCGTCAGCCATACATTAAAGCTTTCCAGTCGTATTGCTTCATGTGTCTTAATTTATTTAATTCTTATAGAAGAAAGGGACTTACAGATGTCAATAAATGTTTTTTTTTTTAAGCTATCGCTGGTTGATTACGAGAATATACGTATGATATAACCAGTAGCGAAGAGTTATTCTTCATCATATGTGCACAAGCCAAGGGTAAGCTGTCCTTGATGTGCACAAGCGGTTATTCAAATAATTCAAATTTGTGGCTCAAACCGTGTTTACAAGAGTTAAGTATGAAACAACACTAATGTTTTTATAATAAAAATTTATTGCCAAATATTCTACCTGAAGTGCCACTTCACGGCAAACGCCCTGCAGACAAAACTGTTAAAAGAAGACATTTTCTTACAAGACATTGTGTAACTTCGATTTGAACGACTTGAATATTTTCAGTGGAATTAGTTACTGGGAGACTAGGATTAAGCAGAGAAGGTGTTTGGACAAAGAAACTGTTTTCTTTGGGCTGAGATCTACGAATACAGCTGTCAATGTGAATGACCTGTAAATCATTGAAATAACTATGATAAAAAAATTTTCATTTTGATTTTTCAATACAATTTTTATTCAAAAGTTCATTCTCCTGTTCGAACGAGATTTTTAATTTTCATCGGCGTAAGGGGTGCCTATAAACTTCTGTTCCATGAACATTGAGTGATTCGATCCGTTGAAATCTTTTTCCTTACGTAAGTGGGAGGGGCGCAGCCGCATAAATGCATCGATTGTCATTGAATTTCGTTGGGATTCCGTTGACATTTGAGGCTATTCTTTAAATGAGGGTAGCCAAGGACGATTGTGCCTCTGGAACTGAAAATAATTAAACGCCGATCGTGTTTCAGAACCACTTAATGGACAATGTAAGATCAGGTTTCGTAGATTGGCTTCGTTTTTTATTAGAAAGAAGCAATATTAAATAGAAACAGTACAAAGATCGACTTTTAAAAAAAAACGATATTCTAGATAAGGTGACATTTGGCTGCAAGTTTTAAATAATTTTGCTTTATAATTGCGGATACTTTACAGAAATTTCTATTTAATTCTTTTTCGTTTGCTTGGTTATTAACTCATACACATTAATTCATGTATATACAGCATATACCTGCAAGATTGATCGAAATAAGTAGTATACTTCTGGTGGTAATGAAATTAAAATCTTAAGTTATGGGGTTTTTATATGCTTTTTGTATTGCACTTAACTAACTTAATCAATGTAACATTTCATAATCTTCCCCAAGTCATTTGTTCTGCAATAGATTGAAGTGGTACATTTGCACAGCACTTTCATTTGCATTTGACGATTATTTAGAATTAAATTGCCTATTGAATATTTTGTTATTCAAATGATAATTTTCCTGAAAAGAAAAATCCAAAACGATTCTAGTTAAAGATATTACATGAAAAGCAAATGTATTATATGCCCTATCATTGAGTCTTCACATTGACTACCTTGTCAATTTCCAATGTATGTCCAGAAGTAGGCACATTTGCTTCCATAAAGAAAAACCGGTCATAAATTTTGAGATGACAGACAATTCAAATAAAATTTAAAGACATGTTCTCCTATATAGCCAAATTTCATTATCACACGGCTAAGATGAAGAACTTCTGCTAACAGGAAGAAATTCACGACACGGCTGCAATCCTTTGTAAACACCCTGTATTCTCCAATATCTCTTCAGTCACCGTCGTTACAACATCCCTTAGGCTATGACCACAGGAGCAGTTTTTTCCGCAGAAATTCTGCATAGAACTGCGTGAAAAAAAACATAGGCCGTCTGCTGCGGGGTAAACCGTTCGTGTGGCCATAGATTTATTTTTCGAAATTTCAATACTGAAGTGAACATTTTGTCTTCAACTTATATTTTGTCCCCCATTAAAAAAAAATCATGAGTGGCGGCCAGTCCTCCCAATTCGTCGGTTTTGAAAGTTTGCTTCAAGAGCTTACAAACAATTCCTCCCAGCGTGGTAGTGCAATATCTACCTAGTGGAAAACTACCTCTTCTAACATAAAGCTCCAATAGAGGAGCTTGAATATTTGTGGTCCAGGTAAATATTTGCATAAACAGAAGGCTCACTTAATAAATGAAAGGTCCAATAACCATGTTGTGCATTACCGCAATCCAAGGAAATAAATACTGAGAATCATTCTATATAATATCACAACTTTATGCCAGTTACATGAAATAACACAACTTTTTATGTAGCACAGTTTTTAAGGTATGGTTTTTCTTAATCAAGAAAAGACCTAACGGGCATATATAGAATTGATTGAATGTAAATTATTCAATTTATTTTTCAATAAATTACTGATAAACACAAGATGAATGTAAAGTTTGTATTTGGGAGGCTCTTTCTTTAAAATTATAAAATATAAACTTTACTTAAAAAACTGTAAGTAAACGAGAAAAAAAAAATGTTCGTTTCCATTCATTTCAACATTAACGGTTTAACATTAGAAAAATCATTCTTAACATAATTTTTTTATTTATTAATTTAATTTTTTTATAAGGTCTCATATTTCTTTGAAATTGAGATAACTCTTTTTGAGAATTCTGGCGTGAGTATACAAGGATTTCTTACGTTTTTTTCCGACTTTTGTTAAATGCCGCAATTACATAAAAATTTCACACGAGAGAGTTCAGTTTCAACACCTAAGCATACATTTTTATTTACTTTGTAATCACAGATGACACATTGAACCTGTTCACCCAACTCCCACGAACGGTAATCGTGGAATGGCGTGACTTGGATTCGAGCAAGTTCACGTATGATGAAAGAGAAGAATCACTCGTGTCCTGCTCTCTCTACTTATTAAAATACACATATACAAAAACATATATACGCGCAGGCACGCATACACAGATACAGACACAGAAGTTACACACTCACATAAACGCACACACGCACTTACAGAGAGAGAGAGAGAGAGAGGGGGGGGGGGGGGAAAAGAGGGGACGTAAAAGATGGGAAAGCGAGAACTGAGCAAAAAGTTGGTTTTGCAGCAGATAGAAGTAGTACGGTCGACGCCTCAACTGCCGCCGCATGCGGAACGCCTTCTTCCGTGTTGGGTGGGAACGGCTGTCTCTCTCTGCCCTCCACTCTGTAGATTTTCTCTTCCTTCTCCGTTTATTATTATTATTTTTTGTTTCCCTCAATATTCCCAAACCAACCATAATTATAAGTACGTGAGATTTCAAAAGCAAAATTATAACTTCAAAAGCTTTAGTCATTATGGGAACACTTCTTGGACGTTTTGTCGATAAATCATTTGGTCATGTGCACGTGACTACAAATGAAATGAAATTTCATTTTATTTTTAAACTCGGAGGAAATACCATTTGATGAATAATTGATGGAAATTAAACTGAATAAATTTATTTAGTGTTAATTGTGGCAACCTGATCTAATATTTGAATAAGTACAGTGCTGAGATGGTTGCCCAGAGATCCCCAATTCTGTTGTGGAAAATTTACATTGCTATTTTGAAGGTGAAACTGATTTGGAGTTTGTTTTTTTTTCTCTTTCACTTTCTACCACCTACACTTTTCATTTTGTGTGGATTGCCTATTGTTAAATAATTCATTGTATTGGCAAATGTTCTGCATAATCAGTACCAAAGATATTGATTTTCCTTTTTATGGTATTTCGATTCTCCATTTTTCTCCTCTTAAAGTAAAAAAATCAATATTGTACTTCTCATTGCTTGGGTTTTTAAATAATAGGTCCGTTTCTTTCTTGGGTGATAATATTAGAATGAGCTCTTTTCCGCTTTTGAATAAATCTCCTACGAAGTCGTGATTTGCAAACCAAGCACCGTAGTTCAAAGGTAGGAAATCAATCAGAGGACGAAAACAGAACCTCCCTCGCGCACCTCAACTACACTTACCATTACTGCTATAGTTGAGAAAGAAGATGCCCTCAGGGCTCGGAGTTGGGCCATTTCCATTGTTCCGACTGAATTCTTTGGTAGACAAGCCCAATTATCTTGGAGTGTTCTAAATTCTTTCTCATTCAGCCTCTCTCTTTCTCTCTTTCCGAAGGGAGATGCCATTGTGGTCTGCGCGCCTGCTTTTGCCCTTCGTTTAATGTAGGTCACGTGGCTGCTCGTGAAACGGAACCAGGAAGAACGCTGTCAGTTTTCAAAAGAGACCACCAGATGGCCTTGATGACCATTTCGACCTTTGAACCCGAAAGCGTTCCCAACGTGGAATCAATTATAAAGAATACTAACAACGCTACCAGCTGTAAATATTTCTCTTTTGCCACGTGGAATATTATACACAACCGCCTATGCTGGCTGATGAGGACAGTCTCGATGATTAACTCGAAATTTAGTGTTGTCTACATGTGTGGTTGTTATAAATTAATTGTTCTTTAAAATACCTTTTTAAACTCTCGTGCTTATAATAGATTTACTTGCCGTCTTAATAGACAGTTTGTTAAAAGCCGCTGTTTCAGGTTAATTAAGGACATTCTTGCGCGTGTTGAAATGGCGCAAAGTGGGCAAAGAACAAAAGGTTTCAGAACAAGGTTTTTCCAAAGCAAATCATAATTATTCGTTAAATTACAGCCATTCTGTTCTATGATTATGTATATACGTTAAGAATCTCTATTAATGGTACGCTAATGGCGAGGAAAGTGAAATTATAACCGCGCAACGCCCTTTGGGTTGGCTGCTGATGCGCTAATACTTTGGCGTTCCATTTAGCGCATTTCATTCATTTAAATATACACTTAAATTACTATGTGACGCATAACAGTCCCATTTATTACACATTTCCTTGTTTATTTTCTCCAAAATCTAGTTGTTGCTCTTTCGAAACTGTTTTGGCATTAATGTTGTACAAGAATCACTGAAATTCTTTACGGATGTTTCTTTTCTATAAAAGACCATGTTTCACGAATTTCAATTATAAAAGAGAATTTTTAACTTCAGAATTTATTCCAACATAATTACGTCTTTCTTTATTACGTTTACTCTTTATGGTAAAATTCATGATTCACCTGTAAAGATGGAAACGGGGATATCAAATAAACATTCCCCACCTCTTTCCAATTTATCAGAACAAATTCATTTTTCTCTTGACTTTTTTGTTTACTTTTCTGCATAATTGAAAGTTTACATTTGATAAGGAAAGCCTAATCATCGCGTCAACGACATTTTCGTATTGCCAGTGGCGCGTGTTAGGAAAAGGATAATTTAAAAAGAAAGGAAGAGGCAGAGAGCTTCGATTAAATTCCATTAAAATGAAAGTTTGGTAAAAGCCAATTTCCCCAAAGTAGCACTGAGATAGATTAATAAGGAGCGTCGTTGGGATTTCGTTGTGCTACTATTGCTTTTCCTCCGTCTTCCGTTTTGTAATTCTAGCTAAGGAACCTCGTTTGAACAAAGTGGCATCGGGTGGCCTGCCATCTTTTCTTTTTTTAATTGGGTATTAAGTTTCTTTTCATTAAGGAGCCTCGATTAATGCTCCACTTTAATTCGTTTCTTGAGAATTTCTTAACGGGAATTGTTTGTGACTTGCCGACATTATTAGCGTCTTCGCTAAAGAGAAACATGACTTAAGCGAGATAAGAGCGCAATAAGAATTTTGATGTTTTACTTGGGGAAATGACCAGATAGATAGGGGAATTACAGTTTTCCCATTTAGATAGGAATTCGTTTTTTTTTCTCTTTCTTATTCAATATCTATGTCACATGCACATTGTAATTTTATTAAAGGTGAACTGAAGAGGATTGCCGGAAAGCCTTCGACGTGGTGTCTTGAGGCAAAGTCCAACATGAGTTCCGGGAGTAATTTAAAACCTTGTTTATATTGTGTCGGTGTTTTTATAAGAAACGTGATAAATGCACTCTTCATGAAATGGGGGTGGAATTGCCTCTTATCCAGGACACGATGGCTAAAAAAGTTTCCTTCCTTATTTCTTGTAGTGCGATTGACAGCGTGCCTTTCAATTTTGCTTTCTCTTTGCTTATCTTTACGAATCAAGATTGAAATCTCCAATCCCTGCCTCCTTCCTCTGGCTAATCTGTGACCCACCCCGTCTCAATCCAAATGCGTATGAAGAGGAAAAAACATTATTTATTTATGGTTTTTTTTAATCGGAGGAAAAAAATTACAATTCACTTCACGAATATTCGTTTCACGAAATAAAAACATCCTTTTCATTTTAAAATGGAAATGGAAAAGAAATTCTCTTCAATTTGAAAGAAGAAGCATCTATAGCACTTTAAGCATTTTCCCCCTATAAAACGATTTTAAAAATGCTAATAAAATATCGCGTAATTTATGTGTCGCGCATTTATATTTATTTAAATTTACGATGATAAATTAAGGATTGCTACTATATTATAATCATTTACTGGTTAAATATACAATAAATTTAACGGTGTTTTTTTTTAAATATAAAGAATGTTTGAAAATAAACTTGTTAAATAAATGCTTTTGGGGAAATCTTCAGTTTTCTACATTTACAAAGGAATGGGTTTAAGGCCATTGTAGGAAACGTGAGAATTGAAATAACCTTTATTTCCCATCATCTTTTTCTCTGGTGTATAATATGAAATTACGAGAAGGAAAAAGATCAGCAAGGGCTTTTTTCATTCGATTTTTTCTCTCATCTATATAATATACAAAATAAGTGAATGTAGCCTCTTTGAGCTTCCCGTTGTATGATATAACTTTTCATTTTCACAAATTTTATATATAGGTTTGGTTTGTTTGGTATTAACGTCCTTTTCAACTGCCATGGTCATAATTTTATATATAGAAAAGCCCATTTTTTCCTTACGTTTTCAGCTCATTAGGACTACAGCTCATTGTGGTTATTTTAACTTAAGCCTATTACTGTTAAATTAATAAAATTTGTAATTCAACGATTGCAGTTGGAAATTTGTTTGAAATGTATAACGTTTGGTTTTCAGGATGTTGGGCAGATGGTTAACCATCTGATAATCTGACTTCACTTTTTTAAGTCTGAAGGAATTTCTTAACAGCCGAGTATTTTATTTATTCGCTTGGCCTCTCTTGTTTAAAATATTGTAAAGAAAATAATAATAATGAACAAGTATGCCAAAATTGTTTCGTTTTGCAAGAATTTTCTCCTGATTCCTAAATATAACTAAAAAAAAAAATAATAATAATTACTGTTATTATCGTCAAATGTTGCAGAAACATTTAATAATGAAGAGCTTCGGGCAACTAATTGTTTGGTCTTATATATTTTTGGATTCTTTTTTTGCCCTGGTGTGGTTTAGAACAAAAGCGTCGCCGTCGATGCCGCCACCGCCGCCACCAGGCAACTAATTATTTGAACTGAAAATCATCGATCCGAAACGTTTATGTTGGCGCCTTCGCCCGCCTCTTCACCCGATGATTGAATTTCACGTTCATTTCCAGATTATCCACTGGAGCTGAACAGCTACTTCGGACCATTGGATCCCTTCACTAAAATAAAGAGCAAAAAATTGTATATTCATCCTTGAATAGTAATCAGACGCATGTGAGAACAACCTTTGTATTGGAGAAGACCCCTAGAATAGTATCAGTTGTCAATAGTCGACTATAAGTACATTCTGTATCGTTTGAATAATCATAGAGAAGACATAATAACTGTCTTTGGGCAGCACTTTCTTGGTATACTGCAGGTCCTATCACCACCTGAAAGGTAGAGCAGAATGTTAGCGAAAAGAAATCACAGCGGTGGATTGGTCGAGCAAACAATAACTTGGAACTTGCAAAGTGGCCACCCGCGGAGCCCCAACCTCACACCTGGTGATTTCTTTTTATGGGGGTGTGTAAAGGACAATGTCTTCACCCTACCCCTTCCCCGTGACCTAGATGAGCTGAAAGAACGCATTACGGTAGCGATACGTGGGATTGTTGGAGACATGTTAATGTGGGTTTGGGACGAATTCGACTACCGCATTGATGTATGCCGTGTCACGACAGGGGGGCATATTGAACATCTTTAACTGTGTCACAATAAACTTCAAGAATTTTTCTTTAAGAATCCGTATGTGGTGTGTCTATATTCTGAATAGCTTTGATGTAATAAATTTTTAAAAGTGTGAAGTTCTTTTGTCATCACCCTGTATAAGCAATAAACAATTTATAAACATTGAAGATGAAAATATACGAAGCTGTGGAAGATGTGGCTTTTTTATAATTTTTTGTTTTAGCAGACGAGAGCACAGAGCTGCGCAGAATGCAAGCCGTTTTTGGAAATAGCTTAAATCTCTCAGACAATTAAGTGAATTTTAAACAACTAAGCAAGCATAGTGTCAAAAGTGTTACCGAATGGGTTACATTTCATAATGTTGCGTAAATACCCGACTCTTGGCAGAACTTTCATCTAAAGTTTCACGTAACTCCCATGCCACTTTCTTCAAACTCATGTTGGACACAATTCAAGGGCAGCGTAGTTTGAATATTCTTCATTCAAAAATATACTCGTCATCATATTACGAGGAAATTCATTAAGTAACAGGAATTTTATGATAATGTTTTTACAGGGGTACACATAGAAATGTTTTTGACATAGTCACCCTACTTTGCAAAATACTTGGTCAACCTGTCTACAAGCGTGCCGAAGCACTCCAGAAAAAAGCCCTTTGGCGTGACCAGTAGCCATCTTCGCACCGTCTCAACCATCTCCTCGTCATCTGCAAACTTCTGGCCCCCGAAATGTTCTTTCAAAGGTCCAAACAAGAGAAAGTCCGAGGGCGCTAAGTCCCGACTTAATGCTGGATGTTTCTGTTGCTGCGCTAACTGGTCTCCCACTCCGGTGTTCATCACTGACATTTGGTCTTCCGTTTTTGAATCTTTCCACCCATTCATACACTCTCCCCTTCCTCAGACAATTGTCTCCATACTGGACCTTCATTCTGCTGTAGGTTTCAGGTTTCACTTCCTCTGACACAAAAACTGAGTAACGCTTCGTTGCTCTTTTACGGTGCAAGTCGCCATGGAGCAGCATGTTGTACGAACTATTGCTCAGGCGCATATTGCTCGATCGTCACGGCACCTTATTGGCGTTTTACTAAGAAACCGATTTGTGTCCAGTAATGCAATTTTTCGGTTTTAATAAAATTCCTGTTATTTAATGAATTCCCTCACATAAATTATGCCTATAGGCCTAAGAAAAAAGAACAGTTATATAATGATTAAGTTAGACGTTATTTTTAGGAAAAATACACCTTTAATTCATATCAAAGTTGTTTACTCGTATATTTTCACTCTGTAGTTCTTGTTACCATATCTCGCAAGGAAGCATTCAAAACGCACTTAAGTTTCAAATGTATTTGGAACCTAATTGGATTTAACTATTTACTCATGCACATGCGCTGTTTCTTTAGAAAATCTAAATAGAAAGCAAAGATCTTGTTTAGCGTTAGCATCCCTTTCATCATCTAATCAATATGATACTGAAGTTAACAGTTTCTAAATTTGATAGTCGTTGAACACTACAATAGCGTTCTTTATAATGTGAGGTTGCAAGAATGCTGTTGCAGTCTTAATCAACTAGCCATCACATTAGAGAATGCACTGGAGAGGCTGTGATAATGCACTGGACCTGTTTCATAATTAATGGCCAATACAATACAGTTAAAGCAGAAAATCGAAGAAAAACCAGCATCCACAGTGTTGCTCTGTGTCGACCTTTTCGTATCACTAGTGACAGTTAGCTGGCATCTGGCAGGTCTGGGCAAGATTAAAAATAACTGAAAACGCCATCTAGCAGCAAAATCGGTGTCCGAAAACATGCATTGCCCTCCAAGAGGTGAGGATAGCTCTACCTTTTTGGTTCGGATCTTAACGCTTGATGAAATATGGGCACTTTATGACAACGAAAAGCGAACAGCGCAGTGGCTTAATAAGTGTAACCACTCAAAACAAATGTCCAAACCCTCCATGATGTCAGAACCTCCAAACCTTCAACTACAAAGTATTTTGGAAGCATGCAGAAAAAAAAATCACTTGAGGTATGAGATCCTCACTCAACCTGCGTATTCATCATGCTTTTATGTTTCGCCATTAGGAACTCCTTGAGGGGCAAATGGTTCACTAACCAGGATTTTGTGATGCATGCAATCAACGATTTTTAGACCACTGTGACGCCATCTTTTGACTTCCCAGCATTTTAGCACTGAAATCAGGTTCGCGCACAGCGTATTGCTGCCGAGGGAAGATATTATCTATACATATAAAAGACAATGTTTGTATGTTTGTCCGGTTTTAAAATGCAATTTGGAAGTAAGTTATAAAGCTTATTTTAACACACAGCTGTGTAATACTACCATAATGATGGAAAAAAATCTAAAACTGGAGATAAGTCTCTCAAAAACATAGAAATTAATAATCTTGAAATAGACTTGCAGTGTGGAAATTTTTTCAGCCGGGCGGACAAAAATTAAAAACAAATAAAATATTTTGCAGTGGTGTGCAGTTTTCGTGTATTCATACGCGCGACGCGCCCGTTCAAAAGGGCCTAGGGAGAACCTTGAGACTTGGTTTATGTTTGATTGCTTGCATGTGTGAACAATCAGCTCTTCGGGTTTGCGTCAACAATCGGCTGGTCGTGTTTGTATGTTGCGTCAACAATGGTTGATAAAATTAATGTTTGCCATAGTCGACGAAAAAGGCAGGTCCCGGCACTGAAAAGTCACCTGACCATCTTAATCCAAGCAACAATGTAACCTTCATTGCTTCAAAATACATTGTTGTTTCGACTAAGAAGATCAGGTGACTTTTCCAGTGCCAGGGCATGTCTTTGTCGTCAGCTACGATGTTTGGCTTAATGATTTACGTTATTAACTCTAAGGATTTTTCATCTGTTCTTATTTATATTCAAATTCAGATATTGCAAAATTTCATCAAACAAACAGACCGAGCAACGTCGGGCATATCAGCTAGTTTCTGAATAAAATGGATTTCTTCGTTTGTTTGTTTTTTTAAATTGTATCAGATTCGGCCAATAATTAAGAAACAACCCAATCACAGTTATCTACGACAGTCCTCTTTGTTGAATTGGAAAAAGTTTAGCAAACTCTTTCAGTACGAGAGTTATTCGAAGCAAATGGCATTCTTGAATTTTTCAAGTATTTGGAAATGTCTACAAACCAGATGAAATACGGATGATTTTACTCTTTAATGTCACTACTACAAAGCATTAAATTATGGCCCTCAGAAAATATCAAAAATGTATCGAATTTATTTTAAATGGTTTAGTATGCGCATATCACAGTAAACAATATACAGGGTGATTCAGATGATTCAGAAAGGTAGGTCAAGAATGAAATACCATGTACAGTTTGTAGCGGGGAACAATATTTTCCCTATAAACATGGGTCCGGAAATGCATCCTTACAGAGATAATGTAACTTTACGAGGTAGGAATGGATGTGCGTTACCCGGACGGCAATGATAGGGTCCATGTAAATTAGGATCTAAATATGTAAATTGTTCGTGTTCTCTCCTTTAAAAGAGAGGAAACGAAACATGTAACTCCATTGTCGTACAATGGATCGCTTGACTAATGCGGAGCTGGCGGACATGCATCTCGTCTACCGCGAGGCACAGGGTAATGCTACTGAAGCGGAAAGGGTTTACCAACAGGGTTTTCCAGACCGTGATCACCCACATCTTCACCAGAGTTAGCAAGAATCTCGTGCGCAGACTAAACATCTGCATCGAGGCAATTTTGAACACTTACTGTAATGTCATTCCTATCTCGTACAAGTTGCATTATCTCTGTAAGGAAGCATTGACGGACCCATGTTTATAGGAAAAATATTGTTCCCCGCTACAAACTGTACATGGTATTTCATTCTTGACCTACCTTTCTGAATCACCCTGTATAATTTCATATTTTTTATATTTAAAAGTGTTAATGGTCTTGCAAATAATAGAACCTCCTGAATCATTTTTGAATGCAGCGATTATTTTGTGTTTGCATACAGTTTAGATGCTGAGCTTTTAGCTCATATTTAGCATTAATCTGACCATTGTCAACATTTTTTTAGTTTACCATCAGCGCTTCATTGACTTTTATTAACTTCTTTTGGGCGAGTCACTGTTACCCTGCCTTTTAACAGCTTTTTGTTAAGTCCCATTTTGGCGGTTCCTTTTTAATTCACAGTCGCCGTTGTCTGTGTATCCTTCATCCGTCATCCCTTTGCTGAAACGATGCAAGGAATGATATTTATCTCGAGTTAATTACGCGACAACGCCGCTCTGAGGCTCCATTTATTAGCGTTTAATTTCCGTGACTCCGAGATAAACAACACAAGTGAGGCAGGGGAAACGGCGTCTGCTACGGAAGCCTCCACTTCCAATGCCACATGCCACGTGCCACATGCACTTTGTATTCGGCATCCCAAAACTTATGCGCGAAAATGTGTAAAATAAACGCAAGGATGAATTTGGCCCAGATTTACTGCCGAAATAATTAGGGGAACAAGGCGATGAGAAAAAGGAAAGGCACGCATGTAACTCTTGTCTGACGAAGATTTAAAACTCGACATTCCTGTGAAGTCCAATTCAACGTCTCCAAAATGAACGACGGCCGAATCGCCATACCATTTTCAGGTTGCTTTTTTTTTTTTTTTTTTTTTACAAATAACTCTTGTATTGGTCATTAAGAGTATTATTTAGGACGATATACAAAGGTTGAGTCAAAAGTAGTGGCCGATCACCGCGCAAACTTTTAAATGTGCACCAGACAGGAACCACTCATTGCTAATCTTCAAAGTAGAGTCCATCATGCTCGATGGTCTTCATCCAACGATCAGCCAGTTGGCGGATGCCCTCGCGAAACCACTCCTCGCCGTTTCTGGGCGAAAAAGTCACGTACGGCGTCTTCAACCTCACTCACATTGGCGAAGCGCCGTCCACGCAGGAAGTGCGCTATGGATAGGAAGAGATGGTAGTCGGAAGGTGCCAGGTCGGGACTGTAAGCTGGATGTGACAGAACCTCGAGATTTTTTTCCAGCAGTTGACGAATTCGGACGCCCGCGCAGCACACCTTCACCCGTTATTGTGCATGCGCGGGCGTCAGCTCGTGGGGCACAACTCGGCAGCTCCTGTTGACCTTTCCCATGGCGTGCAGATGTCGAACCACACTCGAATGTGATGTCCCGATGTCCGCAGCTAGTCCACGGGTGGTGCTGCCTGGGTTGGCTTCCGCTTGTTGCCGTAGGGCTGCGTCATCCACTTCTTTGGGTCTTCCGCTCCTTGGCGCATCTTCAACCCCTGTACTGTATGTGTAACGATCAGATTTTGTTAGCTCATTTGTTTAACTTTATAAACTCGTATGGTATTGGATCTCGCTATTTTAACTTTTCCTCTAGATCCCTAGAGAACACAAGAAGAAAAGATTCTTAACTCTTCACACTATCGAAAGACGGATTAGGGGCATGATTCTGTAAAGAGAATAAAGCAAATTAGAATGCAGAACACACTTTTCGGAAGCTTCAAGTCTTTCGAGACCTAGCGGCAAAGTAGAAAATCTGTGAGAAAATCATGTCACCGAACTATTTTTGTGATTAGTCCTAAATTGGAAACTGTTTTTGTAATATGACGATTCAATTTATTACCTTATTCTCTCAAAAATAAAAGAAGAAAAGAAATAAATAAGCAATTGTTCTGTCATTGGTAGGCTTTTTTACTCTGCAGTTCGGGAAGGGCTCGACTAAGGTGGAACAATTGATTTGGGATTTATCTGTGACCTCAATCGTATTAATTAGGTTTTTCAAACTTACTTTTTTGATGTTACTTTCCATCAGAGTATATCTATTCACTAATTAATTTTTCATTGCTTAAATTTAAAATTAATAAGACCCAGTAAAATGACGAGCAATCGTCTAAATAACTTAAAAAATTAAAATAATCAAAATGTGAGCTAAACGTGACTAATCCAATAAAACATTTCTCCTCTCTGTTCCTCCAATGAAAGCCATTGTCCCAGTTTCCGAAGGGTGTTTGAACATGTATGCATGAATAATCGGATCCCTCCAAAATTGGAACGCTTGTAAAATCCACTGTTCTCGATAGTATGCGTAATTCATCCATTTGATTCAATGGCTAAACGAAAGCTTTGTTTGCTTTTTCCATGTGCAGTCAGGGCATGAGCTCCACATGAAATCGATTTCATGTCAAAATGAATTCTTGTGACGTTAATAGAAAATGGCGTCACTCCGTAATTATTATAGCAGAAACGTTTGGCAAAGAGGAAGAGGAAAAAAGAAGAGAGAGCATGCCTTTGAATTAGTGCCAATCTCCGGATTAATTTCATCTGGCTCCACAATCCCCTCCTCACAAGGCATCGAACCATCTGGTTCGAATCCCACTCGATCGATTCGCTCTCATCTCGGGGCCAAATGATTCTCATTCTCACTTACGGTACAGACTTAATTAATAAATAAGTTAACACTTAAATATCTGTATATTGAATAATCAAAAACAATTTTTTTGATGCATGTGACCCTCCTGTCTCGTCTACAGATCAACTGGACTGATGATTTGGATCTACATTTACACAACCCTGATTCGTTCTGTGAAGAAAACTAACTTTCTTTCACCTTTTTTTAAAACATAAAAAATTACTGCCGTCCCCCATGCGTGTGGCCTTAAAATATATTAGATGGACCCGCTACAACCTTAAACGACACCTACTTCCCGTCACAGCACCTGAAATAGTAATTTTGATTTCTTACGGGAGCGAAAATCTCATAAGCAGCTAATAACAGCTGCCGAAGTTGACATAAAAAATGACAAATTGCTCAATACCTGTTTTTAATTGTTTCGTTTTAATCTTAGGAGGATAATTAACGTTAATTTTTTTTCACCTTGTATGAAAAAGAAAAGAAAGGACTAAAACTATTAATTTTCATCAGGAAAAAGAGAAGAAAAAATTTAAATACTGCAAACACTAACTTAGAGAAAAGAACAATAATTTAAAGTTTAAAATTATGTGGGGAATCGATTTAATGTAATTGGCTGAAACATGAATTTTTTTTCTTAAATATTTTTCTTAAAAGCACAGAATGTACTTTTCTTCACATCGTCTGCAATCATCATCTAATTAACATAAAACTTAATTAAAACCGTATTTAAAAAGAAAGGTAAGATCAAAATAGCCACTTAACAAATATGGTATTTTCTAAGATTAGGTTAAGAAAACTGGGGTACAGTGGACGATTTGAACTGTCCGATGACAGCAACTCGAATCGAAAAGAAAGACGACATATGTTAGAACATTAGAAGGGACCCTTGTCGTTGCGAGGAATAAATAAATTATACCTGTCTCCAGTTATATAGGGTCTTTATAATTAAAGTTACATTTTGACATGGCCATAAAAAAAACTACTGGACCAAAAGCTATAATACTTGATAATATTATACAAGAGGGCATGGAAATTAGTTCCACCAAAAAAAAAAAAAATTAGTTCAAAAGGTCACCACCAGCTTGGAATGGCGCTCTATGCAATATTCGTATACGAAATTAGACACGAAGGCACAGGTTAACAAGTCTTTAATCGTTACTAAAATTAGTTACATGTTGAATGTGGCCTCCACCATTTACTGAAAGCAGGTTACACCGGTAAACAAACAATAATGTATATGAGTAAACAAATAATACCTAAATATCTTGCTATAAAAAATAAAAACCAACACGAATAATAAAGGTCACTGAAACTGTGGATGAACATAAAAATTTTCTGTATTCTTTGGTTTTACTGGTATTACGCTGATGAAGGCGACTTGTGTTGTTCGAAATGCGCATCTGTGGTTATTAAATATGTTAGTGTGGAAAAGTGTTTATTTCACTTTTTTCAGTTTAAATAAAAACCAATCTTTTTTGAAACATACGATCTTCCTGTCGCGGCAATGAAAAAACTTAGGTCAATATTTGCATTCATTAGGATGTTGAAGAATTATTATTATTTTTATTAGTTATAAATAAATAAAATGCCAGACATAATCAGACATAGGAAGATAAATTTCAGGTTGTGGTTTATAAAAAAAAAAAAATTTCTTTTTTCGTTTTTTACTGGATCCTCCACTTAAAAACATTCAGCTCTTTTTTTAAAACTGGAATCAAAATGCCAGCCTCTATTCATACCTTCCTCATTTTAATACATGTATATTTTTTGTACACAATAAGAATTTGGAAACTTTTTTTTTAGCTATTTTTTGTTAGTATTTTTTTTTAATTTTTTGTTTATCATTCTTGCTTAGCTTTTCATCTAATGACTACGTAATTATTTTTTCGGCCTCTGGATATAATATGCGACCGGCTTAACGAGTCACTGCCAACAGTTACACGCCTCATTTCCATGCATATAAGACGACCGATCGTAGGCGTGTAAGCTGTAGAAATCAGACTGTGAAGCAAAACATTTTTGCCACTTTTTTATTGAGTCACCATATATTGCAATTCTTTAATGCACTTCTGTAATCGTTGTTGACCTCTAAAAAATCATTTTTTATTTAATAGTTTACTGTGTTCACACGTTGAATAATCTTGTAAAAATTAAGAAGTTTAATATGATTATCAATGTCTCTTCTAAGGGTGTGCTTCAGTAAGTGAATTTCAAGCATTCCTTCCAAATTCATTACGTCTTTTCCATTTTCTCATGGCTTTTCTGGTCTACGATTTTTAATATTACATTAAAATAATAATAATAATAATAATAATAATAATAATAATAATAATAATAATAATAATCACAGCGTGCAGAACACCTTTGAATCTGAACAGCGTGCAGAACACCCCTAACATTCCTACAACATGCACTAAACTTCAATCATGGCTCGGAAAGCAACTCCATGGTAGACATCCTTCTGACCTCAATCAGCCACACGTCGACCAACAAAAGCGTCGAACTTTTGGTTGAGTGAAGCGAGTCTCTTTGGGGAAACTGAAGGAACCTTGATTACCTTACAAGACCAGGTTATTAACACTAAAAGCTATAGAAAAAATATTATCAAAGATTCGACTGATGGGTCTTGCAGGAAATGCCATATCGCAGAGGAAACCATCAAACACGTCATATCCAATTGCAAAATACTCACGCAGACAGATTATTTACAAGACATAACCAGGTAGCCAACATCATACATCAACATCTAGCTAAGATACACAAGCTAAGGGACATTTACACTCCATACTATAAATATATCCACGACACTGTCTTAGAGAACACCACACATAAACTATATTTTGATAGAGCTATAATCACTGACAAAACTATCTCTCATAACAGATCAGACATTACACTAGTAGATAAGCAAAACAAAGTGACTTACATAATTGATATCTCCATCCTCAACACACACAAAAGACATACACTGACAAAATCACTAAATATACGGATCTTGCACACGAAATAAAACGCCTTTGGGAAGTTACACATTATTCCTATCGTTCTTTCTGCCACTGGGGTTATTCCACACTCATTACACAAAAGCCTGTCAAAAAAACCAATGCTAAATTTAAATCCACACTGAATTCAAAAAAACTCAATGCTGCTCGAATTTTGACTTCAGTAGTGACCATTGCAAACTCTCATTCACCGCTTGCTACAGCGATAAAATAATTTATTTAAGACTCTTCTCAAAGGAATAGGTTTAAACCAAAACAAAAACAGAAAGCCACAGTCGTATATACTTGTCACATTGTAAGGAAATTCCTCCACCCAAACATCAATACTCTCAAGAGCGCGTAATTGTTCCCTTCTTTGTATTTGAGTCCCTTGGGCTTGGCCCTCTCTTGGGCCTGCCTCTGGGACTTGGCTTCCGGACTTGATCCAAGTTTAGTTTCCCCCAACAGTAATAATAATAATAATATATGTACTTCCTGTATTGCAATCAAAATCTATATACATATTGAAACAAACAACATATTCACTGAGCAACAAAAGGGATGCCATAAAAATCAGATGAGCTGTAAGGAGAAACTCCTGATAGATACTCGTAGTATGGTCCTGAGGGAACCTCACAATAAACATCGACACCTCCATCCAGCACTACATTAATTACATAAAGGCCTGGGATAGTGTCCAACACTCATGGCTTTTATAAAATAAACGCGCTACGATTATATAAAATAAACCCCTCCATTATCACATTTTTAGAAAGTACAATTCTGCATTGGAGAACTATACTACACCTCACACACAACAGTAAAGCTATCATGACTGACAAAATACAGATAAAGCGGAGCACTTTCAGGGTGAATCACTGAGCCGCTCTGGTTTTGTCTTGCATTAAATGCACTTTCAAACGGACTGAGCAGCACAACTCAGGGAGAGTTCATAAACCACGTGATTCCATTTTGGCCTCTTTTGACCGCTTCCCCTCCCCCGGGTGGAACGTAGTGTTTTTCTATTGATTCCAGAAGACATTTGTGCTGTTTTCTGTTGCCAGAACTATCGTTAAAATTATGGGTAAACAGTCCGTTTCAGAAGTTTGGGATATCCAAAGTTAAATGCATTCTAAGCAAATTAGAAAACTCTCACAACCTTGACCAAAATAATTACTGAAATTTATTCATCTTCAAAATGGTTCTCTTTTCATAAAATATAAAAAGTAATGTGCACTCATTCAAGAAAATAAAATTTTGAAATTATTTTTATTTTACCACGTTGTAAAGTCACCTTTTGCTTTAATGACAGCCTCAAATCTTTTGGGCATTCTACAGTATTAGTAAGGTCAGAGCAAAGTTCCAGGGAAATATTTTTCAAATCCTCGTATTTTTGATGCATTCCAGGCCGGTTATTCCTTTTTCCTGAAAATATGCCATTGTTTAACATGACAATGTTTTAAGGCTGGATATCATTCTACAAAAAACGTGATGCAAAAAACGACACCAAAAAGCGTTACGGAAACAGTTTTGCATTGTTGGTGCCGGCTTGAAGCACACGCCGGAACTGAAAAGTCACTTGACCATTGTTATCTGACCAACAATTTTATTTAAATCTGTACTAAAGAGATATTATGAAATAGGCTGTATTGAAAGTGTGGTAACAGATAGTGCCTCTATACTTCGCTGTCTAACCTAGCCAGTTCGTGTAATGGCCTAACGTTTTGCTTCCAGTGTTCTAAATGAAGACTGATGAATCCTAATGTATTGCAATCAACTCTTTTCCTAATGTATTTACAATAAATATATTTTATTACTCATAATTTAATTCATAATTTATTATTTTGAAACATTTAGATCTTTTGATGCTTTTTGAAATCTTCATCTTATTTATAATTTATTGAATTTCTATGTGCTTTGAAGTGCTTAATTTATTTCTACAGATTCCATCCTTTAGAATAATGTTCCAACCGAAAAAAGCGTCACGGGTGATGCAATAATCATTAAGGATGGTGCAAGTAAGGAGACGCACCTTAAGCATAGACGCTGTGTTTACTCGACGTATCGAGAATCTCAATACCCGTGATTATATTTCATACTTCAGTCATTATAAGCCCTTATTCAGTATTACCGATGTACATGATTCTGCAGATTCGTTCATTGATAAATAAATAAAAGTTTTATGTAATGTATAAAATATTTATTTGTTTGTTACATCTAAAAACATGATTCAATGCTTCGGACTGCAGATTAGTCACCTTTTTTTTGAACGTTTTGAGCTTTACAACTGTACAACTGGAAATTTTTTTGAATGTGTGAGCTGCTGCACAATCCTATTGGAAGATAACATCATCAGATAGAACAGTGCTTCACAAAGCTTCGAATGAGGGAGAATTACATCATTTCCGTATAAACTTTAGTGCTGACCCGGCTCTTCGCAAAACACAGTTCATCAACTTCTTGACCAAACCATCCCCATACCATCAGCTTTAAAGGGTGTTTTACTTCTCAGTTGACATCCCTATACTATGAAAGCATCTTTCATATCTCTCCACACGATTTCTTTTGCTGAAATTTTGACAAAACTTGACTCTTCACTAAAAATGACCTGTATCCATATTTCGGGGATCCAATTCCAAATATTTTGGCCCATGAAGACGTTTTTTCTTCTGAGTGGATGTTAGACGAGTTTTTATGATGCCAACACGAGATTGAATATTCATTACATTTAAATACTTGTAAGCTATACTCCATGAAATCTTTTTATTTAGGGATTCTGATAGGTCAGATGAGATCTCACGAATAGTAGAATGTGCATATTTTTTCACAGTATGCCTCTGTCTTCTTTGATCACATCATGAAGTGCTTTTGGTTGACCACTTCGATTTCTCATCTTCACAATTTAATCTTCTCTCCATCTTTTTTTTTTGAATTCTGCTATGTTTTGACTTGTTCCTAATTGTTTTGCTATTTCACCATGTGTCAAGCCTTTTTGCACTTAATTCAATGATAACACTGGATCACTTTCCGAGACTTGTGGAGTTTTATCCATTTTGTAAATCTATAAAACTCAAGTATGTATGAATGACTATTCATTTAATTATTGATCCTCCCACTGATGAAAAGTCCACTATCTGAATGGTATCGTAATTGAATCGTGCTCGAAAATTTGCATATTTGGAGCTTTAATTAATAAATATGAATTTGCTACAAGTGTTTTCATAAGAATAATTTCAAAAATTTAAAAGCGCCCGCCTCGTGCAACTCGCCCCTAGCGCTACGACTTCAAGTCACATGCACGACGCCATGGGTATATAGCGTATTAAATTAAGGAGGTAATTACGGAAATAAACATCTTTAATGCTATTGTGTATTTTGTACCTTGTTTAACTGTGCCAATAAAATACAAGGTGTGGCTATTAATTTCCAGGTCTGATGTAACAGCACGAAAGGGATATCTCGCCAGAGAGAGGCGCACCTGGTATCCGGAAGGTAGTGCATCTGCGCATGCTCCCAGAAGCGGGCGTCATTGGGAGGCAAGAACTTGGCCTTGAAAGACGCGTGGAAACGTATCGGGTAAAGTATTGTTGTTCAAGTGCAGATATGGAGCAAAGAATGAACATCAAATTCTGCTTCAAACTGGGCAAAAGTGCAACATAAACACATGAAATGTTGAAGAAAGTGTATGGTGAGCAAGCATTATCCCGTTCCCGCACATTTGAATGGTTTGGACGTTTTCGGGACGGGCGCGAAAGCGTTGAAGATGACGCCCACACCGGAAGGCCGATTTCCGTGCGTACGCAGGAAACAATTGAGAAAGTTCGCGAGCTTGTAACATCGGATCGGCGAATGACTATTCGACTACTGGCCAGTGAACTGAACATCGACAAAGAGGTGGTTCGCCAAATAGCGTTGCCAGTGAGGTGGTTTTTGGCCAACCATCAGGTCGTGGAGCTGAACCATCCGCCATACTCTCCGGACTTAGCCCCCGCAGACTTTTTCCTGTTTCTGAAACTGAAAACTTTGATGAAAGGAACACGGTTTGTGGATCTGGAAGACATCAAAAAACTTGTGACGTCGACATTGAAGAGCCTTCCGAAAGCGGACTTTAAAAGTTGTTTTCGCAACTTGTACAGCCGAGCACAAAAGTGTATTACGGCAGGTGGCAGTTACTTCGAAACATATTAAAAGGGTATGTTTTTCAGATCATCTATTCTGGTGTTATTAGAGCAGTCCTGGAAATTAATAGCCACACCTTGTAAATGAAAGACTAAGCAGCTCGGGCCCGAATCCCTCCTCCCCTCACGCAGACCAGTGTAGCTTTTTTTACCGACCCCCGACCCTCCCCCTAACCGGGCCACGTGGTTTAGGAAGCTCCCTTACGAATACGCGATTAAACACAATAAAAGTTCCTAGTAAACGCTTTGACACTTATTCTACGCGGACGACATGAAAATTTACGCCTCCACGAAAACACAAATGTATTTTTCCGTGTAGTGTACTTGACACTACACACACTTTTTCAAAAGACATACACATGCAAAACCATTCACATTGAAAATGGAGCTCTCATAAATGAGTGCTTCACGTTGGAAGAACAAAATCATGGAAAATGGTGAATTTTACAAATGTCTAGGATTTAAGCAAGTCAAGCTTTTGGAGCACAAACACAAAGAGCACACTCAGTAAAGAATATCTTCATAGGCTAGAGGCAGTACTTAAAAAACACTTAAATTCCAAAATGCCACCCCCAATACTTTCCAACCCCTTGGGAGTCATATAGTGGACACAGACGGACTTTGAGGGACTTGAAAGGAAAACACGTAAACTGCTTACAAAGCACAGAAATAAAATCACCTATACACAGCTATCGAAAGACTCACCTTGCCTCGTTCAGAGGGAATTAGAGGTCTTATTGATATAATATAATTACACCAGCAACAGAGAATTCGTTTACTCTAAACAATAATTACCATTACATAAAGCAATCTGCATAGCTGATACAAAATACACATCGGTAAATCTGAACCGCTTGCAGAACACCCACACCATTCCTGCAATTTGCACAAACTAAAATCATTGCTCGGAAAGCAACTCCATGGTAGACATCCTTCTGAAATCAACGAATCGCAAATTATAGCGTCGAACCTTTGGTTGAATGAAAGGAGAAACTGAAGGAACCATGATTGCTATAGAAGACCAGGTTATTAACACTAAAAGCTACAGTTAACACTAATGAACAGAAACCACTATTCCACAGAAAAATTTTTAATAGTACGGATCACATTTCGGCAGCCAAGTTGCCCACTTAACAGTTTATGCTGTTCTGATCATTTCTTGTATCATCAGCTGAAGAGGGCAGCTTGGCATCCGTGCTATTAATATTTTTTGTGGATAGTGGTTTCTGTTTATTAGTGTCATTCCTTGTCCACAGTTCCCGACAACTCTTTACTCTATAATACAGTGAACACATTATCAAAGATTCGACTGATGGGGCTTGCAGGAAATGCCCTATCACAGAGGAAACCATCCAGCACGTCGTATCCATTTGCAAAATATTCATGCCGATAGACTATTTACACAGACATAACCAGATAGCCAACATCATACATCAACATCTAACTAAGATGCATAAGCTTAGGGATATCAGCACTCCATGTATAAATATATCCCAGATACTGTCTTAGAGAATACTACACAAATTATATTTTGACAGAGCTATAATCACTGACAAAACTATCCCTCATAACAAACCAGACATTACACTCGTACATAAGCAAAACAAAGTGACCGACATACGTAATTAATATTTAAATCCCTAATACACATAATTTACACTGCCAAAATCACTAAATATACAGGATGTTGCAGATAACTACAGGGCAATATAACGGGAAGCCTACCCGCTCGATTGCAGGGGCCGGCTCGGTCGATTGGCAGAATGGAGGGAGATGAAGGTGGCCTGCAGCAGCCAGCAGTTTCCACAGTCGGGGAGGGGGGGGGTGAACGTCAAAACTGTCATGTTTTTGATAAAATTACCCAATTATCATTTGATGTCGAACCGGCCCCTGCAATCGAGCGGGTAGAGCGTTATACTGCCCTGTAGTTATCTGCAACACCCTGTACAAATAATAATAATTCCAAAACAACAACAATGATAATTCCTACACTGAGACGTTAATACTTCCACGAACACGTAATTTTTCACTTCCCTAGGTTTGAGCCCTTTATAGTTGGTCCTTTCTTGGGCCCGCTTCCGGGACTTGGCATTCTTTTTTTGGTTTTTCCAAACTAATAATAATAATAAAATGAAAAATTGATTTGAATGAACATGAGATTAATAATAACTTCTATAAAGAATGATGTAAATTATTAAATAAAAATAAATAAATAAATAATAAAAACAAAGATGATGAAGAAAGTCCTTTTTAGTTCACAGTAATTCCAAATTATTACAATATTCCACAGGGGTCCAAATGATGTTCAAATGATGTCGAAATTGATGTGTAGAATTCCCTCATAATAATTCCCTGATGATTTCCAGAAGATATTTAGTAAAGCGACTGCTATCATTCGTTTGGATAAAGGAAAAGCAAGGATCAACCTTGGAAAAGGAGTAAGACAAGGAGACGCCATCTCACCAAAACTCTTCACAGCAGTTTTAGAGGAAGTCTTCAAGGAACTGAACTGGTCAAAAAAAAAGACTTAAAATAAACGGTGAATTCCTTAACCACCCTCGTTTTGCCGATGACATCGTTCTCACCAGTAAAAGTCCTTCTGAATTGGAGGAAATGTTACAAGAATTAGCAGAGGCTAGCCTGCGTGTAGGACTGAAACTGAACACACAGAAGACAAACGTTATGTTCAATGCATTTGCTCCAAAACAGAAGGTCATGGCAGGCAGCATTGTGATTGAAGAAGTACAGAGCTACATTTACCTGGGACAAGAAATCACTATGGATGGCAACATTCTGAATGAAGTTAACAGACGAATTAGAGCAGCATGGGGTGCTTTTGGCAAGAATAACATTATCTTGAAGAGCAACATGCCACTTAGCTTGAAACGAAAAGTTTTCAACCAGTGTGTTTTACCAGCACTCACCTACGGAGCTGAAACATGGACTTTATCAAGGAGGACAACACAAAGACTACAGACAACACAGAGAAGCATGGAAAGATGTATGCTGGGAATTACAAGAAGAGATCAAAAATACAACAGCTGGATAAGAAGCCAAACGAAGGTGATTGACGTCATCGAACGGATCAAACGTTCTAAATGGCAATGGGCTGGTCACATTGCTAGAAGACAAGACATGAGATGGACCCAGTCATTCTGGATTGGTACCCTCGAGACTTTAAACGCCCAAGAGGACGACCCCATGCAAGGTGGCTCGACGAAATAAGGAAGGTGGCTGGCGTCAACTGGAAATCCAAAGCTTCAAACAGAGAAGAATGGAAGCGTTTAGAGAAGACCTTCACCCAGCAGTGGATTGCAAAGGGTTGACTGTGATGGTGATGGTATCAAACGACCTGTGATGAACGAAATATAAGAATAATTACAAAGTTCGAAGATGGTTGAATTTGATTCAGCGGTACCATTGAAAAACTTCAACGTTAAAACATGCCATGTAATATATCAAACAACTTGTAATGATATGCTATGAACGAATATATAAGAGTAATTACAACGTTCGAAGATGGTCGATATTCATTCGGGGTACTTGTGCTAATGATACCACTATTGTACTACCGGAAATTTTCAATGCTAAAATAGGGCATGTAACATATCAAACAACAAGTAACAACATGCCATGAATGAATATATAAGAATAATTATAAAATTCGTAGATTATCGAATTTGAATCAATGGAACCTGCTTAGGTTTTCAAAAGCAATTCAAAAATTTTGGAATTATGTTTCAAACAGTTTATGTGCTGGCAATTTGTTTAGCCTTTCGGTACTTGGTTATGTCATTCCTTAATGGTTTATTTATTATTAATCTCATGTTCATTCAAGTATAAAATACTTCCAAAGTGAATTATAAGATAGAAAAATTAATTATTTACACGAGTTTGAAACTTCAGAAAACCTACGATAATTAGAATTCAAATTAGGATTTAAGTAAGACTTTATTTGTTGAAATTCTTAAAATTATTTGAGAATTATAATTAAAATTTTGATTCTTACAAGTTGGCAAAATCAGTAAATCAAACAATAAAATTTATAAATCAAAAAATATCTTTGTGTCAGTTTGCAATAA
>JAHWFO010068719.1:1772234-1849070 GCA_023313115.1 Rhysida immarginata
AATAAAATTTATAAATCAAAAAATATCTTTGTGTCAGTTTGCAATAATAGTTTATCTTTATAACTTTTAAAAAATTTTCACGTCATTTCAAAATGAAATGAGTTTATTCAAAATGATACTAGAATAAATCTCAACGTCTTTCCTTTTAATACCCAGTATATTTCCTTTAAAATTCCTTCCAAATTTGTGTAAAATTAATAATATAAAAGTTTGTGATGGAAATATCAATTTCTATTTTAAATAAGCATATTTTGAGAATATTAATATTTTTTAAGATTTTAATTTTTTTTTTAACTTTTTTCAAATCGTCGTAAAGCCTTTGGAAAAACTCACATTTATTTACAAGAAAGAAATGATTGCTTTATCAGTAGTTATACAGTCACTGTACTAACGGAAGTCTCTTATTTGAATAGAGCCATTTATTTGTTCTAGATTTTCGTTCTAGATTTATTTGTTCTAGATGTTCTTCACATGCAGTTTTCGTTAAGATAAGACAGATTTGTCTAAAGATAAAACAAACCAAACAAGTCAATCCTCCATGAATTGAACATTTATAATACTGTTCGTTCAAAAATTGTATGGTAAACTTAAAAAATAAAATATTTAGGAACCACTTAAGTCATCATTTTCATTTTCAAATTCTCTCTCCCTCTCTCTCTTACATAGTTCGATTTTTTTAAGACGATTGCTTTGGAATATTCATCCATTTTTAAAGCTTCACTTATCATAAAAGATATGTTCCAGTTGTGGCATTTACAAAAGAATGAATGAATTATGAACAGAAATAGGGTCTTTGACAGTACTGATATTTTATTTATTCCAAGAGCTGACGATCATTTCGGCTCGGCTATCATCAGAGTTGCTACAACAGATGATGGCCTAGCCGAAAAATCGTCTGCTTATGTCAAAGACCGTATTTTTTTTTCATTTGAGCCGACAACACAAAAGCTTCCATACAAAAATAGTTCTCATATGGATATGAAATTTGTGTGTTCATATTCCGAATACTTTCCGACATACATATCAGCAAAAATGAAAACCAAAATTACATCCCTGTCTATGTCTCGTAAACGGTAAATCTTAGAATTGTTGGACTGGTGTCAATCAATATCATATTGAGTGCCCAGAAAAATATCATGACCGTTGGCATGGATGAAGAAAATCCCGGAATGTTGATATACGAGGGCGAATCGGAAAGTTCTCGAATTTTTTATTAAAATTTCTATCTAGTTACGACAAACCAAATTTGGAATTAACAAACTTCTATCCACCAAAAAGGAAAACCTCTAATTCACAAGGAGGGAAAAGGAAATACCGGATACGTATTTCGGGTATCAGATACTTATCTTCAGCGGGTATTTAACCAAACTTATGTATTTAACTTCTATGTCTACCTATTTTTGCTAGTCTTGTTGATGAAACAGCCTGTCCCGTTTCTGTATCTTCATATTGCAGAATTCGTTCCGCCAGTCTCCAACCTTTTTCTGAGAGTTGTTTTCACTTTCATCATGAGCGTGGAAACGACACCTCGAAGGATCTTTACAGGGCCATAGAGATGAAAATCGCTGAGTGCCAGATCCAGATTCAGTGGTAAAATTTTGCACTCACTTGACCAACTTCTGAAGGGCTGAATGAAGAATATGCGGCCTGATGTTGTCATACAGAAAAAATGGCATTCTCGAGTGGCAGATTGGATATTTTGCGACGGATTTCTGCCCAGTGCCGTCTTAATATACAGGCATTATGGGCACAACCTGCGGGTTCCGCGTGCATAGAGGCCCACAGAGAAAGGCCCAGGACACTACAAAAGCCCGAGGGGCAGATGATTCTGTTGCTGCCCGAAGTTTTGACAGGGTCTCCTTGTACGCTTCCGCCTTGATTGTCTCACCTTTATGTAAGAAATCTCAAAAAATGACACCATGCATATCTCACAATATAAATTGCCATGATTTTGTCAGCATTTTTCGTAGCCATGAATTTTTTCGTCACAGGGCATGTTGTGCGTTTCCATTCCCTGCTTTCTTGTTTCGATTCTAGCCATAATGATGAACCCAAGACTCATTCTTTGTATAATTCAGTCTAAAGAAAGAGTATCTGCATTCGCGGCACTTGTTCTAGCTATGCCATCCTCATAGCTTCCTGGTTTTGCGATGGGTTCAAAGTACACAGCAAGCATTGGTAGTTAAGCTCCTTGTGAATGATTCGTAACATTGTGTCACAACCACTGCTCAACATGCTTTCAGTATTCTTAATTTTCATGCGACTAATTTTCTTAACTGCATTGTCTACGTCAGAAATAGTGTCCAGTCACTTCGATGTTCGCGGTCGCTTTGAACGGTCCTTATCAAGAATTGTGCTTGTTCTTGCATGGACTGTAAATATTCACCAGCACTTCCTGATTTATTATACCATCACTTCACCTGAGATTTTGAGAGAGCCACTGCCTGTCTATCTGTAAGCATAAACCATTACACAATAAGTATATTTCTATCGGGTTCGTACCTGCGACAGTAAAAGCCGAATAATACAAGGCGCTTCAAAAAGAACTCTCTGGCTTCATGATTTTATTGCAGGAAACCTATAAAATTTATTGTCATTATAAGGGTGCCTGGTGTTTACAAAATTTTATTCGAATAGTCTCATCGCAAACACCAGGAGTACTGCAATAGAGTCCTTTCATGGTTATCTAAGTCCAATTCAATATGGCAACTTGCATTAACGGTAATATCTGCGTAATTATCGTGTCTCTTTTTATTCTTTTTCTTCGTCCTTAGCTTTTCTCATTATTCGCATGGGGTCGCTGTTGTTATTTGATATGGCAATGATTTTTACGTCAGCATGCCCTTCCTGAAGCCCACCTCTCGAGAGAGAATGTTAGAAAAGGGACAAACAACCATGCCCTCGGCGGGATTCGAACCCGCGACTCGCTGGTTCCGAGAACGATAAGATCTGCGTCTTAGCGCTCTTGGCCACCGAGCTGGCCTCGTTTGATTGTTAAGGGTTTTTTGTTTTTGTTTTTGTTTTTTTTGCTGTTATTATCTTTTGTTGGTATTGATATAATTTTTGCTAATTTCCGGGATAGTATATTGGAGCGACTTTAATGCAACCGTTTGAAAGAATTTTTTAAATTAAAGGTAGGCCGGCAAATTTCTTTCATTCTATAAGCATAATTTTATAGAATGGGCTCATTCACCGTACCTTTTTATACGTACGCTTTTCCTTATTAAATGAAAAGAGCAATGGCTTCTATGATTTAAAATTATAATTAATGGATGGATTACATTTCTAATTTGTAAATTGTTAGTTTCCTTTTGCTAGATTATGGTTTCAACTCCTTAACGCGTCGAACCCATAGATTTCATTTAATAATTAACATTAAGAATTAATTAATGCTAATGCTACCAGAAAAATCAATTGAATCTGAAATAATGTAAGTATCTGCAAAATAATCTAAATATGGAGAGAATTTGAGAGGATTAAAAATAAAAAAAAAGTAAGAAATAGATCTTGTCATTTTTAATCGATTCTTTTGAATAGGCAATTTCGAATAATTCCACTGGAGGTGAAATCCTTCCGTTTTTAAACTTTTTTCCCATTTCGAGCCACTCTTGAAACTTTTATGGGATTCTAAATTGGCGATCTGCGATGGAACTGGAAACAGACATTCCTGTTAATGTTTGACGACTGGATCGAACAAGATTCGCCTGAAATTTTAATTTCTCTCGAGGTATTGGTTTCTCTGGCCACAGTTGAATTGGGATCGATTGATTTCGCTCGGCGATCTCTTCTATGCTCCATCTCCCTAGCCGGCTAAATGTTTACTGAAGGGAAATGTTTATTAGTGTATTTCCAAAAAGTATGAATTCGTCGCTTTAACGGCTTCGTTAAAGTCGTAGATTCAGTCATTTCTTTGAGGAAGACACGATGTGAAACCGATGATCATGATGAAATGGATAGTGGTTAGATTATTACAGTAAATTTTTTCCAAAATTCCTAATACAGATTTCCTATAAAAATCCATTGCTGATCTTTAGAGACCAAGTTGCAATCCTGATGAAAAGGCTGGAATGTTTTGCTTTTGGTTAAAATTCTGTAGGGGTCTCCGCCATCCATCGGAAGTGAAATAAAACATGCCGTGTAATTTGCTTCCTTTACGCCAAAGAACTCCGGCGTAGGCAAATTTCCGACTCTGAATGAGACTCCGATAGTTGATTGGATCGTTAAGCCGAACCAATCAGCATTCCAGTCTCTGCGGAGAGATAGGACAACTTTCACCATTTGCGGCAAAATTAAAATAAAGAAGTTAATCAAAGCCAAAAGTTATTGAAGGGCAATTGTTTTAATATTTAAAAAAATAAAATTATGGCTACAAACATAATGAAAGGTGTAATATTAAATCAACTTCCGTATAACGAATACCGAAATATTTAAATTTTATTTAAACATATTTAAATATTTTACGTTTGATACATTCTTAGACAAAGAAGAGTTTTCAAAATTCATTTGTGGAGGAATATCGTATGATGTGATCTCCTGAATTCTATGATGTGAAATTAAAATTGAATTTTATCGATGGATTTCAATGAGACCTTTTAGATCGAATTTCATTAAGTTCCATCTGATCGTTTCTTCACCAAATACAGATGAACATTATTGGACAGAACTAAGTGTTATGTAATTTCATAATACCAAATATATCATGATTTAAAAATAAATGAACAAAACGAAGAAAAATTACAAAAAAATACTAGTTAGCACGCAGAAAACAGTCACACGTGATGATTATTTTTAATGATGATTATTTGTAGTCCCCAACTCTCTTCCCCCTTTCTTTTTTATTTAATTACGGTTTTATTTTCAATGGCATGGGAAATTTTACAGGAGAGGATGTCAACGTTTCAGGTTTAACACGTTTATATATCGTTAAATATTCGATTTAGAGATATATGCTTTTATTTCCATCACTGTATAATGGTTTTTCAGATAGGTTTTAAAACCATTTTTTTAATTTTCGATGCAAGATGAAATCTTAAAATTTAATTCTGCTTAAAACACTCATTGAGAATGAAACCACGCACCCAGAAGAAAGCATGTAATTGACACGAAAGTGGAATATATTTGTATGCAAGAAGAAATGACTTCCAGAACAGCTGGATAATATATTGGAGCTGGTGCACCGTCATGCTGAAACCATACATTTCTCCTTTCTGGTAATGGTAGATCATATGCCCATTCAGAAACTTCATTTGTTAGTAGCTCAGCATAACGAATGCCATTTAGATTTTGATGGAAAAACACTGGCCCAATAATGCTGTCATTCCCCATTCCACACCAAACTTTAATGGGCCATTTAGGTTGGTGGGAAGCCTCCCGCATAAAATGGGGATTACTGTCTGACCAATGATGTTGGTTGTGTCTGTTAACAACCCCATCTCTCGTGAATTTTGCCTCATCCGTCCATAGTATATTTTGTAAAAATGTAGCATTATCCTCTAATGCATTCAAACAAAATTGCAGAAATCAGTCCGGAGCAAAGAATCTTCTGGGCCTACCAATGCTTGAACAGATGTTAAATGGAATGGATGATAAATATTCTTATGAAGAATTCGTCATACAGTGGTGATAAATAATCCACACTGTAATGGAGCATCACGGATACTATTGTGTGGGAATGCAATGAAATAGGCTATGACATCTGCATCTGCTACCTCTCTATTTCCAACTCTATTACGAGGCACATTAAATGTTCCTGTTCTTAATGTTGTGATTGCTCTACGAATGGTATATTCTCAAACATCAGCTAGATAAAGCTATTCTGAAATGATGATTTTCAGATTAATTCGACCATGCCCTACAAATTTCTCATTGACATTTTTACTCTATCTCTTTTGGTTTCCGAGATAAAATTCATGTGACCACTTAATTGCCGTCGAACATCAATTTTAACAATACCATGAAATTTGGCACCTGCCAGTTGCTATACAACTGCACTAACGATATTTTAATTGGAATAACGGCTTTTAGGATATTTGGCCGTTAATCTTTATTTGAAACACCCTGTATACTCGTGTACGTAATGTTTTGTGAGCTCTGTTTGTCCCCATTATTATAGTAAAGTTTGTCCAACTAAGGAAAATCTTGACGTCGTTTCCATTTAAGTTTCTAATTTCAGCTGTTACACATTATTTCATTAAAGCGGGCTTGGTGGTTGAGAGAAGTAAGACGCAGCCCTTTATCGCTCTCAAGACCAACGCCCACTCCCACTGGGGGGCATGAATGGTTGTATTTGTCTTCTACTAACACGCAGAAGACAAAGGGAAACAACCGCATTTAGCCTTCCCAAGAATACCAATAATGTAATTTATTGGCCGCCAACTTCCTAAATAGAAGAAGACACATCATAGTTAAGTGGTAATAAGAATTAGGCTATCAGTTGAAACTGGAAATTTAATTGAACACATGTTACACGTCCAGTTTTTCTATCGTTGGATAGAGTATACATTGATAAGTCATGAAAAGTAAATATATTGCAGTTTCCTGTCTGGATTTGGTACCGTTCCCGTTTCTAAAGTCCTGCAACTGCAACCCATATTTTTCGTTATATCTTCAAAAATATAAAAAGGCCATTTGAAATTCGCGCTGTAGAAACTTCATTTTATGCACGAGAGATGGTGTTGTAATGAGGATAGGGCTAAAGTTCTAGATAGATATTTATAGATATCTATTTAGAACTTTAGATAGGGCTAGCATACAATTCAATAGGGAGTCTAGTGTATAACTAAAGGTGTTCACTTGAGACTTAATTTCTTCAAAAAGCGTTTAGACAGCGTTTTTTAAACTGTTTGCAAACCGGACTTGCGGAATAAGTCAACAATATACTGTTAAGTTCAGGCAAGAGTTAATCACATTCACTTCTTTTATGTGCTTTGGTTCAAGCAAATAGGAGGGCTGTGGCCACCTTGATCACCTGATGTCATGCCGCTGGATTTCTTTCTTTGATCGTATCTCTAAGAACGTGTATTTCGAAAACATATTTTAAGTTATTAAACATCAGCAAATTTTAAAAATCAAGCTTTTAAACATCTGCAAATTTTAAGTTATTATCAAACCAGTTGAAAATGCGTGGATATGATGGTTTAACATCACTGAAAATTAGTCTGCTCTTTTCCGTCCCTCTTGTATTCAAATCATGGAAATGTTTCCATTCGACCACTGGATATAAACTCATGTGTTATAAATTGCAACACCAGGAAGGAATGACGCGATTGAGCTGCAATTGTCAGCCAATGCATATTATATACTGTGTTTGCAAATGATTAAAATTTCAGAGTCATCACACATGCGTGGGTTGAGCAGCGCTCTCTGAACTTCTGCTGAAATAGTATAAATAGAGGGCTGTAGCGGGACGTTGAAAATAGTCTATGGTTATCTACTAGTGGTAAACGTTAGGTGAGACGTAACGATGCTTCTTCGACGAAAGAGCGCGACATTTCAACAGCTTACTCAGTTTGAGCGGGAGAGAATCACCGGCTTCGTGAAGGAGGATTTTCCTATCGTGCAATAGCAGCTCGTGTGCAGCGTAACAGCAGTGGATCGACGAGAACCGGACAACTCGGAAATCCGGGAGTGGACGCCGAAAGGTGACGTCAACGCGAGATGATAGACATCTGGTCTTGCATCTGGTCCGCATGGCGCTTACGGATCGTGCAGCTTCCTCTAGACAGTTGTCAGCACTTTGGTCCACAGCTACAGGTGTATCCATGTCTACTTCGTCACTTCGTCGACGTCTGCTGCACCGTGGACTGCATGCAAGAACTCCTTTATACAGGATCCCCCTGACGCAAAACCATCGACGCCTGCCGCTGCAATGGGCTCATGAACATACAGACTGGCGTGCAGATTGGCAACAAGTGTTTTTTCTGGCGAATCCCGCTGTAATCTGTGGTACCATGATGGCCGCATTCGTGTTAGACGCTATGCCGGTGAACGCTATCTTCCGGGGTGCATTATCGAACGTCATAGTGGACGAACACCCGGAATTATGGTCTGGTGTGCGATTGCGTATCAGGACGATCTCAGCTGCTACGAATTGTGGGTATTCTTAACAGCAATCGGTACATCAGTGAAGTGCTGGAACCCGAACTCGTTCCTTTCCTTCAAGGCATTCCTGGAGCGATCTTTCAACAGGATAATGCCCGCCCACATATTGCAAGGAATGTTCAAGACTTCTTTTCAGCAGAAGAAATACAGCTTCTTCCTTTGCCTGCTTATTCGCCAGATATGTCGCCTATTGAACAAGTGTGGGATTTCGTTGATCGGCGTATCGCTCGTGATCCTCGTCCTACAGGTTCTACAGATGAACTTTGGGCACGCATACAAACAATATGGAATTCTCTTCCCCAGGCAGTCATTGCCAACCCTTCCGACTGGAGCGCTCCCACAATTGCACGGTTGTTTGAGGTGCAGGAGCCCGTGAACGAATGGTCCTCTCGAGCACATCCCAAATGGTTCAATTGGATTCATATCTAATGATGGGGTAGCCATATCATGCGCTGGAATTGTCCCGGATGCTCCTCAGTCGCGACCAATCGCGAACAATCATGGCCCGATGGCATGGTGCATTGTCGTCCTGGAAAATCCCATCGTTGTCAGGGTATGTGACTCCATTGTTAAAGCGGTTAGACTATGTGGGGTTCCCTTGTAAGAACTCACAATTTATTGATCTTTTTCAGGAAGCTTAAGAATGATTCCCACAGAAATAGTTTGCTTGTTTGAATTTCTTCCTTTTATATTTTCCTGGTGAATACCGTAGATTCGATGAGATAATATGCCTTTTATTTTATGCACGATTAGTACACCAAAGCCGCCTTTAAGCCGCAGGGGGTCTTTAAGTTTTGAGGTGATTCATCCGCCCGGAGCAAAACGACTTGCCACGAGTGTGCTGCTGTGAAGCTCCACCCTTAACGAATCCTTTTTCGTGATAAAATTGTTAGTTTTCTTTTCTATCGCTAAGTGGCATCATCTATCTATCTATCTTCTATCTATATATATAAAGAAGGATGTTTGTGGGTGGGTCTGTCTGTACGTTTTTTATACAAATCTACAGTTTTATTCCGATCTTGATAAAATTTCGCATACATGACCTTCAAAGCATGAGGAAGGTCACTGTCTACCTCAGATTTCGGAAAAATAATAAATATCGATAAAAAATCGATATTCATGGTTATGGCAAGGCATATTAATGAGAAATATCTCATGACCAACAATGCAAGGCAAAGTTTGTACAACAATAGGTATCAACAATGGTATCAACACGCAATGCACCAACACAAGGCAGGGATCAACAATGAAAGGAAAACTTTGTGCAAGTGTAATTATCCCGGGCAACGCCGGGTACCTCTTCTAGTTGTTGAATAAATAACGAAGATGGTTAGACAGTTATCAAAAATCTCAGGTTCGATCCCATTTTGATCGGAATATTATTTCTTTTATTTTCTTTGATTTTTTTTTTAAATATGATTTTGTCGTATTCTTGCTCTCTCTTTTTCCCCGTAATATTTTAAAGATAATTTTATTTCACACGAAGGATGATTTTCACTTGTACGAGGCGTGCCTGAAAATAAGGTCATAACCCCTGTAGGCAGACAAGTAATGTTTTAGTGCGTAAGTTGGCTATACTGGCTTCCAGTTGGCTTCCAACTGTTTAAAGCTCTATATATAGCCCTCCAGTTCCCTCTCGCGGGTGTTCCTCATTGCTACGTAAGAATCTAGTAACACGTGTATACCGGGTGATCCAATAGTGTGTTACATATTTTTTTACATTGTTAACGACATTTTCAGTGTTTGTTTTCCAGCAATTCAATGCTTTCATAAGAATCACGAGCCACGCGAAAACACTGTAACAATGTAAAAAAATGTAATACACTTTTGGATCACCCGCAGGGCTGATCACCCGGTACAATGACTATGCCGGTGCGCTCCGTCATACGTTTTTTCCAAGCCCAGCGGATTCACAAAGCACTTGTTCCCGTTTATGGAAACATTACGAGTCGACAACATGTAATGAAGTGCTGCCGTGAATTCTCTGGACGCAAGACCGATGTTCATGACGAACACAGAGCAGTAGGCCGTCAGTGGTCTCTGATGAACTTCTGCAGTTGTTTCTTAACTTGAATAAACATCTTGCTGGACAGCGCTTCCACGACGATGAAGAGATCAAGCAGCAGCAAGCGCCAGAATACTAGGACTTGAAAACGGATCAACTTTTTCAAATTCTGTTTTCAGAAATATGACCATCAAAGTCTTAGCTCGGCCGTATCAACTTTTCAGAATTTTTGGTGGACCCCTTCAAGTCGTATTCACGTGCTAAAATAGTGAGTGTAAAGAATATAAAGATAACGGCATGTCATATAACAATCGATTTGTTAAGAATGAATATATTGTTACTTTCTGTTCCTCTTTTAAGCATTATTGACATCGGCGCGCGCACGTCATATCGCTTTGTCCACGCACGATTGCTCAAGTGCTCATAATCCACAGGGTCTTTATAATTAAAGTTCCATGTTGGCATGGCCATAAAAAAAAACTACTGGACCAAAAGCTGTAATACTTGGTAAAATTATACAAGAGGGCATGGGAAGTTCATACCCACCAAAAAACAAATTAGTTCAAAAGGTCACCACCAGCATGGAATGGCGCTCTATGCAATATTCGTATACGAAATTAGACACGAAGGCACAGGTTAACAAGTCTTTAATCGTTACTAAAATTAGTTACATGTTGAATGTGGCCTCCACCATTTACTGAAAGCAGGTTACACCGGATTACTGTGTCTAATTTCGTATAGAATATTGCATAGAGCGCCATTGCATGCTGGTGGTGACCTTTTGAACTAATTTTTTTTGATGGGTATGAACTTCCCATGCCCTCTTGTATAATATTACCAAGTATTATAGCTTTTGGTCCAGTAGTTTTTTTTTTTATGGCCATGTCAAAATGGAACTTTAATTATAAAGGCCCTGTATATTATTCAGTAGCCAAAGAAGGGAGCTACTTATTGGTTTTTATAACGTCCGTCCCCTTCATAATTTCTACATTTTTTGAGATAGAAGCATAGCCTGTATTTATTATTAGGCTATGGTAGAAGGTTGAAATTCGGAATGTAGCTTACTATGGGCATGCCCATCTTCACTATTAGTTTGGCTTTGATTGGTGCACTGGGGTCGGAATTACGGGGGTTGAATTCAGAGAGGACAAAAGATCTACATGCTATTTAGGTACGTAAAGGAGTGAAATTTAGTATACAGATTCTTCTAGGCAAGATATACATTACTGTGAATTTAGGCCCAATTGTTCCAGTGGGGTCGGAATTGCGGGGGTGGCAGGCACTTGGTCATTGGAATTATGGCAACATATGACATGTGATATGTCATTCCATCGGAAATGATGAGAAAGGAAAGAAAATACGAGCTATTTTACATTTTCTACAATCTATAGTTTGTAGAAAATCAATTTTTTGATTAAAAAACTTGGGGAGAGGAAAACAGTGCCGATAAAGGGTTATGTGCCGTACCCTACTCGGGGGAGTAATTTCTTGTTAATAAATGTATAAATGTATTTCTGCTTCACTGCTAAAGCTCCTCCTTGGAATGTTTACAAGATTTTATTATTTACTTTTTTTTATTCAACATGTTTATGTTAATTCTGAGAACGCAGGATAGATCGCCATAAATCTCTTCTTTCTTCCATGACTGCAATAGTTACTACGTACAGTACGAACATTACATCACCATGGTGCAGGATTAAAATTTTTATTTTTTTAATCTAATTATTCGGAAGAAATGACCGACGTACAACTGAGACCATTAATTAGGCGGCCGGATAATGGCCAACATTAGCAACAGCATTGAGGAGAACGGTCGCAATCATGATAGATACATTCTGTCCATTAGATCTTTGACTTCCTACTGTATCGTCAACCGAAAATCAAAACTTTGGAATGAATTACCAGTTGGAGAGGATAGGGGACCTCCTACAATATTTGATAATTTCCTTCAAGGTTCATTTTTATCTTCTTTGGCTATTACTTAATTTATGACCGATTCAAAATTTCAAAATCATTTCTTTATGATATTTTAAATAATTTTAACAGAAATTAATACCATATTTTTAATATAATACTTTAAATATTACATATAATTTGAAAAAAGTGTTAAATTTTATTCTTAATGCTATTTTAAGTTCGAATAAAACCCATGATATCATAATAATTGGAAAATGGTCTTTGGAGGATTTTTTCACGCCATTACCTCCAATATTGATGAATAAATAGAGAAAAATAGTAAAGAAAATTCCATGGCCTGGACTCGAACCGGGGACCTTTGGGTTACAGTCCCGATGCTCTAACCACTAAGCCATGATATCATTATAAAATTAATTTAGTTATTTTTTATTCCTCTAAAATAAAGAAAAGAACAAACACTAATATAGTTTTTGAAATTACAATACAATCTACAAAATTTTTGACCATAATTTTAAAAATGTTTTTCCCTTAGGTTTTTTAATATTTTTATCTTTTTTTTTTCTTTTTTAATGGTTTCTTTGCTATGTAATTATATTGCTATGATGTTTCCTTTCCTCAAGTTTCTTTATTTGACATTCATTCGTCTTTAAATATTAATTTTCAAAGGAGCTCCTACACCCTTTCTTTCCATAGCTGTTATCCCAGTTCCTCCTTCTTCCTGTTCTCTGTTATTTATACTCAAGATTTTCACTTTTTCTTTTAAGGCTGGACGAATCCCTCCATCACTCATCAAGTGATAGAGTGACACATATGGATGCTAAAAAAGCAGTGAGTTATAAATTTTTTATATTTTTTTGTTTTTTTTTGTTTGTGTTAACTTTAATTTTTTGATAAGTGGAAAATCCACACTGTATGCAAAAAAAAAAATAAAAAATAAAAAACTGCTGAATAATACAAGAATTAGAAAACTGATGTCTTAAATAGAGTTTAGAATTTTTTTAAACTTCATGAATGATATATTTAGAATATGTATTTTTTATTTATTATTTTTTTCGTAATTTTTATTTTTCATTTTTTATTTATTTATTTTTTTTATCATATTTAATATTGATTAATGAGAAAATTTTAACTTTGATTTCATTGAGAGGTCTGATTAAAAGTTTTCCTGTATTAGAATATTAAGGAAATAACCTTAAAAATTTTTTAAAATCTTTTAAAATACTTTTTTTACCTTAACACATAAAAATTGGAAAAAAAAAACAAAATAAAAACAAAAAACAAGCAATACTTTCACTTCAAAAACAAACTTTAAATATAAAAGATTTTTTTTTTTTTCAAATTACAGCCGTATAAAAACATTGTCCAAAATCAAAAAATATTTTAAAATCGCCAAAATAAATTGTTACAAAATAGCTGATTTAATCAAAATTATTATCAATAATTAGACTAAATGAGGTCTTAAAAATGTGTTGAGGTAATAAAAGGTATTTTAAATGATTTATTGAATTATTGTTCTCAACGTTTTTATTTCACTTTATGGACTAAAAACTTTTAAGCATATTTTTAAACAAGATTTGTTACTACAAAATATTAGTTGTTTAAAAAAAATTAAATAACATTATATTTTAAAAGTCTAAAAAGTTAATCTTTTAGATAATTAACAGAAATAAATAACTGAAGGATATTCAATACTGCATTTATTAATATTTTATTATTACAATTAATATAATTCATCCTATTACATAGAAAATATGTTCTAGCCTAACTTACTTATTTGCAGCCCAAGAAGAAACCAAGTAGTGGAGGGAATCTGCGTCCCCCAGCTGTGAAACGGAGCAATCAGGCCCCTGTCACTCTCCAGGGTTGGCTTTGGAAACAAGGTAGCGATGGTCTTATGCGGTGGAAGAAGAGGTGGTTTGTCCTCTCAGACTTTTGTCTGTTTTACTATAAAGGTAAATAAATACATGTGTCTTTTACCAGTATATGTTATGAAAATGTAAGGTCATATAGGGGCAATAACAATCATCTTTTCATGTTCAAATAGGCCTATGTTTTGTAGTGTTTTATATTGCCATCAACATCTTTTAAATGATTTAAATTTAATTACTGAAGAGAAAAATCTTTTTCCAATTCATATTTATTAACTGAATGTTTCTCTTAACACAGACATTTCTCTTTGCCCCCCTTCCCTTTATATTTCTAATTGTATTCATCTTAAATCAAATGTGAAAAAAGTTTGATAAATATAGCCTGTCAGTTTTTTCTTTTTTGGTTTTTTTTTTTTTTTAATTACTTTATTCTTATTTCAGTTTCTTTATATAAAAGTAATAGCTGAAGCACCCAGCATCGCTAGGAGAAAAATGTAGTTTTTTTATGTTTATGTATATAGAAAATAAAAGATACACTCTTTTCCCACGTCTTGTAGTCATTGTTGATGCTGCTTCACGGAACAATTGCAAAAGTCCTTATTAAACAAAGCAAGCAACTACAATTTTTTAATGCTGGTAAAAATCTCATTCAGCTCCAGGTAAATTGAATTTTAAAAATAAAATACAATGGAAAGAAATGAAATAAAATAAAATTCCTTTCTTAATGAGCACCTAGGAGCCAAGAGAAAACATACATGCAAATTTCATGTTTGTAGGCTTCATAGTTCTGGAGATTTCGTGATGAATGAATGAATAGATGAAGGAGTGTACGTTTTTCACTTTTATATACAGTATATAAATTTGAATGGTAATTTTTTTTTCTCTCCAGTATTTGGGTATATTCTAGAAACATGTTAGTTACTGAAATTATATGATAAATGAAATTTAGCATAATGTTTATGGACATTTCTCAAATGGTTAAAAAACCAATCCTTGTTTTCCTCCAGTCAACTAATAATCTGTGTTATTTAGAGTTCAAAATTATTATATTTTAAAATATTTATTAAGAAGTTAATTATTATTTTAATCATTATTAGGCAATAAGTTGCTTTCATGTTTTGGAAAAATTTTAAATGTGAAGGCATGATGATATTGCTCCTATATAAGAGCTAAATAGAAGAAAATAAGACATTTTGGCTAAGTTTAATGCAATGATATTATACCATTTGTATGATGCACATTCATAATATCATGTTTTTATATTATGTTTAAATTGTTAAAACCATTCTGCATAGTTTAAATGATTTGTTCCATTTTTATCAGAATCTCATATAAAAAACTTAAAAAATAAGAGCTTACTGTAAATTTTTGAGATGAGAAAAAGTTCTTCAACCCAGATTCTTTCTTTCTTTCTTTCTTTCTTTCTTTCTTTCTTTCTTAATAACACTAGTCAACACACATTTTGTGACTAAGACCACACAAAGTGTTCTTAGTAGTAATTTGTAGGTAGAATCTGAATCTGCTTTTAGAATTTTTCTATCACGTCAAGTTTCCAAGTTATGCACATCGATACTTCTATGTTAAAGTAATGGGAATGAAGACAAGCGGCTACATTGTTAAAGTATCCACATTTTGGGGCCGCATTGAAATTTACCAGGCCCCAAACACTGAATGATTTAAAAATGTTTCATTGTAAAACAAGAAAGCTGTGCGTGCTAGAGAAATTTAAAAATTATATTCGTAATCAGCAGAAAAAATACTACCAAAAATCACCCACTTTCATTTTGTCACAAGAAAAATCTTAAATTTCGCTGGCCAGTATAATTAACAATGTAAAAACGTGCATCATACTCTAATATGTATCAAACTTTTACAGAATATATCAAAAATACATTTACAAACTTTGAGGGCAGGTTCCTTACACCAAAATAAGAAACATAGTCCATATAAACATATTAAATTTCCTTCCCTTTTCAGCACCAAAAATATTACCTACATTATTGAAGTGTGATCTTCAGTTTGTCAATTTCTATATTTACATATAAACATATGTCCGAAAATTCTTAGATTTTGTTTTATTAATGAAAGTTTATGTTCAAAATGGTTTGAGGTATAATCCATTGACAGAAGTTATAGCCAACCAGAAGGCATATCATGGCAGATAGATAGATAGGGTAGGACCAGTTCCATGGCCTGCACGTTCTCCCAACCACAATCCTTTGTGGTGGAGGCCACTTAAAAGCAATTGGTTTATGCAGCCGACATTCCTAATGCAGGGATGCTTCATCAATGTGTCACGGAAGCCTGCGAAACCATTCGGCTCTGTCAGGGAGTATTTAAACAGATGCGATAGTCAATGATCCGAAGAGTGCATGCAAGTGTAGAAGCAAGCTGAGGAATTTTGAACATTTGTTATAAATTTCTGAGTTGAAATATAACGTAAATTGTTTATAACGAGTATGTTTCTTGTTTTGTGTGAGGAACTCTCCCTCAAAGTTTGTAAACATATATTTTTAATACACTCTGTATAACTATATAACGGTTTAATGTATCTGTTAAAGGTGATATGCGGAATTCATCTGCTTAAAAAAAAATTCATTAATGACGCAAGAAAGGCTTATTTTTTTAACTTCTTTAGCTTTAAATTCCCTTTCCCTTAAAAAACATTCTGAGTACTTCATCAATTAAATGCTTACTTCCTTTTCAACAACTATTTTCCCCATCAACAAGCAGTTGCATAAGAAAATTCATAACCTTCTTACAGTGGCTATGGGCATATAATAAAATCTAAATGAAGCTGGTCTTTATCCTGTAGATGACAGCAGAATACTTCCTCTGAGAAATATTTGGAATTAACACTGTACATGAGATAAAAACCATGTTACCCAAGCATATTTGGAGCAAACCACTTTTTTTTTTTTTTTTTTTTTTACTTTTTTTGTTCAATATTTGTTCAATAGAGTTAGGAAATTACTGATCATCCAGTTGTTTTGTTTATCTGCAATAGATTTTCCATCAGGAAAAATTCTAATTATTGAAAAAATGTACCGGTATATATGGAAGAAATTTTAAAAATAATTGTTCATGAAAAAGATTTCTTTAAGTTATATGATAACTCTATTATTGTATGCTTAGCTAAATAAATATAAGTTGAAGCAGGCCTTGCAATACATGGTGTGAAAGAAAACCAACAGACCTCTGACTAAGTTCACCTTTTATTTCTGGTGTTGTCATTTTCATCAAGAAGGATTCTACAGAGAACTCACCATTTCATAATGTCACTAAATTTATATTTACAGAAATGGCTCACTTATTATTTTTCTCCTCAGCTACATAAGCACAAATCGAATAATAGGTGACATATAAAATCAAGCCTTTCACATTTGCCATTTTCCTGCATTAAAATTATATATTTTTTTTCCTTTCATGAACAATTATCTATCAAATATCTAAACAATACTTACAGGATGCATCAGCTATATGAGAACAAAATCTGACTTTGAATAAAACAATAATGATCAGTAGAAAATCAATATATAATTTGGTGCAAGGGGTTTTTATATATCTGTACTATACGATTATTTGATATAACCGTCTTCGGCTTGAAAATGGCCTTGATACAGCTTCTGAAATGATTATACAGTATAAGTTATTCAGGTGATCTTTATTTAAGTTGTTCAACGAGTTCTTGGTATTATGGCAGTGTTTGTTGACCTCTCTCTCAATAACGCCCTAGATGTAGTAGATCACAGGGTTTAAATCAGACGAGCTAAGAGGAAAAAGCCAGAGCATGTTGGGCTTCTCGGGATGTTTGACTTTATTTAGAAAGCATTTCGTCCAGATCGTATGGTTTTCTCGAGTTCTTTCGGACTTGAAGTGTTCTCTTCTGATAACATAAGATTTATATCTGTCATCATGATGTCTGACTATTGACTCTGACACATAGAGCTGATTGCTAGTGGCCCTGATTGGCTTGCTAGGGTCACTGTTGATGGTGACTTGGACTTGTGGATAAACTCGACTTTCTGACAGTGTCCGAATGTTGAGAATGTTTTTTTTTTTTTCTTTTTGGCATTGAAGACACATTCCTACCGGGGGCCAGGAATGATTGAACCCTTTTCTGATTTTTCTGATGTTTGCTAGTTCTGAATCTCTGTGGTTGCTGGCTAACGCAACGAATACAACATGCCTTTTCATTTCCTGTGTTAGATTTGAAGCTTCCATGTTGGGGCTGAAGAAGAAAATAAATATGGAAGTAAATATTTATACAATGTAAAAATTTTAATTGTTATCACCAACCCGACAATAATAATACCTAAATTGTCAATAATAATACCTAGATTGTATTCATTAATGAATACATCCTCATGGTAACCAAAATATTCTTTAGTGATCATGATGGCAGCTGAAATAATTATCTTGTCAAATTACTTCCTTAAAAATGTATATTACCAGTATATTTTAGCAAGTCTTTATTTTATTTTAAATTTAAAAAATTTAAATATTTATTTACAATTTACACAACTTATTGCCTCTAAAAACTGTGTTGTCAATAGCTGATGCCCCTGCACTTATTAATGAGTGGATCACCTAACTCTGATTTTTAATAAAATTTTATAGAACTGAAGTTTTGTGAATATGAAAATTTATTTCATTTATCAATAAATTTACTTTCTTAATCTTATAGAAAATTTTATATAAAAATGGATTTTTTCTCCCTCATCATCTTCGCTAATGTATTGTTTATCTTCATATTACATCTCCACAGAAATTTTTATGATAAATACATTTTCTGATTTTAGGTCCTGAAGAGGATAAGGTTCTGGGCTCCATTCTTCTTCCTAGCTACGTCATTAGTCCTTGTGCCAATGAAAACAGAGCACTTCGCAAATTTTCATTTAAGGTATAAAGATTTTCTTTGAACAACTATATTTATACTGTACATGGCTGCTGCAAGAAGATAAGAAAACTAGGCAGCTGATCATAACCTTAATGTTTTACTTGTCAATAAAATATAGGCAATAAAAAGTCAATGATAATACTATTGAGATTACTTTTTGATTTTGCCTATATTTTATTTATGAATAAACTTTTTTATCTTGTTTTCTTGTCATATGTTATTTTCTTATTATAGTAATAGAGAATTGTGCACATATCTAAATCTTTAAACATTACACAGGCTGTTAGCATTTAGACACAACTCCACCCAATAATTTACATTTACATTACATACAAATAAAAAATATTTTCTACTTGCAGATTATACAGTAAAGCTTTGATCACCCAACTTCTAATTAATTGAACTTTGAGCATCAAATATCTTTTCCCCCACTTGAAGCAAACAAATGACCAACTCTAATGCTCAAATTGTTTATTATGCATGGAGTAATAGAATGATTGTAATAGTTCATAAATTATATTGTTAAAATGACTCTGTGACAAAATTGCTAAAGTACATCATTTGAGTTTATGGCAAATTGTTGTTACAAAATAACATTAAGTGAAGAAATATATTTATACATTATATTTTGGAATTTATTAAAGCACAATTAAGTAATTAATGTTTATTATCAGTTTTAAAATACATGTATTCGTAGTTCCCTTTTAAAGTGCAGATTTCAATCTTGGTAGCTGTTTTCAATGTTCTTAGTTATTCAAATTTTCGATTATCTGGTGTTCTGAACCCATCTCATTCGAATAATTGAGGCTTTACTGTATTTGCAAGAAAAATGCTACAATTTTTATAATGACTTTCATGATTAACAATGTAAATCAGCTGCATATTAAAAGCAGGTAATCAAGAAGCTTTAATAGAGTATCCCCATCTAACTATATAATAGTTAAGTGGGTAGTTATATTTTGAAAGGGTAGACAAAGAATTTTTAATGTTAATACATATTGTTTTAAAGAAATCAATTTTCTTTTAAAGAAATTATTCACTTTGCTATTATATTGATAAATGACACTACTTTATTTAAATCTCTCGGATATTTTTTCATCACACAGTCAACATATGACAGTTGCTTTTGGAAGTTGTTTCCAATGTTCTTGTCATGTTAGAGTGAAACTGTCTTACTGTTATGTGATGATTGATACAAATTTGTAAGATATTAGAGTAAAATGAATTGTGAATTAGGTGTATTTGAACCACTGTATTTATAAAATCACAGTGATGTAGCTTTAAAGCTGACTAGAGTATAACCAAATGAAAAGTAAAATGTATCCACACTTTAAGAAACGTCATCTATAATTTTTTGTCAAAGTTAGAGCACATTAAGGACTTGAAGAAATAATGAATATTTCTTTTAAAAAGACAGCACACCACAATAAGGAATAGATGAGAAGGGAACATGACTCTCAATAGGAATCATATTATAGCCTCATGGTTATTTTTTCCCAAAGAAGTGGCACTCAGTCCAATATGGCCCAATGAAGAATTGTCTGGAAAAGCAGCAAATTTTTGCCTAGGTAGCTTGGAAATAAATCAGAAAATGAAAGTGAAAAAAATTTTCAGCGCTTACACTAAACAACATACAGGGTTCCCACATTCTGGAAAGTCAGGGATAGTCAGGGAAAGTCAGGGAAGAAGGGCTATTTTCATGCATTTGTCAGGGAAATGAGACTCTTCCTGGGAAAAGTCAGGGAAATAGATTTTACTGGAGACATCTGTACTTACATTTATATGTCCAGTTATGGACCAGGAGGCAAAAATTATTGAACAAGCCTCGTAATACTGATACTAATACTAATTTTATATAATGTGACAACTAATAATAATAATAATAAAATTGTGTCTGAAAAGCTGTTGTAGAGGCATGTTTTTTTAAAAAAAATTACGATTTGGTCAGGGAAATGAGACCGTCGATGTCAGGGATAGTCAGGGAAATGAGATACAGATTTTACGTTACATATTTACAGGTTATAGTGCAAAATGTTGGAGTACGAAAAACCATCACGAGTGTTGTTTATTTGAAAAAAAATGACCACGAGGTTGTAGCTATGAATTCCTATTGAGAGTCATATTCCCTTCTTATCTATTCTTGCCACTACACAATCACTGAGATATGTAGGTTTATCTGGATGAGAATTTGCAAGGATACTGGATAGGACGAAAAGGTGCAATTGAGTTCCCCATAAGTTCTCCTGATTTAACACTTTTTGGAGATCTGAAATGATGTCATGTATTGCAGAAAAACTGCTATACTGGTGACAGCTCAGGAAGAAATTGAAACTGCATGCATCAAAGCAGCAGTTCATCATACTAATAAGTATTTGAGCACCTCTTGTAACTGTAGAGGTAAAAGCAGAACACTTTGATAATCTATACTGCCAAAATGATGAAAATGGAGAATAATTGAAATCCTTATTACTATAATGCATAGTAATAACCCATTATAGTTACAAAAAGTAATTATATTTTGTAAATTCTTGATATGTATTGCTTTTGAATTTTGTGTGACTGATATTCTAATATGAGTTGATAATGCAGGCTGTTCACATTGAGTGTAAAAAAAAAAAAAAAAAAAAAAAAATTGGTATTTTGCTGGGGAAGTCAGGTTCAGTAAAAAATGTCATATGAACATAGGTTGTATTCCAATTAGATACAGAATTGCAACAGATGCAAAGTTTATTTCAGTCCATCCAGTGAAAGAAAAATTATGCCAAGGTTTCGAACAGATTAATTTCGTTAACCGATCACCTACTGTATTATTGTTGAGGAAAAGTTACTAAGAAATATTCATAAATATATATGCCTTAACTTCAACTTGAAGCAAATTTTCCTATTATTGCCAAAAAATACCTCACTGTAAATTTAAAATTAGGCAATAAAATCGATTTAAATCAATCCTAAATCGCTTTGATTGGCTAATTTTGCATTTCATGACCTTGACATATTTTTTCTTTTGCTGGATGGACTATGGTGTAGTAGCAAAATGGATAAACAAAACGCACGTTATGAGCTTATAATTAACATTTAATTTAAAAGCATAAGAGAGTATATGTTTACAGGCACAACATCTACGAATCACCGAATCATATACGAACTATGGCATCATCATCGTCATCATCATCATCATTATTATTATTATTATTATTATTATTATTATTTTTATTATTGGGTAGTACTCCTGTGGAGTATATATAGGAATAAAACAGGAAGAACGATAAAGCTAATCATGACTTTGACGGCTTAAATAATAGTCTTTTAAAAGGTGTTTGTAATTAATACAACAGGCTTTACAGAGTTAGGATGTGCAATCATTTTGTGAATTTGACTGGCCGCATCAATTATCCATTGGAGTAACTGTTCACGAATATTGATGTCAACAAAGAAGTGTCTGTCAATTGTTAGTGGACTGTATTTTGTGTTTTTAATTTAATGGTAACTTTATGTAAGGATTTACTACTACATTAATAAAACTTTGATCTGTTACAATGCTTTTCCTAACTGGAAAGTAACCTATGTTCATATGGCATTTGGTCATCCTGACCTTCCCAATAAAATGCCGAAGTTTTTTTTTTACACTTGTTGTGAATCATCCTGTATTATTAATTTTAGTATTCAGAATAAATTCTTCTGTGTTTAAATTCATATTTATAGAAGAAAATAAATATAAAATTTCATATATAAGTATAAATTTAAAATTTGATATTTAGGTATACAGTAAAATCTCGTTACAACGTACCTCACATTAACGTACATTTCAGAACAACATAAAAATTTCAAATCCCCGACTCCAAACGTAGGTATTTTAATACTAAAAAGTTTCAGAATAACTACCTCACTTTAAAGTACATTTCAGAATAACGTACTAATTTTACATTCCCTTGGTTAAATTATCCCTTCAGTACAACGTACATCGTTCACATTTCTTGCTCTGATTGGTCAATGCAGCCCATGCGAAAGTTGCAACTGGGCCAATGGGCTAATTAAGCCGAGTTCACATTTTATTGGTTGGTCAGTGTAGCATATATAAACCCGGCTGCATGCTACTCAGTCGGGATCTAATTTGTGCTGCAATTAGATTAGAGACCTTCACTTGACAGACCTTCACTAAAAAATTAATGTAATACTACATATTGTATATGCTATAGTGTATTTGCATTGAATACAATAAAATGCATTCATGTATTCTTATGTTTTTCTATGAATTTATGCATTGTTCACAAGCCCCCCCAGTTTCAGAATAACGTACACCTCAGAATAACGTACAAATTTCCAGGTCCCTTAAAGTACGTTGTAACGGGGTTTTACTGTAAATATAAATTTTGAAAGTCGATCATATGTGTCATTCATATTTGGTTATTGAATTTTAAATTTATTTTGAGACAGCAAAGATTAAATTAATTCTAATGTTGTGATATTATCCAAAGTAGCAGGAATAAGCTGAATTTGCTTAGTAATAAATTAAAGAAATTAAAGCAAATATATGCAATGATTTAAAGAATTTTGATTTTAATGTTTTGTTAGTAAAGTCAATAAATACTAGGTGTTCCAGTATATCTCAGTATCATAAGGAAAATACTTTCAGAGTGAAATTTATTAAAGTGTATAGAATTGTTATTTTGTTTATTTTGTTGAAATTTGAGTATGGGGAAATTTATTTAAGGCTTACCGATGGATAATAATTATGTTCCATATGAAAGTAGAAATATAAGCAATCTTACGTAAGACATTAAAGGAATAAAACCTAAATTACATAAATCTTATGGTCATTTATTCTTATATTTCTTTTTTTCTTTTTTACTTCATGCTTCAGTTGGAACTGGCAGTGCCAGCAAATATGCCAGTGGTTGGTCCATTTTTTACTCTTCTATTTATTGATCTTTAAATTAAGTTTTTTTTTTCCTGTAAGATCTAAACCCTGTCTAACAAAGAAAATCTGGTCACTTCCGGTTAAATTTCCGATTTCAATTGTTAGACATTGTTGGAAAGTAAATTTAACAATGTCTAAAAATTGAAAAATTTTTGGACACAGTGTTATTCATTTCACAGAGTCTAGATCAAATTTGGCATTTTTAAAATTAAATTAAGAATTAAAAAAAAATAAATTAGTCATTATCATTTATTTTAAGTCTATCAATAGATGTACTGCCTTTATTGTATACATATACTTTAGCTTTGTTTTTACCAGTTGTTTCTAAAATTGCACAGCCCACTTTTCAGCTGTTATCATTCATAAATATAAAGATAGAAGTTTGAATTTCGCGCTGTTGGTACATCATATGATGCACAGTAGATGGCATTACTAGTACAGAGTCAGTTCACATAGTTTTAAAATGGTGCTCAGCATACCGGAGCGTGTGTTTATTGTGGAGTGTTATTCGAATAATTCTTAAAAAAAAAAGTGTTCGTTCAGAATTTCGCAAGTATTTTGAAACACGAAATGTGCCAAAGAAATCATTATGAGCTGTATGCTGGAGACAACTTTGATTAAGCTTTGACATGATATTGTTATAAGAATTATCTTCATTTCATTGTCTTCTTTTATGAGTAAAGGCTTACTAACCAACCATGTTTCGCTTGTATATTCTAAGACTAATTGGAACTAGAATACTAGAGCTATGTGATGAAAGTACCATAAACTGCCATATATAGGGACTGTTTAAAAGTAATGAGAATGCATGCACAACATACTATCTGGCAACTCAGGAGGCATCTCTCTCTAATGGTAGTTTCAAAAAACATCTGCTCGATCTTCAGTGTAATTTTCAACTTCCTACTGATACTACATTATGTACTATCTTATTTTTATTTTATTTATTTATTTATTTATTTCAATGTTAGTTATAAAAAACACCTATATAGGCCCCATATGGTCGAAAAGGTCGACGAGTAGGGTCCTCAAAAGATGATTAAAAAATTACTTGCCTCTGATCTTTTAGGAGAGAAGAATTATTATACAGATAGATACAATCTTATACCCATTTGGTACACAAAATGTTGAAGTTCAGTTCTCCGAGCCTTTAACTAACTCAGTGAATCTGATTGCCTGAAACCTGATATTTTAACGAACCTCACAAGCAGAAATCCTTTTACATTTACACAAATCATGCAGCATTATATTTCAGTGAACAAAGAAATCAATATGAAGCGCCACAGTATCACAATAAGAGATTGGCATTTAAGTCTGAGGCTACTTTCAATCAAACTTGACAAGATGGACTAGCCAAATTAGTATATATTTTATCTAAAATCTAGATGCATTTCTTCTTGAGACAAATGAGAATTATCTATTTCTCCTTGACCAGAAAAGGCTGCTTGCGTTTTTTGAACTGGTGTAAGGACATGCAAGATAATGAGGGTTATGTGAAAAAATAGGATATGTAAAAGATTCGTCTGTATTGAGTCACTATCATATATTTTAAATTAAATTCTGAGAAATATCATAAATATCATATGGTTTAGTCGAGGAATTCAGGGAAACTCTGTTAATGAACGACCATGAAGTAGTAGGCCTAAACTGAATGCACATAACATTTTGGAGATTGAAGGAAGCCTAGAGAGAAGCACTAGAAATAATCTTCATAGGCTATCATTTCAGACAGGTGTGTCACTCACTTCATGTCAAAGGATTGCCAAGAAATTGAAATTTCATTCGTATAAGATATGGGTTGTGCAGGAACTTAAGGAACCAGACAAAGAAAAACGAGTATGTTATTGTCAGTGGTTTCGGGAATGTGTTCAAACTGACATAAACATTCAGCACCTGACTTTTTTTCAGCGATGAAGCCTGGTTTCGTCTTAGCAGATACATCAATAATGACAAGATTCATTATTGGTGTACAGAAAATCCACAGTTACTGCATGAAGAACCATTGTATTCTGCAAAAGTCGATAGTTTGGTGTGCAGAATAATCTGTCCTATTTTCTTTGAGAATGCTGTGAACTCTATGTCTATATTCCCATTTTTGAGAAATTTTTTGAGCAGTTAATGGATGAAGAATGCCAGTTTGGATATTTTCAACAAGATGGCACCACCACACATGCCTCAAAAAATAATCCCTTGCGGTCATTGAATCAGTGTTTGGTGATAAGGTGATTTTACATGGACAATGGCCATCTCGATCCCCTGATTTCTTTTTATGGTCTTATCTCAAAGAACAACCTAAAGACAATCGATACCTTAAAGGACAACATCTGCAACATCACTACATCCATTCCCACCAATAAGCTGCATCATGTGGCTGCAAATGTCTGCCGTCGAGTAGAACTGTGCTTGTCAGAAAATGGTTGTCATTTTTAGCATTGCTGTAATGCACGATGTTATGCAGACATTAAACTATTTACAGTGAGAATTTCATATTGTTGTCTTTTTTTATTTAGGCAAATATCAACTGAAATTTGGGTGGTGTGACTTTAGAAACACCCTGTATATTTATTCTCTTTGTGTGGTAAATCGTTTAAAAATTTGACACTTTGGTTGGAGTTATTTTTTATATCTACTACTATTATTAGATATACAGGGTGTCCATAAAAGGTCTGACATATTTTATCTGTGTATTACAAAAAAAAATAATAAAGATAAACAGAAACAGATTTCAATATATGAAACTGTTAATGAAAAAGTTTTATTGTGCTTCACAATTTCGCCACTAAAGTGCGGGAACTGTACATCCGGGTTATTAAAACAAAAGATGGCTACTCCACAGGAAAGAGCACGGACAGTACTGATTTATCGAAACGAAATTGGTGACTCAGACACAGAAATTTTCGAAGACAATTTAATAAGGATCCACCATGTCGAAACAACATTTTGGATTGGGAGAAGAGGTTTTTGGAAACGGGCAGCATGCTATGCAAAAAAAAGTTCAGGCTGCCCAAGCATAGCAGATGAGGATGTAGAAAGAGTTAGAGAGGCATTTGATTGGAGCCCTAGAAAATCGATGAGGACAGCTTGCAGAGAATTGGGGTGCCTAAATCCATGTGACATAAAATCGTACATAAGATGTTACAATTAGATCCATACAAGATTCAGCTTGTATAAGCTCTCCAATCAGATGAAAAACCGAAATGTAAGATATTTGCTGTTTACATGTTAAACAGGATTGAAGATGATGGAGATTTTCGTCAGCGTGTTGTGTTTTCCGATGAGGTGACATTCCATTTCCGGATATGTTAACCACCACAATGTTTGCATTTGGAGATCTGAAAACCCGCACTGTGTCTGTAAAATGAAAAGAGACAGCCCAAAAGTCAATATCTGTTGCGGGTTTATGCACGATCATTTACTAGGACCCTTCTTCTTTGCAGAACCAACCGTTACTTCCATTATGTATCTGGACATGTTACAGAATTTTGTATCCCCACAAGTAGATGAACTACGGCCCGATATTCTCTTCCAACAGGATGGAGCACCACCACACTGGGGAACAATTGTTCGTGCCGCTTTGGACGAAAAATTGCCATGTCGTTGGATAGGAAGAGATGGACCTATCTCTTGGTCCCCTTGATCACCCGACATTATGTCATTGGACTTTTTCTTGTGGGGGTTCACAAAGAACCAGGTGTTCAAGACAAAAGTTAAGGACATTAAGGATTTGAAACGCCGAATCATGGTTGCTTTAACAAAGTGGATGTCGATATGCTCAAAAGAACATGGCAAGAAATTGATTATCGGCTGGATATCCTCCGTGTGACCCAAGGAGCACATGTTGGATCTATTAACGTGGTTTAATAAAACTTTTTCAGTTACAGTTTCATATATTGAAATTCGTTTCTGTTAATCTTCATTAGTTTTTTGGTAATACAAAACTTTTATGGGCATCCTGTATTAATAAAAATCTAAATTAGTGATAGAGCTCTATGATAGTTGCATATTTTGTATGCACACTAATATTATTCAAACTATATTGTAATATATGTATATTTATTCATCAGTGATCTCAAGAAATATTCTAATAACTACTTTCCTTAATATTAGATATATTCCCAGTCTTTTCACTTTTATTCTTATCAAAGGCTGTTATAATGACAATGCTATTTAAAGTATGCTTAAAGCAGGACCAGTGCTAGGGGGTGGCGAAGAGGGCGACCATCCAAGGCCCCGAGTCGGTGGGGGCCCCGCACGTAGAGCTTATAATATTAAGCTGTGCCTACTCATAGTTCCTAATCCAGTCAACATCAACACAATGTTCGAAGTTATAAGATAATCAAATGATCTGTCTTTCTGGTTCCCGTACTATACCTTTGAGATCAATCCCGTTATTAATTGTTGCTGAGACAGCCAACGATCCTAAAGTGAGTAGTGAAGCTGTTTGTCATGCCAATTACGAGCTGAAGGGTTTTGAATTTGTGCTTGCCATGATCATATAGTATGACGTCCTGGTTGGTGTCAACACCATCAGCAAGACCTTGCAGACTTTAGGATGAGTGTGCAACTTGATGTAGCCATTACACAATCCAAGGTCTAATTAGTTTCTTCACGAAATACAAAGAAGAAGGATTTGCATCAGCAATGACCACTTCAAAGGAAATTGCACCAGAAATGCACATCAAATCAAAGTTTAAAAAAACGCCGCAATAGGCAAAGACAGAGGCAGTTAGAATATGAATATAGAGATGAGACAACACAGATGCCTAAAGAATCTTTCAGGATAGAATATTTCTTGTGGATAGCAGACCAGACGTTGAGATCCTTGGAAACACGTTTCCAGCAACTGCAAGTGTACGTTGGCATTTTTGGTTTTCTGTATGATACATGTATTAAACAATTCTGTATCATGGCTTTGGATAATTTGGGGAAACACTTTATGGATTTGGACATGGCATTGAGAAGTGGTGTTTTACGTGATATAGATGGTTCGGAATTATTTGAATAGTTGAAAGTCCTGAGAGAAATGATTCCAGGAGAAGTACAAACAGCATTACAATGTCTTCGATTCCTTGTGCCACTGGCAGATTCGTTTCCAAATGCTGCGATCGCGTACAAAATAATATTAACAATTCAGGTAACAATAGCAAGGCAAAAAGAAGTTTTTGAAAATTAAAGTGAGATCAATAAATTGTTTCTCTGTTCTCCCTTTATTGTATTGTAAAGTCTCTACCAATTTCAAAATTAAAGTGTATAAAAACTTACTCGAGATCATGAATGTCTGAAGTTCGATTGAATGGACTGGCATTATTATCAATTTAACAAGACATTGTTACCACCCTTGACTATGAAGAACTCACTGAAGTGTTTGCCATCAAGAAAGCAAGGAAGGTGAATTTTCGCTAAAATCTATCTTGAGTATTTTATTTGTCTGCATAGTTTGCTTGCTTTTCTTGGTCCGGATTACAATGCTATAGCATTACAATAAATTGTGTTTCTCTCAGCCTCTTAAAAAAAAGTATTGTGCCATTCCATTAATGAGTTGTGGATCTTATTAGTCTCATGGACCCGAATTTCGTTGTTTATCAGTCGCAATGTATCTATCTCGGTTTTACTTTTAACACTATTACCATATCTCTTCAATATGCTATGCTGTTACGATAAGAATTTCAAATTTTTTCTATTTAAATAGCTGCCTGATTAGTCTGAAAATTAATTTTTTAATATTATGATCTCTTTGAGAGCTTATAGCTCATTCAGCTTTGTGCTTTCGTTATTTGACAACCTTGAGATTGGCAACAATAGAGACGCTATGAGTAATTTGGGTTAGGAAAAATAGAGTTTTTGGAAATTAAGCAAGTAAGCAAATATCCACTAAGATGCGTCCCATTATGACCAGTAAGATCCAGTATGACTATGGTACATCTGAATATCCTATCGGCGGGGTATATAACGTCAACAGCCCCACAAAATTCAATTTGCCCAAGGCCCCGCACCCTCCTAGCACCGGCCTTGCTTAAAGGTTGCTATGAATGATATCAAAGTAATAAAGGCTGCTATGAATGATAATACTATTTAAACTATGATAATGAGGATAAACTTCATTTAAGCCTCTTTAATCCAGAATGCTATTTGGCAGAAATTTACTTTAATTCTTTAATTTTGTAAAACTTATTATTGGATTTTTAGCATTTGCTTTAATCGTCTAATTTGTTTTTTTGAGTTGTTGAGGTTATTTAAATGCTTTATATTACTAATATTTATAACAAATTCTACCTCAGTGTTTCAATTTGATTACTAATCTTAAAATTTATCACTCTTTTTATGGAATAAAATCTGATGTTCATGATTAAGCTTCACATTAAGTTATTGTAAATTTTAAAATTAACTTTTTTTCTCCCCCCAGGCTGAACATCAAAACATGCGAACTTATTACTTTGCTGCAGACACCAAAGAATCATTACACCAATGGATGAATGCTATGTCATTAGCAACAATCTTACAAAGGGATGGCAGGTAAATTTGCTGATAATATTTAAATTATATTGATTAAGATATAATAATTAATTACAGTGCTCCCTCTATATAATGGCACTAGGCCCATAAGCAAATTTATAATGGCAACTCCATATAACAAATTTGTTTCCGGGAAAAGCTTTTTTTTATCAGTTTTATCAAGTAGGATTTTATCAACCATCTCCTCCAACCCATGAATGAGTCTGCAGTTTTTATTTTCTGAGAAAATACTTTATTATATGCAGTTGCCATTTTAAATTTGCTTATAGGCCTAATGCCATTATATGGAGAGAGTTCTGTAACTAAAAATGGTCTATAGGGATTTTCTAATTATGCCATATTTCGAAGAAATAAATTGAATAAAAATAAAATTAATTTTAATAAGTTAAAATTATAATGCTCTCCACAGCCCTCTTTAATTTGGGAAGTTTAATTTTGATAACCCTGTGTATTGGGTTTGAAACCACTTATAAAATGACTGAACACATTATAATTACAGACACGAAATTAGCACTATAATAGTTGGTCATAAACTCCTTACAACCACAGCGATGGAAGAGAGTCTTGGGCATACATAGAATGATACAGAATGATTAGACCTTCTATACAAAATTCCCATCCAAGGTCATGTACTTCTTCTAGCAATAATCAGCTGCCAGCGACTGTTGTTGTAAAAGTCCTCCTTTGGCCCTTTAGGAACTGTTCCCCTCAAAGATGGCATCTTCATCATTTTGGAAATTGCATCCACACTTTGTGCATGGGAAAAAGGAAGAAGCCGCTGGGTGCTGGGTCTAATGTGTAAGGAAGTGAGTCAGTAATTCATTGCCAAGAATTTCTGCAGTATTACAGTTTCCTGTGTTGCATGAGCAAATGTGACACCTACTTCTGTCTTTCTGCAATTCTGTTACATGACGTTACAGATGTGTAAACGGTTCTATGGCTGACTAGGACCTTCTGCATGACCTGTTCCACTCTGATTCTTTGGTCTTTGAGGACCAGGACCTTCATTTGCTATAGTTCCCTGAATAAGCAATTGAGCATGTCTTGAGGTTAATAAATGCTAATCATAAAGGAAAAAAAGTTTTGTATTGACAAATTTTAGTATTGAAAAACTTTACATGTATTTTCTTGGTTATCAGTTGGTATTCAAATATTGGTTTATCTCACTTTCTTATAGTTTTTGTGGTGCTCTCTTAATAATGATGTAATTCACATAACTCAAGTTTGTCAAATGAGTTTCATGGAGTGGTGCACTCAAGAGGGAGGGCCAAATGCACTCGGCACCCACTCGGCACCCACTCTGAAAGTGCCACTGGATTCACTTGCTTATATCTTGTTCATACTCTATCTTTCCTTCTCTGTTTTGTCCTTTACAGTAATTTTACACTGCTCCTCATGTTGCAGAATGTAACTGTTCCTTGCTTTTTTATTTTTTATAGCATTCTTCATAGACTGCACACCATCCTAACATTCTTAGCATTTCAATTATCACCTTATCAATTCATTTAATTTTTCATATGCTGTACTAAATCATTTGTTAAAAAGCCATTTTATATGATTTACTGGTGTTCTCCTTAAATATTTTTCTAACATATTTTTAACCATAAAGATAAAGCAATTTGAAAATGACCAAACATTAGAATAATCTTGATTTCAGTGCAGTTTGATCGCTTAATAATAATTAGAATTTTGTGTTAATTTATTTTTTTAATAGATATGAAGATCACCATGATTCATCCCATTGTTCTGAGAGCCACAATACATCTACAGCAAATGAAGATGAAGATTCTGGTTTTACATCATATCATTCAAAACGTTATTTAGGGAGTCCTCATCAAGATGGTAAAACATTCAGATCATTAAATTGATATTCCTTATTATTGCTTCTAGCAATGAAATTGGTAGAGACTTCCCAATAGAATAAAGGGAGAATAGAGTTTACGACTACTTTCACCATTTATTCCCGGCCTTATCAAGGATATACACTTCGCCCTTATATATACCATTAGAGGCTCTTCGCCCTTATATGCTGACATATGGAGTAATTTGAGTGGATAAAATATAATGAACGGCAGGACAAAGGCAATGAGTTACAATGATAAACCAAGATGACTGGATAAAGGTAGAAGCAAAATAAACAGCATAGGTGTACATTTATTGGATAAGAATACATTAAAAGAAGGGACGAGATTGAATACAGCAAAAAGTAGAAATAAACTAACTGAATGAAAACAGAAAAATACAATGATTGGACAACTACTAACTGACTAATATAGAATAATAAAACTTATAAACATAAAAAGACATAATTGAATAAAGAACAGTTGATATATTAAAAAAAAAGTCAAGAAAATGATAATACAAAATAAAGTACTGTATTACAATATATCTGAAATAGAGTTAAGAAAAGAAAAAATGTCAAAATCAGTTTGAGAGTTAAGGAGGAGGTCAGGAGATGAATTCTTGGCTTTAAAAATCTCTATGGATTCCAGGGTTGTGGTCTTGTAAAAGTTATTACAAAGGTGGAGAAGTCATTTTTTTTCAGGTAAGATGCCATATATTCTTTAAAACGGATAGCGAAGTTAAGGGACGACAATCCTTAATAGAATGTATCACAAAATCTGCAGTTTAAATGAGAAAGAATTAATGGTCTCAGTATGGATGGGAGGATTCTAGGTTAATTGTCCAAAAAACAAATTTTTCAAAATCAATTATTCAAATGCAATTCTTTTGAAAAACCTGTTTTTCCAAATGGCAAATTTTTCGAAAGGCAAATTCATTGAAGAACAATTTTTTGAATGACTAAATTTTTCAAGAACTTTTCAAAATCACTCCACACAATCTTTTTTGCAGATCATTAGTATCCAATGTTGTGTGCAAGTCCACACAAATGGTCACAAATAATTCGTTGGTTCCCAATGCATATTCAGTCCGTTTTTAAATGCACTACAACAAATATCAATGAAGGTAGTAGAAGAAATTGTTAGAAGAAAATATTACATGCAAAATTAGGAAACGCTGACTATTCTCACACCTCATATAACTCTCGGCCCTGTGGGCCTCATTGGTCACTGTTTTCTGTTATTCGAACTCCTGCGGTGTTCTGTCTACATGTCCTTCTCCAGGACAAAATAATGATACATACCCCAACCCATTTGGTTACAGGGGCCAGTTACAGGAGGTTAATGGTTAGTATTTGAAAAATTGAAGTTCGATAAAAATGAAGGCCGAAAAATATGTCATTAGAAAAATCTGCTTCTCGAAAAAGTGCATTTCAAAAAGTTGAGTTCGAAAAACTGATTTTGAAAAACTGATTTTCGAATAATTCGTTGATGGGAGGGATTAAGGTATGAATTAGGGTGGAAGACTGTAAAGAAATCTGAATGCCAAATGAAGAAAGGAAATTAGACAGGTGAGAAAAATGGGGACTGAGGAAGAATAAGGAGACCCATTTCTTGGACATAAATAGGTCTGGAGGCTTAGGATTGAGGAGGGTGAGCTTTCTGCGACATAGCAGATGGGAAAAGATGGAGGGAGAGTAACCATTTTATGAGATGAGGGAGTGGATTATGTGGAATTCAGAGGCACAAGAAGAGGGACAGAGGGGCAGCTTGAGAGCATTGTCAATAAGGAGGTGGAGGGAGGTATGCTTATGGTATATAGAGAAAGAGAAACTGTGAGTGAGGGGGGGGGCGGGTCATTATTTTTATTATTTTATTTATTTATTTTATTTATTGATTGATTGTAATCCAATACGTCCATCTAGGGCCTGAGGCCGACGTGTTGGGTCCCTGGAAGAACCTGGATTAACGACTGCTGTATGATGGTCACAGCAGCGGGGGGGGGGGGGGTGGAGATTGTGAATCACAGATGGTCACCCATCCAGTGACTAGCCGTGCCTGATGTTGCTTAACTTCTGAAGTTGTTTCAGTGAAAGCCCACCAGACCATGGCCTCCCCCTGATGATGAGAACATCGAGAAAAGGGATAGATTTGTTAACTGCAGCTTCAATGGTGAACTGCATATGAAGGATGAAGGTATTAAAGATGTTAGAGGTAGCAGCAGGCGAGGTGGAGCGAGAATTGAAGAAGATTAGGATTTCATCAACATGTCAATGGTAAGAGATGATAGTGGAATTAGAGAGGAGGGAGAAACAAAGGTGAGTTCATGGTGGTGAAGAAAGACCTCAGAAAGGAAGCTGTTAAGGGGGAACCCCGTTCCTAGGCCGGAAAGTTGGGAGTAGAAGGAATTATTGAAGGAGAAATAGTTTTTGGGTAGAAATGACGAAAAGAATAGTGAAGAGGTCAACAGAATCAGGGGGTAGGAAAGGAAGAGGAAAACTGGAGGTGTTCAAGGATGGAAAATGTGTCTGGGATAGGGACATTAATGGATAAATTAATGATGTCAAGAATAAGGGAATGAAAATCATTTGTGTGAAAAGAAAACAGCAGTGAGGGCAAGAGAGTTCTGAACATTATAAGTATTAGATACGAGATTAAGGTTGAAGAGAAAAGATGAGAGAGATTTAGGCACAATATGGACAAGGAAGAGGGGCGAGAAGTCTCTGGTGTATATCCTTGATAAAGCTAGGAAAAATTGGTGAAATTAGTCGAAAACTCTGTTCTCCCATTATTGTATTGCAAAGTCTCTATCAATTTCAAAACATTTAGAGATTCAAATTTAAATGTATTTCGTAAAAAAAAAATTGCTGTTTAGTGGCTTTTATTTATTAATTTTGTGGATTTTATAAAAATTTATTAAAAAAAAAAAAGAAATATAAAACTTTTTAAAATTTATTTTTCATAGAAAATTCACCAATGAATTCCAGTTATACATCTGACTCCTTGCATCCTGAAGAAAGATACAGGGATACACCTAATAATACTTCTCATAGCTCACATGAAAGAAACGCAGATGCTTATCTAGGTAATACTGATAAATATCCGGCTTCTTATGGAGGTCATCCACACTATCATAGGAATTCGGGTTCAAGACAACATGTGTATGCAACTGCTCCACCAAAACCACGCCGCCTGGGAAATCCTGATTGTTATGGAACTAATAATAATAATTATTCTTCACCAGATCCTGTTACCTATAATAATGGTGAAGTTCCAAATTCAGAATATTCTGAACTTCGAGAAGATGGCCCTCCACCTGAATATTCTGTAGGACCAACAAATAAAGGAGGGAATCCAACAACAGGAAATAAAGAACAAATTCATCGGTATAAAGTCAAAAAAGATGATATCTATATTGAAAAGGAATGGAGTCCACAGAACATGCAAACTTATTCTGGGAACTATGCTGCTCCTCAAGAAAAAAGAGATTATAGTGACAGCCGTTCTCTTTCTACCAGTAATGGACATAGTGATCAAAGAATTACAAACCAACCACCAACACAAGTGCCAGATGCATGTAGATATCAAGATGATTATGATCCAGCTATTTTGAGGGAAAAAGGTCAACGTATATTTAATGCGCAACGACCACATTCAGCTAACTTCCTTGAATATGAGGCTCATATAGTTGATGGAACATACAGTGAAGATCCATCATTAATTCGGAGGCGAAATAAGGAAAATAATTATCGACCTAAATCTAGTATTGAACATTATAATCATCCTGAATATTGGAAAGATAGCATGGCAGTCCAGTATAATCAGCAAATCCCTCCACATACTCCACATACACATACAAATTCCCAAGTTTGGAACAATTCATTATACTCAGCAGCATCTCCTCAGGTAGAACTTTCTCAATCACCAAATCCCCGTAATGAAAGAAATATTCAAAATTGGGATGGTTCCAGGCATCCTAATAGGTATCCTATTAATGAATGTTATGCCGATTCAAAGTATGTGACTTCTGTAGAAACTCTCTCACCTCGACAAACAATGCAAATGCGGGCTGTTTCACGTGATCCTTACTTTATGCGAAGTGCAAGTGCTCGTTTACCATCAACAGTTGGTGGTCATGTTCATCCTCCTGATGGGTTACCAGCATATGCACAAGATGACATAGTTGATCATGATCCTAAACACGCACAACAGAGGGAAGAATCCATGAAACGGCTATTGGAATGGAAGCAGAGAATGCTACAGTCGCCATTTACAAAGAAATACCCACCAACAAAGAATTTACTACAAGATTCTGCAGAAGGCAATCAAAAGAAAATCTCTCAAGAAGAATATCGAAAACAAGTAAGTCTGATTAGTCTGATTCTTATCTGTATTTTTTTTTTTTTTTTTGGTAGTTGTTGTTATTGTTATAATCTCAAAGCATTTCATGAAATGGGTGTTGCCCAGATATTTTACCACCTTGTAGGTAGATACAGGCTTCCCCCACATATAAGATGAACACAAATGGAAGATATTTACCTCCTTTATAATTAATTATAACAAATATTATACTAAAAAAGAAACTACATTTGTGTGGGAAATTATTATTGAATTTATTAAATCTAATTTTATAAAAGAATTGGCATTAACTTGTTATAGTGTCCCCCCCATTATCAGAGATAAACATGGGACATTATAGTGTCCCCCCAAGCCAAATTGATAACAATAAACGACTGATAACAATAGCCAAAGTTTAAAAAGATGCATTGTGGGAAAAAAGAGGCATTGCGGGAACATTACATTACACTGTACAGTCTTTAAAAGAGAAACAGACTTGTAATATTGATTATAAAACTCTACAATAAATAACAACATACTAATATAATAAAGTAAAAAATTTCTTTATTTCCTGCATCTTGAAACTAAAAACATATATGAAAAAGTCATTATTTATTGATTGAACTGCTTATTATGAGTTTATCAAACCTCCATATTATTCAAACCATGGTACTAACTCACTCAATAAATTCAAAGAAATAATTAATTAAGTGCAAAGTCAAAGTAATTAGAAAAACAGTTGATAAAAAAAAGAATAAAAAAAATCACTAGAAATTATATCATTTACACATTGGCCCAAAATAGGAACTGGAATCCTACTGTATTAATAAATGAGAAAATATGCAACCAGGAATACAGGAATTTACAACTATATACAATGACAGGTCGTTTGATCAGGAAACAAATACAGGAGGAATGGGAGTATTTATTCCCCCAGAAGAAGCTCTAGCTTTGAGCTGTTATCCAGTCTTCAACTTGCTAACAGAAATAACAGCAAAACCATAAGATTAATATGGTTACAATTGAAGTTGCAGCAGCTGGTTTTTCAGCTCTCTGGATGGCAGGTGACATGCAGAGAAGCTACAACAAATTCTTGAGTACAAAACCAGCTGCTGAAACTTCACTTTTAACTGCAGAAATCTCATAAACGGTTCGTTATCTGAACCCTGTTTATATGAACTTTTGTTTTTGTCTCCCTGTGGGGAATCACCATCAGAAGTTTGTGGCAGGGGTTTAGATACACCCTGTCTACCTTCTATCTACGAAAATAGTATGCTATAACTTTTTGATAACACACGAGTGGAACATTTTTGTGGCAACAATGGCTATATGTACCAAAGCTGCATGAGCAGGCTAATCCGAATGTAAAGAGATTTAGAGTAACTGTGTAACAGCAATGAGTGTGAAATATGCGAAACGGTTTGAAGCAGTTTTTTTGTGTTCGCATGTGATAGATCCGAAAATGTCACAAGCAGACGCTGCACACTACTTGAAAAAATCAGTGGTAAGGAAGTGGGTGAAGTTTTTTGAAGTCCACTAAAATGTTGATGACGTATCGGAACGAGGCATAACAAAAAGATCACTAAACAAAAAGACAAGCAGATCATAGAGACCTTTATGAAGAATCCACAAATAACCTTGTGGGAAGGATAGGAAAAATTGAGACATAAAGGTACTAAACTGCCTCTGGAGACAATAAGTCATTTGCAGAAGAAAAATATAAAATGGTGGAGTACAATGAAGAAACCTCTTCTATCTGAAAAAACTGTGGAGAAACGTCTCTGTGGGTGCAGGGAATTATGAATAGTGATTGGGGCAATGTTGTTTTCTCAGATGAATCCTCATTTTGGTCATGTGATTCCCCATGTTGAGCATGGTCATCCCCTACAAATAAAACTTTGCATCATACCATTAAGCATCCTATAAAGATCCGTGTCAAAAAATGAATTTGGGAATTTGACTAATCTTTACTAGAAGCCTGAATGCTCAAAGAATGACCCAAATCTATCAAAAGGATTCCTTTACCATCGGTTTGAAAATTGTATGGAAGGACAAATACAAACTGGGTTCTTGAAGAGGACAATGATCCGAAGATCATTGTCCATGCAATGGTAGGCACAACATGTCATTGCAGAGTTAGATTGGCCATCTCAGTCACCTGATGCAACCCTTAGAAAATGTATGGGCTTACATGAAACAAGCTTTGCAGGAAATGCACCTGGAGTTTGAACCAGCTGACCTGACAAATTTGACAGATTTGGAAGTCTTCTCATTTTCTGGAAATAAGCATTTTTAAAGCTATAGTGCACACTCTTTTCTTAGACAAACAGTATACACCATAATTTACCAAACAGTGATTCTCAAACCTTTGGGGTTTATTGTCTGCTGTAGCTCAATTGGTAAGAGCGATGCCAGCGAAAAGGCATGGTCTCTGGTTCAAAGTCCAGGTTGTGGAATTTTTCCTTCCCTTTTCTACTTTGAAATTATGGTATGTTTGAAGAGTTTCTTCAGTTTTATTATTATTAGATTTTTTGGGATCATAATAAATTGTTACTGAAAGATATTTGTTATTTATTAGCAAAGATACCTGTACCACATATCACCTGGTACCAAGTATTGTACAAAACAGCAGAAACATTTTAGTTATGTTTTTGACTGAAAATTTCTGCCCTAGAATGTGCCTAATTTATCTTAATACGATGAATTTGATTTATGAAAGAGACCTCTTCCGTGTGTTTGTTTATGTGTTACAGGCATCTGTAAGGCCGCGTACACAGTAAGAGCGAGTCAAGAAGCGAAATTTCGATAGGACTCGAACAATGGATAACGGAGTTAATCCTTATTCGGAATTCGATCACCCTTACAATTTCCTCTCCTTACTTCCCTGTTCAGGACTCGCTTCTTGACTTAATGCTCTCACTGTGTACACGGCCTAACTGCTTAAATTAGAAATAAAAAGTATAATTAAAAGAACAGTAGTTATTAAGTAGTTTTTTTCTTTTCTTTCATAAAAATAGGCATTTCAAGAAATAGTACATCATGAAAACAATAGGCAGTTTCAACATAATCCAAAACCTCATAAAGAAAAAATTAATTATGAAAAAGACTATCACAAAAAATTTGATCCAACAGTGAAGCATGAAGAAAATAAAAATGAAATAAAACCAAAATTAATAGAAAGATCAGAAATTCCTTCAAATAATTCACCAGCACCAAGAATTCAACCTCCAGTTCAACCATTGCCACGAAATTTGGGTAAATGAAATTTGTATATATAAATTTTTAATTAACATGTTAAATTTCTTAACTTTATACTTGCTGTTTCTTGTTATTTCACTACCATTTATAAGGGTTGCCCAAATGAAAAGTGGACATGCTCTGGATAAGTAATACCTTTATTTGAAACTTAGAAATAACCACTATGTTTGTTGAGGCATTGGTCCCATTATTTACACAGCAGGTCATTTCGTAGAAGGATTGTGGTTATTTGTTGCAAAAGTCTTTTACTATATCCTTCACGTTTTTGTCTGAATTGAAACATTTCCCTTTTAATTTCTTCTTGAGTGGTCCAAAGATGTAGTAATCACATGGTGACAAGCCTGAGCTGTAGGCAGGATGTTCCAAGACTTCCACCAGGATTTCTGTAACGTGGTGGTTATCACTGTTTGTGAGAGAAGACCTGGGTATTTGTTTTTGATTGATTGCCAAATTTCATGAGAGTATTGCAGTACTATGCAGGATTGATGGTGGATTTCTTTGTAAGAAAATCAATCAGCAGTGGTCCACGGTAGTCGAAGAAAAAGGTTGATGCCATCTTCCCTGGACGCATCCATTTTTACACCTCCTTCTTCTAATGCTCATTGTATACACATGAACAGGGAAAATCACAATTTATGCACTCCAGTACACGTCTGGAATCTACTAGCACACCCCTTCACTAGAGTGCTGCTGTCACTGCTATAGTTATGACGATTGGGACATGTCCTCTTTACATTTGGGCAACCTTCATATTTACTGTAGCTCTTTTTATGAATGAATCAGCTGGGTGAGTGGTTGTCTAATTATGACAGTTTTCTCATATATCCAATTAATTTAAACTTGCGTAGCTTAAAAATTCACCAAAACAGCAATGCTCTTGTTTCAGAAATATGTATGCCAAAAAAATGTATACACACTTTAGCAAAAGAAAAAACTATATAAAAGTTGTAACACTAAATTCATACAGGCATCAAGCAATGAATATAAGTCCTCTTTGACTTCTACATTTACGACGGGTGTTCAAAGTTATCATCATAAGCGTTGAGATACTTTTGAATACAGTGAACAGTTGCTCCTATGCATTTTCCTGGCAAACTGTTATCAGTAATCTCCTATGTCTAGGTGTTAGTTGTAGTCTTCTTTTATCGGGATCGTCTTCATTCAATGCATGTAACTTTTGATTTTGCCGTTACGGAAAAAATTATAGATGACATCTAGTAAAGTGTGTATGCATTTTTTGGTGGACTCTGCATAATTAATCCTTATAATAAATATCATGGAAAAGAGGTCTTTTTTATTACATTTACAAATAATATTTATAGATACCTTACAACACATGATAATGGCAACAATCATTCTGACCAGTTTCAAGGAAACACTGAAGAAGCCTGAGATAAATGCCGAAACCAGTTAGAAAGATTGTTTCTGTCATCATGTATTGTCATCAATAAATTTTTCATATAATAAATATTAATTTGGTAATTCAGGATAATCAGGAGGGCTGATTTTACATATTGCCATTTCATCTAATAAGTTAAATATTCATACCAAAGAGTACTATTGAAAGTTATTTCTTTGCATTCTGCAAGGCCATTAGTCCATAATGCCAATGTTATTTCAGTCTCATTATTAATAGATGATGATATTATTTCAGGTTCATTACAATATCAAATATGGAAACTATAGTATTTAATTAATTGGTATAAATGAACTTTAAACTTTATTCTTAAATTATTAAATTGTAATCTTAAAAATGAAAAAAATAATAGTGTTTATGTAATCCTGACTATTATTTAATGGCAGAATAGCAGTTATGGTGATCTTAAACTTTGAGAAAATAAATATGCAGTCTTGGACAAAAAAGTTGATGCACCCCCCAAAAAATTTGAACTGATTATAATGAAACTGCAATATGTAAATACATTTTGTTTAGATAAACAAATGTTCAAATTTTGTAAAGTGTCCTTATGACATGGACAATGCAGAACCCTGTTCTTCCTGTGGCCAAAATCAGGGAGTTATGATCCAGGATGCCATTTTATTGGATAGCTGACTCCCTTGGTACATAATCCCCTGTGGTATCTCACAATACAACCATATGGTAAGGCCATTCTTTGACCTGTTGTGCTACCATTCCTTTTACAGCACCTGGATCTGTCTCTCAGCCTCAACCTTTTTCTGGTGTTGATAGCCATTCACCCAATGTCTGACAGTGCTTTTATCCACTTAATAGAAATTTCAAATGCCATAATTCAGTTACTGCTCAGTGTCCATAATACGACTCACAGATTCTATTTTGAAAGCTAACTGTTTTGTTGCTACCTAACAGAGGATAATAAAACTTTTGAGATGTTGTGGGAAGGTTAAGGATGCTGATGATGGTGAAAGAAAAAATTTTGTTGAAAGAATAAATTCATCATTTCCATAAAGTATGGTAGGTAAAACAGATGTGCCTCGTATGTCTAAGTACACTTGCCCATTAACTGTATTTTCAAAGAAGAATGGTCCTGTTAAACCATCATAAACCATCAACTACCATTACATAACACATTGTTTCCGTACTTCGATCCAAGTTCGAAAATAGCTTATAAATGGCATCTGTGAAAGTGTTCATAAATGCCATCTTTTTTTTTTAATATTCAAAAAAAAAAAAGTTAACATTTTTAAGATGATTTAATATTTTTTGTTTGCTTAAAAGGTTTCTTTTTCCCCCTTTGGTTGAAAAATTATATGGAATCCTAAAGTAAAACATTTGTTTTCCAATATGAACTTGGTCCACCAATAAACAACATTTGAGTAAATTATATATAATACTGTAATTCATTCTTGAAATATAGTAGTTAAGTTTTAAAAATGATTCTTTTATAGAAATGCTAAAAACTTGTCATTTTCCTACATTTCAGTTGATGGGAAACCCATTCATCCTAAATTAAACCAATTTAGAAGCAGCTATTCTTCAGATGATGAAGGTATTTTAAAAATACATTGAAATAAATCATAATATAGAAATTTTTGTAATATTATTTTAAATTGGTTTATATCAAATATATGTAGTAATATTTCTTTAAAAGAACAAACCATAAAATTCAATAATATGAGGTTTAATTAAAACATATTTATTACACTTGTTGAAACTGAAAAAACATCCATTTTGATAGTCATTTAGCATCATTATTTTCTCAAATTAAATTGTTTTATTACTGTTTCAGATGGATTCATTATTTATTTTTGAACAAAATATTCTTTAATCAGCATTATTACTTTATAGTTTCATGAATTCAGTTAATATGAATTCATTCTTCTTCGGATCAGAAGCTTCTCAGCGTTATAACTGAAGAATATCTTTACAATGTATTAAAACCATAAATCAGATGTTAAGAATAAAATATCATTTATAATTAAACAGTTCTTGTGTATATGATAATTAAGATAATTAAAATTAATATAAACATAAGAGCTAATCAGCAAGATATTGGAATAAATCACATGATTTACATAAAGCAAATTCATTAGTTTATGATTATTAAAAAAAAACAAAAAAACAAGGGTAAACAGTATTTATAAAAATTACGGCTAGATACATTGCAGCTGTTATTAATATTTCACATACATGCATGTTGTATGCCATTTAATGTTCTCTACAGATGCCGTCATGCACTATTTTAATTTCAGGCATTCGTTTGTTTTGAAGTTAAAGGATATCTTGTTCTCACATTTTGAATAGTCTCTTTATCCAGTGGCAGATTTTCCATTTAGAGACCCTGGCTAATCACTGCATTTTAGCTAATGTACATATTTATTGATAATGTATTATTATTTTGAGCCTTATAGTCAGAACATTTAGCTTTTGTTTTAATGTCCTGAGAGCATGCAAATAATTAACAATGCCAAGTTAGAGACAATAGTTTTCTACATTAAAATTTCATGTTTTATTTGAAATGATCTAAAGTTTCTTTGATGTCATTTTCATTTTTTTTTTTTTTTAATTTTTTATAAAAATCAGAACATTCATATGGGTTCTATTCTCTTCTTCATTATAGGAAATTTGTCTGAGTTAAAAAAAAAAGATTATGCATCTAAATATTTTAAAACATGATATATAATTATTTCTTAAAATTATCAAAACCTATTTAATTAAAAACCAATTACTTAATTTTAACATTGAAACTTGAAAAACATCACTTTTTTTTATAATTGTTTAAAAGTTTTTCAAAATTTGGATATCATTATTTCTATATAGTATAGCTGCAGAAAGTTCTGTAAATTGCTTTAACAGATCAGGTGTTTACCCTGTAATTCAGCTCAAGTCCAGTAATTTAGTACTTGTAAAGGGACATAACTGGGTTAGACAAAATACTGCCAGCTCCAACTGTTACCAGACATTTGGATAACAGTTCATAAAATGGCTCTGTCCAACGATCATCTTTTGTTTTCCTTGATTAGTGTGCACCTTATACAATTACATTTGTACCTGAGTGGCCATCAGCTCTGACACACTTCCAATGAGAACAAATTGTTGGAGTCTAGATAGAAGGCATATCCATTACAAAAGTCGCCCTGATTACTTGGAGAGCTACTACTGTATATCAAAAGCCATGATTGTATACAGTATCAGTGGAAAAACTGTCTACAAAGCACAAAAGTGGGAAAACTGATACTGACTGAGAGACAGGAGAAATTTGAAGAGGATTATCAGCACCAACAAGAAGATCAGAGTGATGAAAGTGACTGCAGAGCTCAGTCTGCATTTACAGTACCCCATTTCCGGAAAAACTATGTGGAAGAAACTTCACAAGCAAAAAATTCATGGATGAGCTGCTATTGCTAAACCATGTCACGCAAATCAATGCAAATTGAAAGACAGCATTGGTGCCACAAGCACCAAACATGGTCTGCTGAGCAATGGAAACATATGCTGTGGTAAGATGAATCCACATTCACATTATTTCCGAATGCCTTGGTGGAGAACACCAGTTTAAGTGTACAGTTCAGAGTCAGGGTACATCATCTTCTTTTAGACTCTCTGAAAGAACTTGAGCAATGTCTGCATGAAGAGTGGCTGAACATTCAACTAGAAACAATTCAGGAGTTGTAATGTTCATTCCAAGATGGATTCAGGCTGCCTTACAAGCAAAAGACGGATCTATATCCACTAATTAAATTTTTCTAGGCATTTCCATTACTTTGTCCAACCGCTGTATCTCTTACAGTAGGCTATTTGAATTATTACCTCTAAAGTTAACCTATCTTTCCTAGTTTCAAAAATATCAAGCCCCCCCCCAGGAAATTTCTCTGCTTGCTTTTTTTTCCTGTTCGTAAAGTTCTGTGATTAAATACTAGGTAACCAATAAAGTTCTTGCCGTTTTTATGTTGCCATAAAAGGAAGTGATAGAAGATATGGAAATGAGTGTACGGTGTGGTCCAAAATCTGTCAGGGGGGGAGCAGGAAGGTTGGCCTGTATAAATACAGGGCTGTTGGGCATTCATATCAATCACATCTCGTGCAGAAGTGAAGACAAATGGAGGTATCGAAGGAGATGGTTAGGTGTTGTTTGCTTTATGACTTCAAGGTAGGCTTGTCAGCAGCAGCATCAAGTCGCCAAATGTGTCTTGCGTTTGGGGATGATGCTGTGAATGAACGCACTGCAAGGCATTGGTTCCAGAAATCCAGGTCGGGAGAATTTGCCATTTCTGATGAACCTGTAGTCTAGTATGTCTGGTGGACTAGACGCCAACGGTTCACTACGAGCTGCTATCAATTGGCCAAACCATCACTGGGAACCTGTACTCCCAGCAGTTGGAATGTGTGCAACAGGCATTGCAGCAGAAGGAGCCAGCATTGGTGAATCGCAAAGGGATACTCTTCCTTCATGACAATGCCTGGCCACATATAGTGCAGATGGCCAGGGAAACCATAGAGCAGTTTGGCTGGGAAACTTTGTGTCATCCATCTAACGCACCAGATCTTGCTCCAACGGATTATCACCTTTCCTTTCTCTGGACAACCATCTTCGTGGAAAATCCTACACCAATGATACAGATCTGAAGACCAAGACTGGCAAGTTTTACAGCCAGGGAATTGATCAACTGGAGACACGTTGGCAGAAGGTGCTGGATGCCAATGGGAATTACTTTGGGGACTAGCGATATGCTACTTTTTGTGTACATCATTTTGTTTTCTGGAATTAAAAAATGGCAAGAACTTTTGTGGTTACCTAGTAATTTTACCTAAAAAGAGTTTAGTCGATTTTGTACCGAGAACTTAGTTACTGTTAAGAGAGTACTGTTTATTTTACTTATTGACAATAGCTGAGAAGACACTTTATTGTAATTATATTTTTCGTTTTTAGTCTTTCGAAGCCATATTATTCAGTTCTAAGTGTTTTGTACTTAAACGTGTTTCGTGCGAATAAACATAGATGATAAATTTTTATTTTTCGATTGTTTTATCATTGAGTTAATAGTTTGATCTTTTTGGGAATTATAATTTTACCTAACAATAGGTAGTATTATTTTTAATACATTTCCTTAATACATTTTTTGCATAGTTCTCTTTTTTAAAAGCTTTTATTTAACTTACAATGTTAGTTTGTTTAGGTCAAATCTTGTAATCATTATTAAACCAACTTCCCAAGAAGCTAGAGAGCTGAAACTTGGTACACATGCACAGGATCGATGACAATGCATGTTAAAAATTTTTTTTACTACGTACTGTCCAATCGCCACAACAAAGAATTTGTTATGACGAAGGTTAAATGTATTGGTTGTTTATTGTTGCAAAATTATGCCACAAATTGTTGGCGCCGGCTTGAAGAGATATTATAATAAAACATGATAAAAGCGTGGTTTTAAAAAAAATCCTTTTTACATAACTTATTTGTCACCTCAATAACTCCAAAATATTATGTTACACATTCTTCATTTTGGTAAGACTCGAAACTTTAGATGTTCTTTGTGAGCATTTTATCGGGAGGGGGGGGGGGCAACTTTTTTTAAGAATTTAGGTAATATAGTTGAACACGATTTTAACATTGGTCGAAATTACTACAGGTGGACAAGAGTCTTGATATCCAATTTTGATTAACTTCATGGTGCAAAAGTTAATCATTTACATATTTAATTACATTTTTAATCAAAAGTTAATTACATTTTTTGATAATATTTTATTAATGATGTAATATTAAAATTTTTGTTCTGGATATGTTTTAAAGTGATTTGTTATGACTTATAAAATCAAACAGAAATAAGGATAATTGAAATAAAAATTTGCATGCATTTTAAGATAGGTATCAGTGGAAAAAAAAAAAGGGTGTCAGGCCTGATTTTCTATTATCTAACCTTACTATGTTGCTATCTGCTAATAAAATTTGTAAAATAATGTTGGGGTTTTTTTTTTTCAAAAATAACCTATTAACATCCTGGGAAGCCTGACCTGCAAAGAATTCCCTTTATTCTCTCTTTTTGACATTGGGGTAACCAAATTAGATCGTTTCTTCCCTTTATGAAATTTTCTCTTATAAAATAGTATTTAATCAAAAATTATATGTTATTTTAATGTGAATTTTTAAGCAGTTTCATATTATATGACCAGATTTTGATTGCAAAAAAAAATGTTGACTAGAAATTTCTTTTCTCTATTTGTCTAAATTGGCTTCCAGAAATTTTTTTTCTTATAAGCATATTAAATGCTACATAAAATATCAGTATATCCTTTGAATAGTATTGTTTAACATTACTATTTTTAGTTGTTGAAAAGTCCAGAAAAAAATAAAAAATTTGCAAAGCACTGTATCTGGTCATATTGCAATTTTCTTTTGAATTTTTTTCCTTTGAAATTTTCTTTCCAAACATTTTTCCTTTGAAATTTTCTTTCTGAATTTTTTCTGTTGTACTTTTGGAAATCTTGTAATCTTCTTACAATATGAACTTTTGAGTTCATATTTAAACAGATGAGCTACTCATGAACTAGATGGCATCATAAGCTCTACAAGTTTTTCCTGATTTTGCCACTGCCTGCTGGGATTTCGACTTGGGTGCTATGGTTGTGTGGTTCTGTTGACATTCAAAGCTGATTGCTAACAAATAATCACATGACCCAAGCATCTACTTATAATGCTCTTTCTTAATAGCACATGTAAGAAAGCGTTTAGCATGGTCCCTTTTAATTCAAAGCACTATTTGAAATATTTGAATCAAATATTTAATGAATGATTAGACATGTTGTTTAATTTTAATATGACAATTAAGTATTTTGCTTGAGTCATGTGAAAAATTCTGCCTTATTCTCAGTATTTTAATCTGTTTCAGTAATGAACTAACCTGTGCATGATTTAATTAAAAGAACTTAATTAATATGAAAAGCATAAGCCTTACACCCTGCAACTTGCTGTAAATGTTTTATTAGTATTAAAATTAAATGCTAAAAGATGTTATTAGAGCACTTGCTTTATTAAAAAGAATTTTGCAACTTCATTACATGTTAACATGCAAAATTTTTCCTTATCCACTGTTTGTTTTGTTGTTTGCATATTCAATTCAAATACACTTTGTAATTTAAATTCTGTATTTGTTCCTGTTATTTTTCCAAGATGAAATTGTAAACGATCGCAAACACTTACGCCGAACCCCACAGCAGGCTGGTAGGGTCAGGAAGAACAATGTGGATCAAAATGATCAAAGATCAGCACCTTCACCTCCTTCATCTCCTGATTATGTTAATATAACAACACTGAATGAAAAGCTTTGCTCTCATCATACAAACAGAGTGGTACTTGGAATGCAACCTCCTGAAGACAACCATGAACATCATAAGTGTCACTACCCTTCATCACACTGTGAAAAATGTTCTGAAAAGACCTTGGATTCTATCACTTCAGAACAGCAGAATGATTATAAAAATAAAAAAGAGCAAAAAAACTCTTTAAATGAAGAAAGTAAGAATTCATTTCTACCCAAAGAATTTAAAGATGAATCTGTGCAAACATGTTTTCCATTTGATGATCCATACAATTCTGAAGAATTAAGGAGAAATTGGAAAATGTTAATGATAAGGCCACCATCTTCATATGATGATAATAGTATTGGTAAATATTCTGACAGTGGTTATGATACCTTACGTCCGGAATGTTCTTCACCTTGCAGGAGTCGAGTAGATTCTCCAACAGAATATAATTTTTCCCATCCTTCTCTGAATGATTTTGATTTTCAACTTGAACATGCTTCAGATAAAAATATTAAATCTTTTTCTTTGCCACTTACATGCTCATCTCATTACAAACAAAATGAATCTCCTTTTAAACATCCATATGAATGCACATCTCATGAGAATAATAAAGTATTGCAAGAAAAGTCTACCATCATTAGCCCTTTTCCAAATACTTTGCTTACTTATCAGTCTGAATTTTTACCAAAAATGACAACTGAAATGGATACTGAGAGCAAAAATATTGTTGAAGAAAAAAATAATTATACCATTTTAGATCAGACTGTAAATGAACATAAATTTGATAGTCAACAAAGGATAGAAAATAGTCTGCCAATTAGAGATTGCTCCGATATTTCTAATTACAATGTGTCAAAGTCGAGTTCACAATTAAAACATGATTTTCACATTCACAAGAATCTCTCAAAGCAAAGACTGGGTGTAAAGCGGTTAGAGGATCTTACTACAACAACAAATATTTATGCAAATGTATTTGTTTCTTCTGAAGAGATGTTTCAAACATTTCAACCTTTATTAGAGAAAAAAGAACAAGCCCAGGAAATCAGAATACAAGCAGTCAAAGTCGATCACATTTCTAAAAATGGCAGCAATCCCAACAGTAACACTAGCAAAAGTAAACGTGACACCACCACTCTAAACACTATCAACAATAACAATAATCAGAATTCCAATTTTGATGAGAATATGCTTATTAATAAAGGAGAAAATATCTCACTTGCTTCTCAGTTTAAAGATGAAGAACAGGTGGTTCTTAATGAATTAAACAAAATCAAAGAGGAAAATAGTGAAGAAATATCACATACCAATTCGAGTTCTATACAAAGTGCTATTAATCCTAATGAAGTAATAGTATGCTGTCATCATAAAGAAATACCTCCAAAAAATATTGTTCAAGAGAGAATAAAAATTTTTGAAGCTGTAAGCAATGACTATAGCAGAAAAATTGAAGGTTCATTAAAAAGAACCCTACCTTCTCATCAGTCACAGCAAAGTGATAGTGCTTTACATGTGAAACAGCTAGAAGCTAATGGAAACTTTATAAGTGATGATAGAAAATCCATATCCTCTAAACGGCATTTTCATAGTGACACTGAAGCAGAGATTTATAAAACAAAGACGGATGGTGAATTAGAGAACCCAAATGAACACTTGAAATTGTCAGGAAAAAATTCTCAGAAATCTTTAGCAATGCTAGTTGTCAGTTCATCAAAAATATCTCCGATTGGTACTGTTACTAATGAAGAAAATAATGCCACCCAAGCCACTAAATCAGATAACTCTAAAGATCTATCTAATTCATCTATAAGGATATGTGAACAAGAATCTGAACAATATTATATACCAATGGCTGGTGGTTTTAGATCATGGCTTTTAGATAAAGGTAAATCATCACTGGTAGTAGATTCTGAAGAAGCAGTTTATGTTCAAATGGATGATCATGGATTTCTTAGTCGTAGTAGTGAAAGCAAACACTTTGAGAGTCATAGCTTAACTTGTGTAGATCTTAAAGAAAATGAGGATCATATTTATGAAAAAACTGCTCTAATTCCTTCAGATGATTGCTATGAACTATCTCAGTGTGTTAATATGTACGAGCCCATTTATGCAGAATTGACTCATTCATCAAATGACTTGGATTGTGCAGATAGTGACGAATATTCATCTGTTGATAAACAAAGTGAAAATAACTTGGATCATTCTAAGAAAAAGAAATTTGAAAATTGCTCTTTAAAATCATGTGATTCATCCTTCAATGATTCCATCAATTTCCAACAATATTCTAATCACCAATATGAAAATATCATCCCTGATTTACTAACAAAAAACCAAAATAGGGATTCAGACATATTATCTAGTGCTTCAGATGCTGATGATGAAGCAAGTAAGGATTTCAATACTCCACGATTTAGCATGAGTGATTCTTTTCGTCCAGCTTCATATTATTTAAAAAGCAAAACTTATAAACAGCTGAAGCATCATCAAGATTCCTCTGATGAAGATTTGGAATCTCCACCCCCAATTCCTTTATCACCTCCGCCTTTAGATGATTTGGAAGCAGAATATTTAACACAAGATAAAGGTTTAAAATGGAAGAACAATCAACCAAATGAATCTAATTCATATTTTTCAACACTTGATGCTCCTTTAAGCGATGATCAAAAGCAAATGTCAAATATTCCCACAGTTTCATTGCCTTTAAATTGTCACTTAAACTATTCTTATTACAGAGTGTATGAAGATGATTGCCGGTATCCAGATTCATCTAATAAAGTGGGTACACATCCTATGGATGTTAAGAATGACATACCGCTTGAAAATAATCCCAGTGAAAAACAGCATGAATTATGCTTATTGACTAATAATTCAGCCATAAATGCTGTCTCATCAGAGATTGAAAGGAATGACTCACAATATAATGAAAAAATTGGAGAGGTAACAATAGCTGCATTTGATAGGAAAACCAAAAAAGCCGAAATTTTAAAACATGATATGCCTGAAGAAGTTCTTAAATGTGAGCATTCAAGTCCTTATGCTTTCTTCGCAGGTGCCAGTGCTCCATATTACTATTCTGACTTATTTAAAGATGTTATTGGTCAGGAAAACCAATCATCTTTTTCTGAATGGAATCCTCAAGATCCTTTGAAATGTAGACATTTATTAAACAATACCCGGGCTATAAGTCCTTCATCTACTAAACGTGATGATGTTGGCCGTAAAGTGAATAAGATTCAATCCCCTAGTTGCCTTCAAGAATCCTTACATAGTAATACTACTAATGTTCAGAAATGTAGTGATCTTATTAATTCAAGAAAAAAAGTTGTAGAAGAACTTACAAAGTCTATTGAAATGTTGAAAGTTGAAAAATTAGGTGATATTGGTAAGAACACTTATGAAGCAGATACTTTAAAAGCACAACAATGTCGGTCACATAATGTAGTTCCTAACAAAAGTGATAAACGAAATATATATCCACTGGGATTAAGAGATAAAGATTCCTTTGAAGGAATAGAACTTTATTCACCATGCCAAAGACGTTCAAGATCATTAGAAGGCTTACTAAATTCGGATTTGGAATTCTGGAATCATCCATTAAGTAGTACACCTGTTCAGTCTATTGTTATTGGTCATGCTTCATCATCTGAGAATCTGTTAGTGAATGAAAGAAGTAGAAATGTCAACAATTCTCACATATTGTCAATTACTCAGAGATCTCCCCGTAACTCTTTTTTAGGACAAAGAAACGGGGGATCTTCTGGAAATGGTGGAATAACTCCAGCTGAAAATTGCTGTAAATTTGCAAATAACATAAGTGAAGAAAATCGGCGTCTTAGCAGATCTCTAGATGAGTTAGATTGCACTCATCATATTAAGCCAAATGATCCAGCTAACAGGAAGCTACAGGAACGTGATCTAATCGATCGAGAAAAGTTACGTCAATGGGATATGATGTCTTCTGCTCCTTTTCCATGTGTTCAAACAAAGCATTCACAAACAAGAATTCCAAATGCTCATATACCGAATTCAAATAAATTACCTGACAAGTTTTCAAATAAAAAAACAAACCCTTCCTCGTGTACAAACTATTCACAAGTATTTGATCAAATGGAAAATGTAGAGACAATAACAAGAAAATCCAAAAAATTTCCTGTATGTGATCCAAGTATGCTCAATTACCCTTTAAGCACTTATTTAGATAACTCAAGCAAACTATGTAGTGTAGTTTTAAACACAGTCACTGATTCATCATCTCTTATGGATTCTGATTTGGTAACACTTAACCATGCTTATAAAGACTTTAGTGAGAATGAATCTGATCTGTTAAATGATATAAAAGGAGATATTTATTGGTCCAAAACAAAGATGAGCATCTCACCTTGTACAAAAATCCATCATAATGAAAATTCAGATTCAACAGAGCAGGAACCAGTCAAAGTTGGTGGTGGCCCCCGGTTATTCACTGAGGATGCTTTCCAAGGTTACCCCTTTGTCAACTCGAGAACTAATCCCCATGCTAGTTCTTCCTACTAATCATATTTTTCTTATTAATTTTTTTTATTTTATTTTTTAGTTCTTCACTAAAATTTTCTTTGGTATAAGTTGGTTTAAGTAATTTTTTTTTTTCTTTATGGGCTTTTTGGTAAACAAATCTTTTCATAATTTTAATTTCGCTGAAAATTGACTATCACTAATTATACTAATTGAATGTAATCCATCCGCTTGGAATCATAGAATCGGGCTCGGGATCTTTGAAAGGACAGTTTAATTCACGTACACAACCCCAACATCATTCTAAAGATGTTCTTAGGGAGGAGCCCATGTCATCTGAAGCAGAATTTCAGAAACATGATGTAAGTAACTGTTCAATACATAAAATATAAATATAATTTAAGATTTTTTTTTTATTTTTAAATAGGAGAAGGTATTTAAAAAATTTTTGTATCTCAATATTTATTTAAATTTTTAAATAAAATTAGGAAATTATAAAATTTAAATTATTAAAAAAAAATAAATTTTATGGTGCTATCACATTTGTGTTTTAGTTTTAGATAATTTTATAAATATTATTTCTATTGTACCAAGTGGTCATAACTAACAAGGGAATCCCTCGAACATGTATGTCACAGATTTCTACCATGTACTCACCTGAAGCTACTATAGATGCTTGCAAATTAAGAGAGTGCGAAATTTTGTTTCTTTCAAAGTGAACTGCGAAAAAGAAAAAAATTTGAGCACACATAGCCATACAAGGACTCCATTGTTAAAGCGGATAGGCTATGTGGGATTCCCTTGTAAGTAAGCGGGTCCCCACATTTAACAGAATTGTATGGAAGGTGGTCACTTTTTTGGGGGGGCGGGCGGGGGGCTGCAGCATACAGCACTGGGTTTTGGGCTTCTAGATCACTCTTTCTACATAATATGAAAAAGAATGCTTTAATAAGGGCCACATGGTACATTTTACATATATGATTGATAACTGTTTTTTATTTTTCTTTATTTTGAAAGATCCGTGGACTGAAGTTAACTAAATATCACTTACCAGATAATTATAACAGTAATAGCATACGAATGAATATTTCAGCTGGAGATCTTCTTGGAAAAACAGTAAGATTTGATTTCTTTCAAGTTTCTACTTAACTATAAAAGAAGTTGGTGAGGCATATATAGTGGAACCTCGATATAAGGATACCTTATTAAAGGATAATCCACTTATAAGGAGACAGAATGTACAGTCCCACTTTTCTTTAGTTGATTTCAATGCATTTTAAGTCTGCTTAAGAGGATAGTGGATAAAAGGATAATCCACTTATATGGATATGCTGTGCTAAAATTTGTGTAAACTCCTGTTAAATGGATAAAATAACTCAAAACGCATTGTGATGTCATTGGCAGACACATTCTCTCTACTGTTTCTGGTGATTGGCAGACATATTCTGTGTAATATGTAAACTCTGCATGTAATAGTCACTTTATTATCTCCCTCTAAGTCAATAGGCATTTGTAACACGAATTATATAAACTCCGTAAAGAGTCATTCGGAATTCAGTACACTTCACTGTACGATTGTCAATTGTCATTCGGAATTTTTCCTTCTGCAAAGAAACCCAGCTTTCGCAGTAAAAGTAAGTGACCGGTTTTTGTATACAGTATTGCACTTTTTTTTTTAATCTGTTATTGATTGTTTAATTTTTTAACACAAATTTTCTCTTAAAAATCACATTTAGGTTGCATTAACGTGACATGTTCTCTGGAAAATGTAACCTTATCTCTATCTGAATGTGTTGAAGTTCAGATAGAGATAATTATCGAAGTCCTTATGTTGTCGGATTGTAATGAAACTCAAGCAAGCATATTGATAAGACTTAAAGGATCCGTGTACTAGCATTGCTGAATACAGTGACATAAATAAGGTCTAAAAGCGATACAGATACTAATGCGTTTATTGCTGATGCATTTCAATTTACACCATTTTCACGAAATAAGTGAAGTAACATAAGTGAAGTAAATTTACAGAAGTAACAAGTGTGAAATACAATGTCATCAAAATATATACACAACAAGATTGTATAGGACCACCAATCAGAGTATGGGAGCCACTGACTGGTGATTTACAAAGTCAGAATTGCAACTGGAGGTAATTGATTGGTGTATTACAAAGTCAAAAAATATGACCGAGACGTGGACCAAGTAGAGGGCTCTATTTCCAGTTTGAGTTAACGGGAAAATCAATTATGAAGTCAATGATAGTGTCTATCGAAAGAAACTCGGTTATTTAATAATTTTTCATTATTGAGTCGACGATGTTTTCTGATTTCTTTTTCTTCTTGTTTGGCGATTCTCTCAGCACTTTTACCAATCCATATATTCCTCTATTTGAAGCATCCTATGTTTATTAGAGACCAGATGTTCAGCATAGGCCGATTTCTTGTCCTTATTTAACCAAGAACTTCTATGTTCTTGGTATCTAATAACAAATGAACATTTTGTAGAACCAATATAATAAGCTCACAATCAGGGCATTCAAGTTTATATACTCTACATAGTTTAAAAACGTTCTCTTCACGGGTCTTCTTCTTAGGGTTGAGAACGAACCTACTGTTGTCCATGGTTCTATAGGCTATTCCCAAACCTTGTTCTTGTAAAATGTTGGTGATCTTCCTGATGTTCGGGTTGGTATAAGTAAAAGTAATATACTCCATATTGGGTTTTGTTCCATCGTTATATTGTTGTCTTAGGTTTGTCTTAACATTCCTGAGGAACAAACTCTTATATGTTTAGGAAATCCGTTGAGTTTCGCTAGTTCAAATGTAGTCGCAATTTCACTCTTTTTAGCCTACCATCATCACACCTCAGGGATTTCAAAATATTCTTCATTGAAACCGAAATAATTCTGTTGTTGTAACAACTGTAGTAGGATACGTGTGTAGAATCTTTCTGTTGGGTTTAAATGCATTTCCTCTAATTTCTCATCAATAATGGAAAGGGAATATTTTTATAAAGGTTCACTGTATCTAGCAAAATTAACATCATATGTTCATTGAAGACAAAATCTTTTAACTTGTCAATCATCTCTAATGAATTCTTAACCACGTAGTTGTTTTCAGAAATTTGCACTTCAGAAATTCAGTGACCTGTTTAGCGATTTGAAAAAATGATGCATTACGACAATTAACCATCAGTCTGATTGGATATCCTTTTTTATGCACCTTAATTAGGGCTCTTAGTTTTGGTGGTTGGGGGTCATTTGGTTTCATGTTGATGGAAACAGATTTGTAGTAATCAACCCAAATTTTTAATGGTATTTTTAGCACTGGTAGTGAATTTTTAGCACTTTATAAACCACCATTCAGTGGCTCCCATACCCTGACTGGTGGTCCTATCACTCTTGTTGTGTATGTATTTCGATGACATTATATTTCACACTTGTTATTTCTTTAAATGCCCATGAAAATGGTGTAAACTGAAACGCGTCGGCAATAAACGCATTAGTATCCGTATCGCTTTTAGACCTTTATTTATTTCAAAGCATTTTGACCTCTCTAGAAAAAATATTGTCCTATCAGCTATTCAGATTATTTTCCAGTCTGTAAAAATATAATTTCTTTCTCTTCATTTTAATTTTTATATATCCCAATTTTATACTGTTAAAGTAAATATTAGACACTGTTCAAATCAATTAGTGTTGATTACTGTATTTTTTTAAACGAAAATCCCTACTGTGGATAAAGGGACACTCTGCTTAAATGGCTATATCTTTCAGCCCCGAGGATATCCTTATAGCGAGGTTCGACTGTAATTGAATCAATGAGATGAATAATAGTTATTAGCCATTTTCAGAAAACCCCATGAATGTTAAAAGTATAGATGTACATGTTGAGATAAAAAAAATAATAGACCTTTTAGACCTTTCATGTAGACCATCATTTGGACAAAATAACATCTGTCCTGGACTTCTATCATTTTTCCAGCAATCTGGTTGTTATGTCTTATTTATTCAGGCTATAAAAAAACGTTTACACTTTAAATTAGTAGCAACTCAGTTTCTGCTCTATTTTGCCAAAATTATGATTGCTTTTTAGATTAAAAGGTGAAGTGTGAATGCATCATGTTGACATTTTACTGCGTTTTTATTTTATTTTTTTATTTCTTATATCATAGTGCTTCAACCGCTTTCTTTAAATTCTCATCTTTTTTAATTCTTTTTATTTGGATTGCATGGTGCTTCTCGGACTAATGAATTCAGTTAATTGTTTATGTTATTCTGCTTCATTGTTTGTTATTTCAAATATATCGTTCTGTAATTTATTTATTTTCTTTTTAGCACGAAGAACTCATATTATTATTAATTCAACTACGGAGAACTCAAGCAAGATTGCAAAAAGCTATCGACACATGCAGACTAGAATTGGAAGGAGAGAGAAAACTTATGCACATGTAAAGATTTATTTTTTTTTAATTTTCTATAACTAGAAATTTTGGTTTTATTTTTTCAAATGTTTAAGTTAATAATGATATTGACAGAATTAACAGTTCATATTAAAAAACATTATTTTAACTAGCTAATTCTGGCTGGATTGACTGGAAACGATGATAGCCTCATCAATTACATTATATACTTACTACCAGCTGTTAATAGATTTAAATATTTTAAATGCACTCACTGAAGTTTAATTATCATATTCCCTTAAAAAACAAATTGTTGATACTGCTTTTAAAATTATTGAATAATTTTTTGCTCCTTTGTAAATCTTAAGCATAATAAATGGCTTATTAGTAAATTATTTTGAACATTAATTGAAGCATTATATTTGATCATTACTACATGACAGAATAAATTATACATCTGTATATATGACACGTTTTCAGAAAGTAAGTTCCGTTCTGCAATAAAAACAAAACTACTATGTATATTTTCAAAATTTTTTCTTTATTAGATTCTATATACCTTTTAGTTTCCAAGTTAATTTAAACAGTTGTCATACGATTATCTTCTTCCCATTGCTGATAAGATTGAATTTTGCAACATGATAATGTTTTTATACAGTGTGCACTCAACTTTGAGCTGGTTACAAGTACACAACGTGAATGTCTTGGAATGCCCAGCAAGATCTCCGGATCTAAATCCCTTTGAGCAAGAGATGTTCATGCCCACCAGAAACAGTTTAGTAGCTGTGTAGAACTAAAAAAAAGCAAATCATTGGCAGTTGGTATAACATAGATCTTACAGTCATTCATACATTAATTATAAATATGCCGAATCATGTTTTTTATGTGATTAAATCTAACGGTAGTCCAGTAAAGTATTAAAAAATATTAAATATCATCAATATTCAAATTTTCTGAAAATATTTTTTGTTTATTTTTATTTATGGGACAGAAATTTTGTCTGTCTTTAAGAAAAATCAATAAAATTTTACAGAATTTCTACATAAAATCAAACGACATTTTCATGGGATGATTAAAAAAATGTTATAGCTTTGATAAAACATTGATTAAGCAAATTATAAATTAATAAATTTTTCTGATTGATTACTTAGAATATTTGCTTTTGGGATGCACTGTAAAAAATTTATTTTTCATACATAGTGCTCATTCTGAAATACTCAGAATGAGCGCTAATGCTCTTGCTCTTGCTCAAGACCATTGTTGAATACAAGTTCCATATTACTGAATTTGTACTCAACAATGGTTTGAGCAAGAGCAAGAGCATTAGCACTCATTCTGAGTATAGACCATACTCTGTTTAGCGAAAGAGTTCCGGGTGTGTCCGCATTGGCCAATCAGAACGAACTTGCTGCTGATCGCCAATGAGTTCGAAATTTTTTTTCTCCTTGATCAAAAAAACCTACCATCTGAATAAGCTTTTATTTATATTTTCACATGGAAGCAAGGAAATGTATTTATTGTCCTCGAAGTGAAAGATTGAAGAGGACACCATCTAAAATACTGTAGAGAAAGTGTTAATAAATATAGTAACGTTTGTTCAATACTGTATATATGGCTGTTAATTATTTACGTAAGCTTTAAAAGTATTGGAAAGAGTGCACCAATCAAGAGCTTGACATTGATTATAAGTAATAGTGCACCAATTATCCTTCAGCTAACTGACTGGAAAACACCAGTGCCAACAATGACAAGAGCATATAATGACAACAATGTAAATTCTTGCTTTCCTCACTGTTCTCACTATCAGGACATTCCAACGAATAAGCTCTTGTCACTGATTGGCAGTGCGCTCTTTTGTTGAACAGAGTATAAGTATAAGCAATAAAATCAAAATTTCTTTTTATTATAAAAATAATATATCACATATAGAATTATTTCCCTTTTTTTTTCTCTCTCTCAGAGATTCAAAGAATCGGGAAATGCATTCACGTAAAGTTCAAGAACTAACTATTCAATTAGAAGAATATACAAAGCAGGTAAAAAAAGGAAAGCACTTTATAAAGCTTCTCCGTGTTGAATGGGGTTTTCTTTTACCTTTTTCTTTTTTTTTTTTTACTTTTTCATAATTCTTTTATTTCACGTTTCAAAACTATTGTTAAATTAAAAGAAAACCTGATTTAATTTTTTTTTCTTTTTATAATTTGATTTACTTCAAGTATATTTTATATATTTTCTTATTTTTTTCAGTTTGATTTAATTCATTTTTATGCATGATTTTTTTTTTTTTTTTTTATTTCAACATTTGTTTCATTATTGGTTTAGCTTGAAATGAGCAAACCATTAGTCAACCTAGTAGACAACATGGTTAAGTTAGGCAGTTTGTACGGGGGTTCAGAGCGTATTCACTCTTCTCAATATCATTTGAGTCAACAATCTCCTGAACAATATGCTCCACCTAAAACGATGATAGAGTTCACACGGCAGCTGCAAGAACAGCGCCATGTACAGGAAACTCTCATGGAATGGAACCAACTTGTACCTGATCAAAGGAATCTCCAGGTAGACACATTAAATCTTAAAAAGAGTTATATTTAACAATTTAAATTAATTTAACATAAAGTCACATAATTTCATGCTTGAACAAAACCTTAGACAATAAAATTAGCTTTTGTAAAGAAATGAACTTGGAACAAATTTGCAATTTGCTGTGCACATACTTATTGAGTTTATAAACACAACATATATTTATAAAACTTTTTAAAATATTATTACTTATGTTAACATTAATTATTAGTGCATAAAAGTTGTTCTATAGCATGACGATAAATTATTAAAACTTTTTTTACCTATCAACATCCTACTCAGGATTTTATTTCGGGGGGGGGGGGGGGGGGGGGCGATGCTGCAGCATTTTCCTATATCTTTAAAGAGAGATTTTTTTTTTTTTTTTCTACTCAGCATAGAGTATTTTTAACTTCTTTTGTTTAACTAGAAATGAAAATTTTCTTGTAATGCATTCTCTATTATATAGCTTGATATAGCCAAGGCCAATAACTACTTAATTGCATAAAATTAATACTAGAAAGTTACTTCTGTACTATATTAATTATTTTGCAAATTTATTTATTTTTGGGACTGCATAAATTTCTGAGTTACACTTTATTTCTTAATGATATTAGAAACTCTGGATTCATGAAATATAGCTGCTGTAGCCTAAATAGGTGTTAATTAGCATAAAAAGCAGTTTAAAGCTTCTAATGCAAATCACCAATAATACTGTTTAACAGTATCAGCGGTTTGGGCTATAAAGGCAAGCCGACATATATGAGACCTTCTGATGGCCAGCTCTGCTCATCATTGCTACTTGTGAACTTGTTTTATGTTCTCGAGTCCTTGCAGAGGAGGGTTTTCAATTGTGCTGAATAAAATGTCATGTTTCCATTCAGTTTTGTCTTTTTTAATGTATTTATCCGTCATTTGTAACTACTTTATATTGCAAAGTGCCACATTTCTCCCTATCAGTGACTTCTGTAACATTTCGCTGAAATTTAGTAGATTGTGCTATCTGGACTCCAAATTGTACCAGTTAATAATTCAATTATCCTGTATAAGTAAATGACCCATATAATCAAAAATTTATATTAGTATTAATTTGAAAAAGGAAAAGAACCTATTAATAATTTCCAATTATAATACTGTTTTGGCATTTAAAGGCATAGCCTCTTTCAATATTTTATGTTTCTGAAATATTCTGTGAAAAGCATGTCTATTATTTGCTGCAGAACAAAATGAACTGTAAAAAGCTACCGTAAATGTTAAAAGTAACATTATTTAACATTAAAATTTGCAATTCCATTAATTAAATTTGAATGTTAAAAAATAATTAACTTAAAAAGTAAATGTGGTTGAAACTAATAATGTTTTATTAGTATTTTTGAACCTGTTATGAAAATTGTAGAAATCACTTGTTTTGAAAGACCTTGCAACATATTCTTATCAAATTCATTCTTTGGAAAGTAAATGATCAATCATCTGGACTAAAACCTGAAAAATTATTAATTTGTGATGCTTGTAAAATTGTTCTATTCTTGTCTATATTTTACTCCTCTCCCTCCTTTTAACATAATAAAATTTTATAAAATAATTTTACTTTAATTTGTCTCCTTCACAACTGTGATTTCAAAGTTACGTAATTGTTCTTTTTCTTACACATGATATAGGAATTTGGTTGAAAATGGAAAACTTACTTATAAATTTAAATCTACCTTAAAAATTAAATATAATCGGGATTTATAAATTACAATATTACTATGTAAATTTCAAATTTTAAGCTTCTACCTTTATTCAATCCTGATTTTTTTTTTTCTCATTTGCATAACTTTTATCATTTTCCTTTTTTTTCAACATCTCAAAATTATTGACCAACATGTATTTGGACAACAATTACAGTAAATTATGCAAAACCACGTTTTTACTTGAGACCTGGACCTATTTTACACCTATCCGATATCTTAAGAAGGCTTTTATTTATAGTCCCCTTATATGGGCAATTAGTTATATGTAATACACAAATTTTCATTTATCAATGCAGCTTGGATGTTATGAAAAAGCTTGAACTTGGTTGACGTGCTCCCAGTGCTTTCAAACTGCACTGGACTAAATTATTTTAGATCCTGAGCAGATTCATATGTGATGCTCCTTAAGCATAAATCCAGGCATAGCTTAGTGCCCCAAGTTTTGTGCTACGAGTGAGTGTCCAGTCAGTCCACCCCTTAATTCCACACTGTTTCCAAAAGATAAAAATAACAGAAACAATTGTTTATTTTTTATCATAAAAAATCTACCCATTTTTGTAAATGTTTTGATTATCTGTTTGTAAATGTTTTGATAGTCTGTTTGTATTTACAAATAGATGTGTAACTGTAGAATGATGCATGAACAAAGAGGCTTATTTTATTTAATTTTATAATGACATATTTTAATCAATATTCATGCACATTTTCTAACTTTGATTATTTGTGTATGGCCTGCAACTAATGCAGTTAATAAAGTTTGTATTTAAAGGGTTTGACTCGAGTTCATGAAATTATGATGCTGTATTTGCATCTTGGAAATATGGTAGATGAAAATGGGTAATGAGTGAATTTTCAATCTCATAATATCATACTATGCTGATAAATATGGACAATTTTAATACACTGTGAGCCAAAAGTGTCTAGACACCCCTTGTTGTAGAATCAGAAACTCTTGAGGTACATATTAATAGATTATCGCCCCACATTTTGCATCAATCACAGCTGGACACATCTGGAAAAACTTTCCACCTGATTTTGATAGATGGTCACAGGAATTGCCTTCCGGGTATCCATGAGAGCTACAGTGAGTCCAGCTACAGAAGATGTACAATTTGGCTGGGCACATAATCTGCATTCCAATTTATCCCAAACGTATTCAATAGGGTTTAGATTGGAGCTCTGTAAAGACCAGTTCAGTTTTTGAATACCCATGTCATCAAACCATGGCTGTACAATTTGTAGACCACCAGTTGTCTTGTTGGAACAGAAGTGGACCTTTCCTGAATGCCAGGGAGTTGGAGTGCAGCATTGTCCAGAATGCCAATATACTTTGCAGAGTTAATTTTTCAGTCATAGGAACTAATAGATCCAAACTGGGTGTATGAAAACACCCCTACATACCATACCTCCACCACTGTCAAATTGGCACAGTGTACTCGAAAATGAAGCATTCACCAGGCATCTGCCAAACCCAGACACATCCATTGTACTGCCAGATTGTGAAGCAAGATTCATAAGCATGTGTTTCCACTGTTTGATAGTCCAGTAGTTAGCATTGATGTCTGTGATAATCAGTTTGTGAGCAATTGCTCATCCGGACACTCATGTTTCTTAGCTGTCAATGAACAGTCCTGTTGCTAGTGACAATACTCGATGCATTTTAAAGCAAGTGATCGCTGCCACAGGGGATATGAAATATTTCCTCATACCCTCTTCAGAGTTCAACAGCTTTTAATCAGTTAGTTTCTTCGGCCTCCACTTCATCCTGCTATACTCTCTCTTTCTTGACGTTTCCATTTTACAACATCATTTACAGATGACTCCAGCACTCCTTGACTCAAGGCGGGTATTTCAAAGCCGATTTTCCATAATGGTAGCATCCGATTTCATGTCAAGTTCGAAATCAGTGAGCTCTGACAATTTACTCGTTATCTGTTCTGATGCATGTATATGAGCTCCCAATTCTCCACCAATACTTTTATATCATTCAATTTACATATCAGACTGTGTGAACAGCAAGATCTACTTCTTCAGAAGGGGGTCTGGATACTTTTGGACATATACTGTATGAAGGCATTTTTTTTTATGACCAATGGAAAAAAAAATATATTTCTGATGCTCTTCTGCATAATCAAATTTTGTTTAATTGAATTTTCTTCCTTGAAGTAATGCATTCTGTATACAATCAATCAAAAATTTTTCTAGGTAAGGGAATGTGCATATACTGTAAGGAATAATGCTTAACAATTTTTAATATAGATAATCAGCATTTAATTGATTGATAAAGTAAGGTCTCTGACTGTGTGGTATTGCCACTAGTTGGATCCAAGAAATGATTAGCACATGAGTTCAGTTACCATGTAGTGCACACGAGTTTAGTTTCACTGTTTCATGTTGTTGATAATGTTTTTCATTAGTAATGAGTGCTATCTATATTAAGTATAAAGTAGCGGTCAGTAATGGAGTTTTTTACACTAGAAAGTTGCTTGCCAATGAATAATCAAAGAAGACATTAATAAATGAAAACTAGTGATAATGGTCCTAGCACATGGTCAGGGCCGGATTTTCCAATAGGCTAACTAGGCTTCAGCCTAGGGCCTCAAGATCAAAAGGGGCCTACACTCAAGATCAAGTGTGTGTATTAAGTGGAATAGCCTAAGGCCTCTTTTCATCTAAATCCGCCACATGGTAATGATATTATTGGAAAAAATGGAAGGAAAAAAATAATCACAAACATATGTGAAAAATATGCCAGTGGGTTCAATATGCCAAAAGCTGTGTAAAGGTGGGCTGAATCCTAAAATTTACATTTGTTCCACACCCTCCTTACAAGATTTGCTATCTTTTGACTTCTGGTTGTTCCCAGAGTTAAGAGATGTTGAAAAATGGAAATTTTTCATCTGATAACTGAAGTTGAAGTTGTGCTCAAATGGATCAAAAGAAAACTGTAAAATTTCTTCAAGAACAAGAATGAAAAAAATGGATATCGTATTTGGAAAAATGTAAATTATGACCGAGTTGAAAAATAAGGTTGTAACGTGTTTCAGTTATTTATTTCTTGTTGGTTGTCAGTTTCATTATTTTATTTTGTCAGAAACTTATTTACAATAGAAATCTTACTTATCAATCAATCCTTGTGTGATTTGCCCAAACATTAATTTCATTATGTGAAGTTCCAAACTTAATTACTGTTAGTTTGTCCTGATTTTTAATGCTTTATCATTTTAAACAGGAACAATTTTAAATCATAATTTCAGATTTATTGAAAATTCATAAATAAATTGTTTGTTCATTGCAGAACAAATTACAACATCTTTATCAATTGGACAGAGCTCTGCAGGAAGAATCAGCAATGCTTTCAAACTTACAACAGGATAAGGTATAGCTGATGATAAGTATGCAAAAACAATTTGTAAATACATGTAGTATGTGGGGACAAACTTCTAGAGGCAAGTCCCTTCACTAAAAGAAATAAAATTAGTCCTAATGAAGGAAGACAAACAACCTCTTGTCCACATAAGAATTTATAAAGTATTTGAATGTACATTTCAACCACACCGTGTGCTCAAAATGTACATTCAAAGAGTTTATAAATTGCTATGTGGACAAGAGGTTGTTTGTCTTCCTTCATTGTATTATATCCACAGTTTCTTGGTTGTTATTAAAAATAGTCCTGTAAATGTATAAAAATGCTTATTTTTTGAGATAGATCGCATAGCAATATTATATGCACCATGTCAGTCATCATTCCTAACTGTTGAATAGTAATAATAACATAAATAAAATTAAATTATTTCTTGAGTTGCTTACACATATTATACAATACTGTATTTTTATACCATAATCGATAAGTAACAATTTGAAATATATGTGTGCCATAGAGGCCTGATACAAAAAATGTTATACTGTTACTATAAAAATTGATAAGGAACAATAATGTTTGTAATCGTTTGAATGCAAAATTTTCATTAAACAGTTCATGGAAAGAATTGACAGATTTTGTTCGTTTTTCTTGCAGCCAAGAACATATGTGTAAAAAAGATCACACCAATAGGTAAAATAGCATAGGAGGAGATAGCAAAAAATATGTGCACATGCACATTTCCGACTTCAAAATTAATACACCGTGTTTCAAAATGATTTGAACCATTTCAGTTGGGGGGAGGCCGTGGCCTGGTGGGCTTTCACTGAACACAACTTCTGTGAAGTTAAGCTACATCAGGCACGGCTCATCACTGGATGGGTGACCATCCGTGATAGCCAATCTTTAACCCCCTGCCTACTGTGACAATCATACAGTGTGAAATGTGATAAGTAACTGAGTTAATTTATTCTGGGCCCGCGCGTTTAATTTAGTGACTGAGTTGATTTTAAAATTCTCTCATTGCAACTTTCTGATTTGTTTTTAATCGTTCTTTATCATAATGCTCATTTTATTATTCTGTATCTACTGACACCTTAAATTTTGCTTTTAATAAATCTTCGTTTGTTTTTTCGTAATTGAGTATACCTTTTTTGAGGTTGTTTGTCTAGAAAGAGGGGAGGGAGTGGATCCCGTAAATTAATTGATATTGGAATTTTTAATTTTACTGTCCCTTCTTGGATTGAGTCTTATATTAAACTGCATAGAAAGGGGGGGGGGGGGTTAACTGAATTTCGTAATGGGGGGTGTTTGGCTTAAGAAAGGAGAATTCATTTATAAATTGGGGGATTCTTCGGAAGCGTTGATGTGCAAAGCAGGTAAGTTAAGTAGTGATTTAAGTGATTAGAGCCACTATGCGATCAGCGAGCCAATTTTGAGTAAATCAAGGAATAGCCCGGGGTTACAATTCGATAGATAGTCAATCGCTGGTAATGTTGTATTCCTCATTGAATGTGTTATAATTGTTCAGCTCATTTTAATGGCTTCACCTCAGCCTTTTTTTTTTTTTCTTAGTGCCTCGTACTTTGCCATGTTGAAACTTGTTGAAATGACATTCTTGGTTATTAATATGAAACTTTAATTCAGACCATTCCAACTTAACTGTCCATTGATAGTTAAAATCATATGATGATTTAAAGACTTGTGTTGCATTCAGGATACCATAGAATATAGTTTTCTTTTAATTGAGACTGTAATTTTTTGTTGATCTAATTCAAGTTAAACTTTATGCTGCATTTGTTCTGAATAGCAATGTCTTGTGTACTTTTTGCATCTACATTGAAATCTTGCAGTTTCCTGTAAATTTTGGCTGACAGTCATATTTTGCATATCCAAATAACATACACTATACTCTGTCCAGCGAAAGATAAACTGGATGTGCCTAATTAAATTTCCAATTTCATTTGGTAGACATTGTTAAACCTTGCAAGAATGTCTAACAATTGAAATAGAAAATTTAACTGGATATGCCATGTTATCTTTCATTGGGCAGAGTATGGTATCTAATTATCATTATAATATTTCCATCTCTGCAAGCATTATACATTTAAACATTTACAATTCTGTTACTTTGCATTTATCATAAAGTGGAACAATATTTTATAAGTCCTTTTTAAAATACTATATTATTGAATTTGCATATTTTATGTGAAGTTTATTGGTCTGAAATTAAAATGGTGCTCTAATATATTTCATTGAGTATGTAGGTTTTGTATTGTAGAGCATTTTACATTGCTAACTTTCCTTAATTAAAGTTCAATAAAATGTAAAGAGAAACATTAGTAGATTTTTGTTGTATTTTTTAAAGAACGTGGTTTGGATTCCATGGAACATCAGTGGGTTCCTGTAAAAGATTTGTTTTTAGCTTTAGTATGAGCACTATAAATGTAATACTGAAACATCCCTCAGTCTATATTACTTCTGATAATTGGGACTCGCAGTACTAAAAATCTTCTTAATGAAAATTTATTGCAAAATTCAACTTCAAAAAGGTAAGATTAAATTACCTTATGTGATAGGGAAGCGTCTATTGGCAAGGCTAGAAGAGAGGGATTCTAATATAATTTTTGTTTTAGCCTGTATAAAAGGATTATTGTATCACGGTAAATTTTAGTTCAGAAACCAAATGCTTTCCTTTGATTTACCTTTGAAAGTTGCCCTAACGGATATGCAGGTTTGAAAATCAAATAATTTTTTTGCTATAAATTTTAGGAAATGTTAGAACGTGCTCTGACAGGAATTCAAGCTAAAGCAATTGAAAATCAAGAAAATCTTTTGGAACAGGAGCGTCTACAAAAACAGCAACATCTTGTAGAAAGAGAGCTGGGGAAGGTTCAAATACAACTTATCAACACAACAAAAGTAATTTTTAAATCAAAATAGTTATAAATTTTAATTAAAAATTTGTTTCTACAATAATCAGGTATATCAATTCTTACAATTTTTTGCAAATCTGCAGTATGAATTTCAGTTCTCACAAGGGAACTACACGAACATGTATCTCATAGATTCCCACCAAATTGAAATATGTTACTCATCTAAAGCTTGCAAAATAAGAAAATGCTAAATTTTGTTTCTTTCAAAATAAACTGAGAAAACAAAAAATTTGAGCACATACAGCCATATAATGACTCCATTGTTAAAGTGGTCTGTATGTGTATTATTGCACTCTCAACTTCTTTCTTCCACTGCTCAACAATATGCACGAATCCACTTCACCTGAAAGAATGCTATTGCTTTCAAGGTATGCTTACGCGCAAAAAAAAAAGTGCTCGTACAAGTACGTGTATGTCCCTTGTCAGTATAAACACATAAATTGGTACCAATAATATGTATTTTGATAGATATTTTGTATACTTTTCTCTCATGTTTGTAAAATTTAATCAGGAATGCATGAAGGGGGTTTAATATTTTACAAGGAAAAAATATTCTCTCTTGTGCAAAATTATTCTCTCAGAAGCAAAAAATATAAGCTATGGGAGCTTACATTTTATATTTACTCTTTTGGATTAAAACATCATATATATTTTGTACAGCCAAAATTCAAACGTTACTAGTTTCTTAACTTATAGTAAGAAATGTCCCTTGTAAGAAGTTTAATTTAGTCAGTGATATGGCTATAATCGAGAGCTGCCATTTTTAATGTGAATTATTGCAATTTTCATGATTCCAGTTTACAGATAGCTCAAGTCTCGTTGGATGATGAAGCATAAAAAAATGACCTTATTGCAAAATCAGGCTTAGTCAGAAGTTTAGAAACAAAAGGAAGTGCTTTTTTTGGTGGGGTTTTAGCAACTGTTACCAAAATCATAGCAGAGGACCCTTCCTGTGGTTATCCACCGTTTTTGCTTTATCATCAACACTTTCTGTTTCTTTAAATTTTGCAAGCCAGTTTGTGACAAGTGGTCATGGAGGATGCTGACAATTGAAATTATCTGTAACTGTTGGTAGCTGCTACTTTCAGCATGTTAAATGATGTTGGTACACTCTGTGCCATCTTATCTTACCATAAACTGACAAAGAGAAAAATAATTTTTCATGTTTTTTAGCTTTTAACTTACACATATGGCTGTATTCACCATCTCGGGTTAAAAATGCGAGTTAGGCAACTCGGATTTTTAAGCCTTAACATGTGACTCTTGTTATCCAATAGAGAAACATTCAAATACCATTTCTTGCCCTAATTGTAACCCTAATCATAACTCTCAGATTAACCCAAGTTGGTGAAAATGGTCATTTGTGTAATAAAGATTTGATTTTTGGGTTTCTTGTGAATAAAAAATAAAATATCCAATGTGGAAGAAATTCGAGTTGGAAACATCAAAATATTTCATGTACATGTAATTATTATTATTTTTTTTTTTTAACATTCTCATGCCATGAAAATAGTTCTACTAATCCACTTTATGCATAAAATACAGTCAAAATAATACTCAATTCTAATAAGAGCAACTTTTAGGTTAAAATATTTTTTGATAAATATTCAACATTACTGTAGAAATCCCAGTATGAATTTTATTTCATAATGAACATTTCCCATAATGGATATGATGTTAAAGTAATGGGAAACTTTGCTTGTTACATTTCAGTCAATTATTTATGTGCTGCATAATTGTTACTTTTTATTAAATTTGCTGATAATAGTTTTAATATTAAACATATTAAAAATACATGTATATCAAATTTTTAACATTATTTGTGTTGTGCATAATAATATGAAGTTGAGCATGAAATTGTATTTCAAAGCTTTAAAAGTTGTTTTTGCAATTTTCTAAATTATAGTATTTAAAAATTTTCCAAACTTGTATTTTACTTATCTCTATTTGTTTAGAAATTGGAAGAGACTGCAGCAGAAAATGCAAAAATTGAGCATGAAATTATGATGCTACGTCAGAAAATTCAACAAACTTTGAGGAAAACCCCAAACTCTCAAGGAAATGCTGTGCCAGAAGTAAGTTATCTAGATTTCAGCATAGCTGTATATGTGAAGACAGATCAATTAAAAAATACTAGTATTTTGGGAAATATTTATTTTAAAAAGCTAGCTAGACTATTTTTTAACATCTCTTTCACCTACTGCAAATTTCTGTATACCTATGGTAAAATATTATTTGGTACATTAGGGAACCAGAATTACAGTGTTTTCACTGTCGAAAAGAAAGTCTTTATCATATATTCACGAATCATATTTTTTTTTAATTGGCTTGTCCAAGGAATGGTAATGCAGCTATTGGGCATGAACGAATGAAAATTACCGTAAATTTGACTGGAAATAACATTAAATATATGATTTTATACAATGAGAGCATTATTTTAGGAATTTCATCAAATCAAGTATGTCAGTGATGATTTTCTTTGACTCCCATATGCTTATAGATGATATCTTACAAAAGGATTCAATCAATTGATTTGCTTCTTCATCGCAGGTTCAAAATGGTGCAGCCTTTTTTTCATCTCCCATCGCAGTTCTTGCAAGAAAGTCAACTCCACCATTCTTGTACTAAATGTTCTCTACACACAGGGTTTTTTTTCTTTTGACTATTACGAGGTGCATTCAAGTTCTAAGGCCTCCGATTTTTTTTCTAATTAACTACTCACCCGAAATCGATGAAACTGGCGTTACTTCTCGACGTAATCGCCCTGCAGACGTACACATTTTTCACAACGCTGACGCCATGATTCCATGGCAGCGACGAAGGCTTCTTTAGGAGTCTGTTTTGACCACTGGAAAATCGCTGAGGCAATAGCAGCACGGCTGGTGAATGTGCGGCCACGGAGAGTGTCTTTCATTGTTGGAAAAAGCCAAAAGTCACTAGGAGCCAGATCAGGTGAGTAGGGAGCATGAGGAATCACTTGAAAGTTGTTATCACGAAGAAACTGTTGCGTAACATTAGCTCGATGTGCGGGTGCGTCGTCTTGGTGAAACAGCACACGCGCAGCCCTTCCCGGACGTTTTTGTTGCAGTGCAGGAAGGAATTTGTTCTTCAAAACATTTTCGTAGGATGCACCTGTTACCGTGGTGCCCTTTGGAACGCAATGGGTAAGGATTACGCCCTCGCTGTCCCAGAACATGGACACCATCATTTTTTCAGCACTGGCAGTTACCCGAAATTTTTTTGGTGGCGGTGAATCTGTGTGCTTCCATTGAGCTGACTGGCGCTTTGTTTCTGGATTGAAAAATGGTATCCACGTCTCATCCATTGTCACAACCGACGAAAAGAAAGTCCCATTCATGCTGTCGTTGCTCATCAACATTGCTTGGCAACATGCCACACGGGCAGCCTTGTGGTCGTCCGTCAGCATTCGTGGCACCCACCTGGATGACACTTTTCGCATTTTCAGGTCGTCATGCAGGATTGTGTGCACAGAACCCACACAAATGCCAACTGTGGAGGCGATCTGTTCAACAGTCATTCGGCGATCCCCCAAAACAATTCTCTCCACTTTCTCGATCATGTCGTCAGACCGGCTTGTGCGAGCCCGAGGTTGTTTCGGTTTGTTGTCACACGATGTTCTGCCTTCATTAAACTGTCGCACCCAAGAACGCACTTTCGACACATCCATAACTCCATCACCACATGTCTCCTTCAACTGTCGATGAATTTCAATTGGTTTCACACCACGCAAATTCAGAAAACGAATGATTGCACGCTGTTCAAGTAAGGAAAACGTCGCCATTTTAAGTATCTAAAACAGTTCTCATTCTCGCCGCTGGCGGTAAAATTCCATCTGCCATACGGTGCTGCCATCTCTGGGATGTATTGACAATGAACGCGGCCTCATTTTAAAACAATGCGCATGTTTCTATCTCTTTCCAATCCGGAGAAAAAAAATCGGAGGCCTTAGAACTTGAATGCACCTCGTATTAGGAACCTGTCTGGCACTGACCTTTTTCAATCTCAATTGTTGCAGTATTCTGCAAACACTTGATTCCCTGATTCCAATAGGACTGGTATTTTTCTTTCATTGAAGTCTTCCAAAAGCATGTTAGTGATAGATGTAGAAGAGAAGATGGATGATACACAAGAACCCTAGAATAAAACAAAAATTGAACACAGGGTGATAAGACCCCTAGAAAAGCTGACATTTCGGATAGAGGCTATCCGTTGTCAAAGCAAAACTGAAAGGTGATGATAGGGGTATTAGAAGACTTCTTATCTACAGACAAACTAGGCAGGGGGGGGGGGGGGGGAGAAAGTATTGGCTAGAGAGAACAGAAGGGAAGCAATGGGAAGCCTGGAAATGAAAGCAAAGACTGTACTGCAATCAACAACATCATCTCTTCAGACCTTTGCTAACTGCTTGTGAATGTCTCATTTCCCACTGTCTCATTCTCATAACAGAGGAACTCTATAACATCATGTAGCCCTTGACAAAGTTCAAGCACAGCAGATATCTTGAAGAAGAACTATGACTGCACTCCACAGGAATGGATTGAGTTAAATTTTGATACAAGTGGGAAGAATTCTTTTATGCACACTACAAATAGCAAAAGTGTAGAATAAAAATTGAATTGAAAAAAAACTATGCTTTACTTTTGGAATGACCCTCCTAGTTTAACCATTCTTATTTATGAGATACGGTTTAACTATAAACTTTGTTTAGTAATTAATGGTAATGTTTATATGCAGAATTTATAAAAAAAAAAATGGGCACACATTTCAGCTAAAGAAAAATGTATGTAAACATTTTAATACTAAACCTATTCAGATATCATGAGATGAATACAGGTCACCTTTGACCTTGCAATTTACAAGACATGCTCAAAGTGGTTGCCATTTTTCTTCTGGAGACTTATTAGTACAGCAAACTGCTACTTGTACAACATGGCCAAAGTGTCCAGTGAGATTGCTGCAAATATCATTTCAACTTTTTTCTAAAGAGCTGTCAGTGCTAGTTTTAATGGCTGGGTTTCTGGTAGCTGGTTTTCTGCAATACATGACATCGTTTAGGCTCCCCCACAGGTAAAAGTCTGAAGGTGTAAAATCAGGCGAACAACTAGGAACTCAACTGCACCTCTTCATCCTATCCAGTATGCTTGCAAATTCTCATCCACGTGAACTTGAACATTTTGGTTATAGTGTAGTCATATGCCATCTTCTTGAAATTAAAATAATCATTTTCATAAATTCTGTAATTCAATCTTACTTCGAAAGAAGTCCATAGAGGGCATCTGTTAAATGTGTACAAGTGGTTTTTTGGGTTGTTTTTTTTTGACAGACTCTGTTTGGTTATTCTAAAGTATTTAATTAATCAATATCATAGTCCTGTTAACAGCTGACATACAATATTCTTGGAACTTAGTGAACTGATATAAGCTGATGTGAACTCACAGTATCAAAACATTGCATATAAATGTACATTCTCTTCATTAATTAATATTTAAATGAAATTTTGAATCTCTGTATTTGTATTCATAACTAACAAATGGGTCTAGTTATCTGTATTACCTAGATATTCTCTGAGACCATATTTGTTTTAATAGTTAAATAGTAAACGAGGTTCATTCTAGACTCGAAAAAGGCAGGGTACTAAGGCCTAAAAAGGGCACTTTGCCCCCCTAAAAAGGGCACTTAATTTTCAAATAAGGGCATTATGTTTTCAAAGAAAGATTTTTTCTATTAAAAATGCATTATTCTGTTTGAAGTTCTTTAACCCTTTACAAGATTTGTAGATTTTACTTTGTGGGCACATTTTTGGGTATCGGGGTGCGTGATCAGGATCAAAGGGCAGTGTGGTGGAAATTTTTCATCAAAAGGGCAAATGGGGTGGCGTGCCTGTAAATCCTGCCTAAAATGAACCCTGGTAAATTCAAAAATATTTGTGCATCTTCCTTTGAGTATTGGTTTCATTCATTTTAATAAAAAAAGTTAAAGTGCACACTTCAACATTTGATAAAGTTGTCTAAATTGTATAATTTAACTTAATTTTTAATATGGTTAAATTGCAATTGTAGTAAATGTGATAAGTTCCCCCAAGTCTTTCATCTAAGCAGGGGTGGGCAAACTGCAGCCCGTGGTATTATTTAGAAATATGCACAAGAGAGACCAGAAATAAGATGATTTGAAATTATTTTTAGAGAAACTGTGCACTTTATATTAAAAATCTTCGAAAAGGTTAAAAATCTTTAATAAAAAAAAAAAATTTGCCCAACCCAGATCTAAGGGATCTTATGAATACACCATTAAAATTTGTTTGTTTTTAAATTTAAGGATACAGAGACTAGGCAGTTAAAAAAACAATTGGAAGAGGAATTGGCCCATGTACAGAGTATCATGGATGAATTATCTAAAAGACGTCACGAAATTAGTGGTACTGTGCAGCAACTAAAGGCAGGAGGAAAACTCTTACGAGAAATACGACCAAGTCCTACTGGTGTTTCAGGTTATTGTTTTGTCATTTTTTATTTTTTTTTATTTGAAGCAACAAACCAATAACTTAAAAAAGATAGTATAACAGGAGAAATTTAATTTGGAGTGACATACAGTTGAACCTTGATTTTATGGACCTCGATTTTACGGATTTCGGATTTTCAGGACATATTTTTTACTGAAAGTTTTTGTACTTTTTGTGTTGTGTGCAAGGATATCCACGAAGTTTGAAGATAAAAAGTTTTATGCTAGTTTTTTGTTCCATTCCTTGTATCGAATTAATACTAATTAACAATAATGATATTAACAATAATGATGTAACAATAATAATAATGTAATAGTGTATTAAAATTACATTTAAAAATTGTTTGCGTTTTACATTATAATGCTGGAGACGTGTAATTTTTTTATTAAACAGTCTGGAAAGCAACAATATTATATATACATGTATATTACCATTAAAAGGTATTGTTGCTTTCCAGATTGTTTAAAAAGTTCAGCTGAAGTATGTGTCAGCATTATTTGTATTACCTCGGAAAATCCGGACTTTGAGATTTTCTGGACAACCCTCTCCTCCAATTAGTCCGTAAAATCGAGGGTTAACTGTATTAATGAATTTACATCATCACACCACAAGATGGTTTCTGTATAAGAGTCATCATCAGGTCTTTACAATTCAAATACTCCTTCTTAACTGTCTGTCACTATCCATTATTGTTGTTTATTGTAAGCTTTATTATTAAATAGTTGTGTAGTTAGTCATTATTGTTGCATAAAGGCATTCACTGTGTTGAGTAGGTTTCTTATGTCCAGTCTAATATGAATGTTCAATAAATTTTCTTTTTTTGGAAAAAAAAATCCAAAAAATTATCTTAAAAAGTATGTCGCAGGTGCTTGAAACAGTGGTAGTCAGTTGGCGAAAGATCAGGCGAGTATGCTGGATGATCAAGAGTTTTGTAGCCAAGATCATTTAACTTCTGTCAGGTGACCATTGCGACGTGCAGCTAAGCAAGATGGGACCTTTCTGATAGACTAATGCTGGTCATTATTGTTGAAGTTTCTGGTGCATGTCGTCGAATTGTGCAGTCACCCTGCTTCAGGAAGTTGAATGAGTCTGGTTGCAGACCACTAACAGTCACCATAGGCTTCTCTTGGTCCAACTTGGGCACCTACTTAACAAGCTTTTTCACCTTTCCAATTTGCTTCAAGTGGACATTGACTGTAGACTTATTGGGCTTCTCGGCAACTTCTTCTGTGTATTTACGTGAGTCGGCTTTGATTAGTGGCTTCAGTTGGTTGTCGTCAACTTCAGTGCACAGCCACGACCATCCTCATTTTCAAAGGTGGTATTGCCACCACGTAATTTTTCAAACCATCTGCACGTTGTATGTTTAGAATTTGATGACATTTCGAGTTGCTTCAGCAGCATTATGGCCAAGTTTGAACTCGTGCAATAAATTGTGTATCTCTTGTGTAGACAGCATTTGCAAAATTGATCTAATTCTTTCACAATGTAAGGCATTTGAACAAGTTTTTAGCACCAGCTTAAAGAGAAGAACTATAGCTTTAAAATGCATGCCGACTCACCTACATTCTACAAAATGTAATCAGCCATTAATTTTGCACTAACCTAATACATACATAAAAATTTTCATGGTATCTGTTATTGTGCCAAATGAATGACCCATATCAATTATGTGTTGTGCATAGTTTGATATGTTATTCTGGTATTTAATTCCCTGGATATGATCTCTACATCAAATTTTGAATGAGTGTGTGTTCATTTTTATATAAATGGCTTCACACAAATTGCATTTTAGGGTCCCCATATAATAAAATAGAATATTGTCAGGGTTATTCAAATATCCCAAGTTAAAGTCCAGCCATAATGAATATATGGTTAGATATCTTTAAATTATCTTGCTAATTCATAATATGGCAAAAAACTTTTTCCAAATATTATTAGTTATTAATAAAAACACAAAATGTCATGCAATCCATTGCAACTAGAGGTAATTTGTGAAACTGTAGGATACAGAGAAGCAGCACTGCCATTCCATGTTACTGATCCGGTATACGATGAAATTTCATCTATAATATTGTTGCTGCAGATGTTTTTTTCATCAGTGGGAGGGGCATCTGACTCGGGCTCAAACATGTAAAGCTGTATCAAACTTTTTTTTCCATCATTTAAATTTTTATACCACTTTTCACCAGCACAACTGCAATAGGAAAAACACATGCCCTCTTAGCGATCTCAGTTGAATGTGTCATCAGGTCGCATTACAGAGTGCATAAAAGAGTGCCTATTATTTTCCAAATTTTAGAGCATGTTGTTGATCTATTATTAGATACCTTTCAGATACCCTTTAAGATTACTAAATTTTAGACACAATTCATATTTTGACTGGACTTCCCCTTTAATATTCAAATCAATAGTGACCAAAAAAAAAAAAAAAGCCAAATGAATAGATTAAATAACA